>BLSH010196985.1:0-28125 GCA_018402905.1 Glandirana rugosa | reverse complement strand
AGAACGTGACAACCTTATTAAAAAAAAAAAAAAAAAAAAAAAAAAAAATGTTGATTATTCCAACAGTGCAAGAGATCCAACAAAACACTGTGCTTAAAAGTCCTGTAATACTGGTTATGTGTAGAAATAGTTCATAGTTATATGTGCTTCATTTCCAGATAATGTAATTTGTGCAGATTCCACCATGCTGCCCACCACCAGGTGAATTGGGGGCTCACCTCAATCAGGGACCCCACTGGGTCTAGCCACACATTAAATATACAGTATGATATGGTATTTATTAGTGCAGTTTCCACTGTGCTGCCCTCCACCAGGTGAATTGGAGGCTCACCTCAATATGCGACCCCACTGGGTCAAGCCACTCATAAATTTAGGGAAAAACTCCACCTCAGATGGACCGTTGCCTTGCCAGGAGCTAAAATGACTTCTCCAGTAGTTCCCAAAATCAGTGACCCCACCAGGTCTTGCCGTGGATTAGTCTTGTCTAGGATAGACTACTTCTTTATCACTCTGAGCGCGTTTGTCGATTTGGAGTCTCGCCAATTCTCTCCTGACCGATCCCTCTAAATTGACGAAAATAAATACACGCCTGAAACAATATTTTTCTGAAAATGAAATGCCTGATACTTCTCTCCAGAATGGCTGTACAAAATGTTTGATCAGAGGAGAATTCATCTCAATAGCCTCCAAATGCAAGAAAGACAAACTGGCCCAAATTACCAAACTTTCTACGGGCATCCATTCCCGCTAAAACACTTGACTAGCTGATACGAGCCAGGAGTGAGCTACTAGAGAAGCTAGGGAAGACAGTCAAACGCAAAAGTTATTTTATGAATGCGGAAAAAGTCAGGGAAATTGCCAGCCAGAGCCCTTCATGCAAAAAAAGGCTGCATCGACAGTGCACTCGATCACAGACCCCAGGGGACACAAAATTGCTACCACAGACGGTATAGCGGAACAATTTGTCCGCTACTACTTGGCATTATATAATCTTCCCTCCTTGAACGCACCCACGGACATAATTGAAAGGAGCAAGATGATTGTTAATTTTTTGCGACAATATAGCCTGAAGCCCATAACTTCCTCTGAAGCCTTAGATCTGGAACGCCAATTATCCTTAGAGGAAGCTATCAGAGTTTTAAAACAACTCAAACCAGGAAAAAGCCCAGGCCCAGGGCTAACAATTGGCTACTATAAATCCTTTGCAGATACTCTACTCCCTTACTTCCTAAAACATTCAATACATTCTCCTCACCATCATCCCCAGGCCAAGACTTTTTAGAAGCCCATGTAACAGTGATACCAAAACCAAATAAATATCCCTCTATTGTTTCAAACTACAGACCCATTTTCCTCCTTAATTTGGAAGTGAAGATCTACGCAAAAGTATTTGTCAATCATCTACTCCCCTTGCTCCCCAAATTAATATCACTGGACCAACTAGGTTTTGTCCATGGCTGGGACAACACACTTAGGGCCATTAGCGTACATCATTCGCTAACCTCTTCTCGTAGACTGGCTTCTTTCTGTCGCTCAACATGGAGAAGGCGTTCGACAGAGTATCCTGGGACTACATGACAGAAGTCCTTAAAGCAAAAAGAAAAATAGATGCCAACCCGGATCAACCAACACTAAGCCTCCAAAATACAATAGGCTGTCCAGAAATGCCACTCGGGCTTAACATTAATTCACTAGGTGAAACAAGCCACCCCAGTGCAGTCCAATGGCCAATACGTGAAGACAAAAAAAGAAAAAACCAAGGGGGAAAAGAGGACAGAACCCCATCGGAAAAAAGCGGTCATGGGAACACAATTAATGAAAAAGTATGAAAATATGTTTGTTAGTAGTGGACAGACAATACAAAAAACACATGGGATCATAGAAAGGACCTTGACCAAAATATAAAACCAATTTAAACGATAACGTTGTCTAGGACAGGGAGGGGAATCGCAGCTGCTCAAACATCTCCACACATACACCAGACACACTAATTCACAGGTGACCACATGACAGTCACATGGAACAAATCAGTGCTATCCAGGTGGTTGGATGTAGAGTAGCTGAAGAAGGTAGGAAGTGAAAATGGTGGAACAAGTCACTGAAGTGGTGATGCTTGAAGTATATATATGGAACAAAAAATGTCAGTCCTGTATAATAAAGGTGGTGCAGCTCTCCAGTGACGGAGGGACAATAAGGGCCTATGGTAGCCCCCACATGGCAGGATGGTGTACTAAAGGTAGATAACATGGAAAGTAAGGCATAAGTACTCTCACCAATTCGGCCCATCGTGGATGTCCCATAAGTCCATAGGCAGTGGGGAAAGGAGGAGAAGGGTGGACAGAAAACCTTCTCAGTAGTTCCTTCTCAATAATCACTCCCAGCATTCATTCCCCATGCACGCCACTTCCGTCACTGTAAGCATGGCACTGACTTGGCTTGGTATAAAAAGCAGCCTCACCATCCGAATGTTACTTCCAAACGTTGCTTTCCAAAGGTCCCGCAATGGGAACGGTCACAAACAGTAACTAGCAATGGTAGGCCTCCACAGCACAAGCAACATGGACACGAACGGTCTTCAGTGCATCACTTCCGCCCTTCCAGGATGGCCCCCTCCCATATCACGTGTGTGATGACGCACCCCTGACGCGTTTCATTGGCTAATCGCCAATTTCCTCAGAGCTAGGGAAGAGTTGGAGACCAGGGCTATATATTCAGTTGGCAAGTTGGATGTAATTATCACAAATGACCACTGGATGTCACTCTTACATAAACCTCATATAGACAATCCATAGTCAAATAATCAATCATTAATGAGTGCAGATAGCCACCAGATGTCAGTCTCAACACAAACCTCTCATTCACTAGCATTCATCACACAGGGAACAATAAAAATAAAAGTAAATAAAGAATCACCAACAGACTGAGGCAGCAGCAAAGTTTTATATATATATATATATATATATATATATATATATATATTGAGAGTATGGCCTGGAAGACCTAATAGCAACCTTGTCACTAGGTCCAGGGCAGTAGTCAGTCCGAATTCACTTTCACCAGGATAGGTTTTGCTCTAGTGTTTGGTCATTCTAGCTCATGTAACATAAAAAAGCCATAATCCAAGACTAGCCTCACATATCATCATAGGGCTTAAACATATATTATAAAGAGCAACCCAGTGGCTCCCCCCAATAAACAGGGGGGGCTAGAACACTACTTCTCTAGAAAATTTAGCAAAATACAGTCAGTATTGAGGCCACATGGATTTAGGGTCCCCAGGTTGTACACCCACATCTTTTCCTTCTGCAAGAGGATACGATCGTAGTCACCCCTCCAAGGGGGCAAGTCCAGAGCATAGATCCCCTTGACCAGAAGGCCTTTTGGATCCTTGTAGTGAAACTGAGCAAAATGTAGTGAGATTGTTCGATCGTCGTCTTTCTTTTTAATGCTTGATATATGCTTGCCTATTCTGACGCGTAGAGCTCTTTTAGTCTTCCCTATATAGTATTTATTACAGGGGCACGTTAGCATATAAATTAACCTCGTTGTTGAGCAGTTGATAAATAGTTTTATCTCAAACATTTTTGACCCATCAGAGTTAAAAAAAAATCCTTGGTTTTGTGTACATACTTACAGATGTAGCAATGTCCATATGGGTACATTCCCAGTGTCGGTTTATGTTCTGTCAACCAATTACTTTTATTGGGTGATCTTGAGTATTCGGTATGAATGAGTATGGCGTTCAAATTTCTAGCTCTCCTAGCAGTCAATAGGGGTCTAGGCCCAACTATCTCTGCAATGGAAGGTGACAGGGTCAAAACTGACCAATGTTTTTCAACAATGTTACCTACCTCCTTCCATTGGGAACCAAATTTGGTTACTATCCTAGGGTATTGATCATTATTAGGGGGCTGTCGTTCAAGATTACCTAGGAGGTCAGTGCGTTTTCACAGGGCAGCCCTCTTTCTAGCTCTCTTCAATGGTATATGAGGATACCCTCTTTCCCTAAACCTTTGATACATTTCCCCTGCCTCCTTCCTAAACTCAAATTCATCTGAGCAATTCCTCCTAATCCTTAGGAACTGGCCAGTTGGAATCCCGTGAATAAGGGGCCTGGGGTGATTACTCTGGGCATGCAGGAGGGTATTGGCTGCTGTGTCCTTCCTAAATGTTTGGGTCATAATATGTCCCTCTTTGATGGTTAGCTGCAAGTCTAGGAAGGCTAGTGTACTTTCATCGTGTGAGTAGGTGAGGACAATATTCCTCTGGTTATTATTAAGCTCATTCATGAATAAGACCAACTGGTCCTCTGTCCCCGCCCACACCATGAGTACGTCATCTATGTACTTCAGCCACACCCGACAGTGGCTGAGGTACATAGAGGACTGGTACACCACCTCCTGCTCCCACAGGCCCAGATGCAGGCACGCATATGCAGGGGCCCATGGAACTCCCGTACTAGTGCCTCGGACCTGATGGTAGTTGACCCCAAGGTGTTGAAAACAGTTTTCTGTAACATAAAGTCCAAAAGCTCACAGATAAACTCATTCTGAGCCGCCAGGTTCGGATATTCATCTTCCAAAAATTGGGAAACTGCTATAATTCCCCATATGTGTGGGATAGATGTGTAGAGACTCTCCATGTCTATCCCCACAAGCCTGGCCCCCACTGGGACCTGTATAGAAAGCAGCTTAAGGAGGACATCCCTCGTATCTCTGATGAAGGAGGAGAGTTTGTTGACCAGGCCCTTTATTAGGGAGTCTACATATTTACCTACTTTTTCCAAAGGGCCTTTTATGGCAGACATAATAGGTCTGCCAGGTGGTTGGGTCAGGGATTTATGAAGTTTAGGGAGCATGTACATGGTGGGAGTATTGAAGTGATTGACTTTCAAATAGTCAGCTTCCCTCTTAGAAATAAGGCCTGCTTCCTTACCCATAGTTATTTTGTGGTTAAGGGCGCAGACAATGGACGGAAACGGGTTCTCTTTGAGTCTCTCATAGGTTTTACTATCTCTTAATTGTCGAAAAATGTAATCTTCATAAAGTCTTTCACTCATTAAGACCACGTTACCGCCCTTGTCGCTCTTTTTAATAACCAAACCTGGGGCTTCTTCCAATTCTTTTAAAGCCTTACGTTCGTCTTTAGATTGATTGTCACTACCTCGCCAGTTCCAGTTTACCCCCTCCAAGTCCTTCTGAACCAGGTCCAGAAAGAGCTGTAATCTTTTGTGTCTTGATAGCGGGGGCATTTTGGTAGATCTAATCTGTAACCCAGCATCACGCTTTATTGGTTGTGATTCTTCCTCATCCGATTCATCCCCAAAGTTTTCATTCAACAAGGAAGTAAGAATTTCCAGGGCCTCCTCCTCATCCTCATCTAACTTAGCTCCCCCTCCTTTTTTAGGTTGGTTATGCCATAGTCTAAACACAATTTTCCGTAGGAAAATACAGATGTCTTTAAAAACATCAAATTCATTCATAGCAGATGAGGGTGAGAAGGACAGTCCCCTTTTGAGGACCTGGATGTGAGTATCTCTCAAGGGAAAGTCGGATAAGTTAACTACTTTCATGTCTTGCTTGGTATCTCCTGATGTACTTGTTTCTAATGTCTCTGCTGATTCCTTAAAGCACTTGGCCTCCGCAGTCATATGCTGCATTTCATTCTAGCACTATATTCCACACCCATGGCCAAGGTCCGGGTCAATGGCCACCAGTCGGACGCCTTCTCCATCTCGAAAGGTACATGTCAATGCTGTCCACTGTCCCCACTCATCTTTATACTTACATTAGAGCCCCTACTCAGCAAATTGGGTTTTATGGGTTTTAGACCGGTCACTGAAGCTGCTAGTGTTTCGATGTGGTCCCAGAAGCATGAAATGTGGGAGCAGAACCATAGTCTGTGTAGCAGCGAAGGTATGTGTTCCTCGCACCATGGGTATTTTTGGTTGACCAGGTCCTTTGCCCTCCTCTCGTGTGGTATATAGGCACGGCGCATAATTTTATATTGTTGCTCTCGACAGAACTCGTTGATGACAAATGTATTGGTTGTGATGTAGCCGTTTAGTATGTAAGTGGAAGCATCGGAGCAGTGTAAGTCCTTATTCCAGGTCATTAGTAAGTTACCTTTTAGGGGCTTGAGGGATGAGGACGATAGCGGTTTATACAGATGGCAGATTTTGTAGGCTTGTAATTTGGTGAAGGAGTCCGTAAGAGAGTTTTTGAATCGTATCTCCTTGTGGGGACACAGCTTGTTGATGAAGCTGAGAGCTTGACAGACGTGGAGGTGATGGTGAGGAGGTAGGGGAATTGTAGATTTGTTGGCAAGACTTGTAAATGAGAAAGGGGAATCCGTAGTGGTGTCAAACAACTGGGAGAAGTGGGTTAACCTCTTTGAGGCCCAGGTTTTAAAGATCGGATGTTGTAGAGCTTGAGGGAATGAAGGGTGTCCCACGATTGGTAAGTGGTTGGATACTGGTGGTGGGACTCCTAATTTTTTCCTCCTTTCCTTCCAGGCTATGCTTGTGTCCCTGATCAATAAATTGTATTTCAGAGATGTGGGGAGGGATTTAGTCTCACAATTGAGCAGAGAGGTGAGATCAAAGGGGTCCACCATTTGGGCTTCGAGTTCATAGTTCGAGTATAGGGAAGTATGTGAGATCCAGTCCAGACCCATTCTCAAGAGGCAAGACAAGTTGTATAGGCGAGTGTTTGGTAGATTTGTCCTTCCCTTGTGCTTTGGGAGGAATAGTTTCTGTAGTGAGATTTTGGGTTTGCGATTTTGCCAGATTAATTTAGATAGAGCCTTGTGGAGTTTTTGGGTATCAATATGTTTCAGTAGGAAGGGGATGGTTTGTAGTGGATAGAGGAGTTTTGGGAAAGATACCATTTTGTAGAGGTGGCAACGGCCGAAAAAGGAGAGGGGGAGATTTGCCCAGCTTTCTAATTAGTGTATTATTTTAGTAATTACGGGAGAAAAGTTTAGGTGGTAGAGGGAATGCAGAATTTTCCCTATCTTTATCCCCAGGTAGGTTATATAGTTTTTAGCGTTTTGGAAGGGGGAGTTGGTTGCCCATGGTGGGTGGTGGGCTTGGAAGAGTGGTAGGATTTCCCTTTTTGCAAAGTTTATCTTAAGCCCTGAGCACTTTCTGAAGTGTGTGAAGATTTGTTGGATGCATGGGATGTCTGCTTGAGGGTCATATGTGAAGATCAGGATATCGTCAGCAAACATTGCTGTTCTGAGTTCTGTGGCACCCACCCTTACCCCATGTAGATTGGGATGTGATGGGAGATATTGAGACAGGGGTTCAAGGGCAAGATTGAAGAGCAGGGATGATAGGGGGCAGCCCTGTCTCGTCCCCTTATAGAGCGGGATCTTGTTGGATATGAGTCCGGCCGCTATAACTTGTGCAGGGGGGTTTGCATACATAGTGGAAATAAGGTGCAGGAAAGGGCCTGTAAAGCTTTCGAGGACCAACTGCAGCCATCGGAAGCTTACATTGTCAAATGCTTTTTCAGCATCTAGAGTTATTATGGCATTCTCCGAGGCTACGCTGGTCCCTGTGAGCTCCAAACCTGTTAGCACCTTCCTAATGTTGGAAACTGCAGAGTGGCCTTCTGTAAAGCCCGCTTGAGCTGGGTGAATGAGGGTGGGCATTATGGCAGCTAATCTGCTTGCCATGATTTTAGAGAGTAGCTTGGAGTCTAGGTTTAATAAGGAGATTGGGCGGTAGGATCCGGGCTCCGTGGGATTTTTTCTTTTTGGGGATCAATTTTATATATGCTTGATATCCAGAGAGGAGGTAAGGGGTATCGTTTATTATGTGTTAGAAAACCTTGCCCATAGTGGGTGTTAGGGTGTTTGCTGTCAGCTTATAAAATTCCTAGGTAAAGCCATCCGGGCCTGGGGCCTTTTCGGGGGATAGGGATTTAATTGCCTTCACAATTTCTTCCGGAGTGATTTGTGCATTTAGACTGGCTAGTTGTGATTCATTAACCAAGGGGAGGGAAATTTGGTCAAGGAAGTTCAGGGCTATTTGCTCATCAATGGGGTCAGGGCCATAAAGGGAGGCATAGAATTTTTCTAAAATTGCATTAATGCCTTTGGGAGATGAGATTATCTCTCCACAGTCATCCTTCAGTGCGGCTATATGTGAGGGGGTATGGCCACCCTTACAGAGACGGGCCAGTGGTTTCCCTGGTTTGTTCCTGAATTTGTGGAAACGTACATCTGCAATCTCATGGTGAAGTTTTTCCTGCTCCTCTGACCACAGGTCGAAATGTGATTTGGCTTTACGTTTTCAGGGGAATTTAGGTGATTTAGTTGCCCCTGGGTGGCTCGCAATGTGGAGCTCGCTGCGGCGTATTCTTGTTTAACTTTCTTTTTGTGGGCAGAGGCATAGGAAATGATTTTCTCTCTAAGGACTACCTTTCCCGCTTCCCATAGCAGATTAGGGTCAGCGGAGTGTTCTGTGTTTGTCTCCAGATACTCTAGCCATGTTTCCTTGAGAATTTTGCTGAGGGATTGCTTTTGAGCTAAATATGAGGGGAAGCGCCAAATTCTGACTGGGTTTGGAGTGGCTAAGCCAGGAACCTCTGCTGATATTAGGGCATGATCGGATATGGCTATGTTTTGAATGGCGGGTGAGGCTGTGTGTTCGGCAATCTCTGAGTTGGCAAAAATATAATCAATTCTGGTCAGGGTGTTATGCGGGAGGGAGAAATAAGTAAACTCGCTGCCTGTCGGGTTAGCTTGTCTCCACAAGTCTATTAGATTTAGGCTCTCTATGAAGTTAGCTAGAGGGGTGGTAGAAGATGTCTGTTGTGGTTGTCGCATACTGCTGGATTTGTTCTCAAAGAGGTTTAACGCCTGATTGAAGTCTCCTCCTATCAGGAAGGGAAGGTGGAAGTAGGGAGCTATAATGGATGTGAGGTGTTGAAAAAAGTGTTTAGTGGGTGTGTTGGGGGCATATATGTTGCATAGGACCCATTCACGCGTGCCGGTCTTTAGTTTGGCTATAAAAATACGGCCTTCCTTATCAGTGTGGAGGGGTGTCAGCTCGCAGGGGATAGAGTTGTTAATGAGGAGAGATAACATTCCTGCCTTGCCTTTAATTGCTGGTGAGCCTACTGCTGGGCCTACCCACAACTTGTGCATTTGGTAAAAGTCTATAGATCTTAGGTGGGTTTCTTGAAGGATTGCAATTAGAGTTGAGCGAACTTCTAGAAGTCCGGGTTCTGCTGGTTCGGCCGAACTTTGGGACAAAGTCCGGGTTCGGGTCCGGACAGAACCCGAACTTTGTCCCGGACCCCGAACCCCATTGAAATCAATGGTGACCCGAACTTTTAGGCACAAAAATGGCTGTAAAATAGTCCTGGAAAACGAGCGAAACCATATACCTGTTCTTCTCTATGCTGTAGTTTCACACACACATTCCAGATGTTTGCAGAACAGTGATATCATATCACTGTTCTGCAAACATCTGCAAACTGTGTTTGAAACTATAGCAGAGCGAAACCATGTACCTGTTCTTCTCTATGCTGTAGTTTCACACAGACTTTACAGATGTTTGCAGAACAGATGTTCAGTTATTCCCGGTTTTTGTTAAAGTGACACACAGACTTTACAGATGTTTGCAGAACAGATGTTCAGTTATTCCTGTTTTTTGTTAAAGTGACACACAGACTTTACAGATGTTTGCAGAACAGATGTTCAGTTATTCCCGGTTTTTGTTAAAGTGACACACAGACTTTACAGATGTTTGCAGAACAGATGTTCAGTTATTCCGGGTTATATTTAAAGTGACACACAGACTTTCCAGATGTTTGCAGAACATATGTTCAGTTATTCCCGGTTATTTTTAAAGTGACACACAGGCTTTACAGATGTTTGCAGAACAGATGTTCAGTTATTCCCGGTTATATTTAAAGTGACACACAGACTTTACAGATGTTTGCAGAACAGTGATATGAGTTCTCCTGGCTTATTTATACTTTTTTGACACAGTTTGAAGATGATTTTAGAACAGTTATATGGCTTCTACCGTTAATTAATACTTTTCAGACCCAGTTTGAAGATGATCCACATTCCCCTCCATTTTTGCTTTTTGTATGTTTTTATTTTTTTTAAATATTTAAGGTTATTTCCCTGTCCCCATTTCTTTGTAGGGCACTTGTCCCACCCTTACCCCCCACCCCCCATTTTCCTTCCTTTTGCAGACCTCTAGGACCTTCCTGGACTTTTTTACAGCAATTTTCAGAACTTTCATTAAAATTACCAGAACCCCGGACCCGAACCCAGACTTTTTTTGAAAAGTCTGGGTTCGGGTCCGGGTCCTGGACACCCCAAAGTTCGGTACAGACCCGAACTTTACAGTCCGGGTTCGCTCAATTGCAATGTCTGTTTTTTTTTTTTTTTTTTTTAATAATAAATTTTTATTAATTTTCAAGACAAAAAGAAAGTTGAACATACAAAGTTGCTTATATCCATATAGAGCAAAGGCAATGAGACAGGATTACATAAGCAGGTATAAATGTGAATGTGTCTGACCTCATTTGGGACATTGGCCTGCCATGGGTACTCACAACCGGCCAAAGTCTGCTGTCTGTTTCTTGATTATTTAAGGACAGGGGGGGTCCCCCCTCGCCGGCACCCCAACCGGGAGAAAACTGTGCCAGGCAAATAGGGAACCACACCCCCTCCACAGAATGTTATCTGTATTGTGATGTTGCGTCGGACGGCAAAGAATATCAATTGTTGGCTATATATTGGTCACATCGCCCATAGTCGATCTGTGGCCTGTTATCACATTAAGTCCTTGATAAGCCACCTTTGCATAATACATGAAACAAGGAAAAGAGGTCAAAATAGTTGAAAGGCCAAGAGGGAATTCAAGAAGTAAAGAAGAGAAAAGAGGATAGTGAGGAAGAGAAAAGATAAAGATAGGGGAATTAGAGAATAGATCAAGAAGTTCCCAGCCGGCATGCGGTGAAAGACTTTGAGATAACTCTCCATAACAATGCTTATAGTAAAATATGCAATGTGACACACCGCTAACACCACAGCTAATGCTGAAGGCCTAGTGTGTAGGGAGAGTGTTCGGCAAAGATGCAGGGGAGCCTCCCTTCGGCACCGGGTCAGGGGATGAGATAATGTCTTTGTAGGTGCTTGTAGTCTTAAATTCAAACCATGAGGCCCAGATTTTGGTATGTTTGCCAGACCCCCCCCCCCCCCGACAGGTATGTAAGTTCTTCCATATAGCACAAGTCATTCACCTTTTGTAACCATACTCACTAGAGGGTGTTTGTAGATTGTTCCACATGAGAGGGATAAGGGACTTAGCCACGTTTAGAAGGTGTGGTGTCATGGAACGTTTATATTGACCAATAGTTGCTGCGGTCATGTGCAATGTCTGTATTTAAATGTTTGAGGTGACTAAGGACTGCCATTCATTTCTGTGGGGAGCGCAGGCCTTTCACGTTCCATGAAACCACTTTCATATTACGGGTTCATGAAATAGAGATGTGATCTGTGGGGATGTGTGGCTTAGATAGAATGAGGTGCACTGAATGTGAGATAGTGGAGAGCGGCTCCCTGTTAGTGAGCAATTGCCTGGAGATTTCTTGGGCTAAGGTAGAAAGGAGGGGGACAGACCCAACAGGGGTCCAGGTAATAAGAGGAGGTGAGACATACCCTTGGAAGGCTGTACTCCTCTTTTTTCCTCATGTTATCTTTGCACCATAGGACAGCGTAAGCCTGCATTCACATAGGGGCGACCCGACTTCGTCGCAATTTCGCTAGGTGATTTCAGCGCGACTTTCAGCGTGACTTCAGCGCGACTTCAAGGACCTCAGGTGACTTTACAACACGACCTTTGCCAGGCGACTTTGCCTTGACCAATCAGAGAAGGGAGGGGGGGTTGCCTACAGATGTAGATGGGGATCCGACTTGGAGACGACTTCTATTGAATCCTATCGGCACAAGTTGGATAGAAGTTGCCTAGAAGTAGTACAGGAACCTTTTCAGAAGTCGCCTTGAAGTCATAGCGACTTCAGTCGTGTATATTAAGACGGCTCTCATTCATTTCAATGGGATTTCAAATGTCAAGCGACTTGGGACGACTTGAGGCAACTGTGTGAACGGGCACTTACAGGGAGGTATGGATGTTCACCCGCTGTGGTGAGGCATATCGTCCATCTACGGGGTACCCAAGGTGATAGATAGTGGAAGGGGCCTTTTACGGATCCTTGGCGGGTCAAATATCCTCCTCACGATAAGGTTGTGACAAGCTGATGGTCTGTTAATAAAAAATCGAGAAATAAAATGAGAAGCATAACAGGTAAGGTCATTAACAACAGTATTGAGAAATATAAGCATTGGTGAGTGGCAGTAGGTAATCACAGGTAATGGGATTAATAAGGAGAGACTGTCACAGAGTTCTGTGCAGTGTGGAAGGAAAATTCCTTGCATGGACTAGCCTTGTTGCTAAACGTAGGGGAAAAGTTCCATGTCTGGTGGGGATTGAGGGTTGGGGGGAGAGTCTGTCACCAACCTTGCTAAAACGTCAGACAGGACGGTCAGTCCAAACCTGGTGCCATAGAACGGTCCAAGGTGGCCGCATAGTGGGACAACTCCGCTCTCTGATATCTGAGCCCTTCAGATACATGGCTGAGATGGATGGAGGAGTCTAGCGCAGCCCAGGGAAGTGTGAACCGACACAGGTTGTGACTCAGCAGACACCTGGAGGCAGAGAGAAGAGAACGAAGAATCTTTCCCCTCCCGGAGACAGCGGGGCTCCTTGGTCCCTGGGGCCTGGAGGGCGGTGTAGCGTGCAGCTTGCCGAGTGAGCCAAATAGAGCGTGTGGCTGCACCTCTGCGGGTGGTCGGGAGCCGGAGAGACTCTGATGCAGAAGGCAGCCTGAAAAATCCAACCCGAACCACATTCTATGCTGCAGGGGGGGAGAAGCTGGGAGCTGGAACACAATCCAGACAGTAGTGAGTGGTGGCCGGCCTGTTAACCCGAGCTGGCGGATACCTGAACTCGGAGTCCAGTCGGGTCAAGTCAGAGGAGACACCCAATGACGAGGGGGGTGTCTCTCTGCCGGTGTAACATACGGCCCGAATGGCAGATAAAACGAAAGGAGGCATCTCCCTAGCCAGCAGGAGAAAACACACGGCCGCTCTGCACACCAGACTCTGGATCGGCTCCCAGTCCCTCATGAATGGTTCGGAACCTACAGGCTAGTGACCAAGCAGCTAGGACCTATTAATGTTGGGATATACATCCATCCGGATAAAATACAAAGTCCAGCCACAAGTACAAAAAGAAATATGAACTGAAAACTGTAAGTGATTTCTATACTAGATTTTCTCTCTGACATATAGAAATCAAGAATAGAGGTAGGAGAATCCTGAATAGAACTGTTTTTCATCATAAAGACGAATGTGGAGTTTTTTTTTTTCTTGACTGCGTATGGTGAATATTGGATAATATTGGGTAACACTGACTTACAATATTCTTATTATACCTAAAAAAAAAAAAAAAAAACAACACCGGAAAATAAGTCTATATAATACAGACATCATTTTTTTTTTCCTTATTCAATATTTTTAAAACAGAAGAAACCAAGAGAAGCATAATAAAAGTTATATATGTCATACCATATAATATAACAAGAAAAGTAGTTAGATGTAGTACAGAAACTTCCATATCTATATTAATATTGGGTACATTTTGATCATATCAGATTTGAAACCTCGTTATTAGGTCTTATTCATTCTACGCCCTCAGGCCCTGGGGCACCCCGCTCGGAT
Organism: Glandirana rugosa; assembly: GCA_018402905.1. Lineage (NCBI taxonomy): Eukaryota > Metazoa > Chordata > Amphibia > Anura > Ranidae > Glandirana > Glandirana rugosa. Next base: position 14,313 of record BLSH010196985.1, on the reverse strand, counting down.
CACACTGTGCTGCTAGGGTGAGGGGGCAGCTTTAGAGACTAGAGCGCTTCAGTATGTGAACGTCAGCAGTTATACCCATAGATAAAAGGAGTGCAGATTAACTTTGAGAATAATACTTAACATACCCAAACTCAAACTCAGAATTGTTGGGTAAATTGGAAGAAACGATTAGCTAGAATGGTAATATATCATAGAAATGCTAATCTGGGTAATGGAGGGTAGACGAGATGGCATTGAATTGAGTATAGTATTAAAAAAGAGGTAAGCAAAGGGAAGACAGAGAGGGGAAAAGTGAGCGAGAGAGATAGAAAAGAGAACAGTGGCGGCTAGAATAGCTAGATGTAAGGAAGGACAGGGTGGGTAAGACTAGCTTTCCTGGATCAGTGGTTCGTATGTCAAATGGGAGACTGGAATAATAAGTGGTGCGGGGGGTGGTTACGACATCAGGAGATTCCTGTCGAAGTCAGGTGGTAGGCAGTTTCTAACCCAGGGGTCCCAAATTTTCTCAAATTTGCATACTCTATTGCTGTCTATGGCATCCATTTTAGCATGTATAAAGGCCTTATACATTCTGCCTCTGGTCTCCGCCACAACCAGCGCAGGGGATTTCCAAGCCTTGGCAATTGTCTGCTTAGCTGCGGTCATGAGGAAGACTAACAGCTTGAACTGATTGGTAGTCAACCGGGTTGGTTTCAGGTTAAGTAGAACAATCGACGGGTCAGGAGCTATAATCATCTCTAAGGCTTTGGAGGCGATAAGGAAGATTTGCTTCCAGTATTCCTTTGCTAGGGGACAGTCCCACCAGATGTGGTAAAATGTACCTGGCTCATTACATCCTCTAAAGCAGTCAATCGGGTATGAAGGGAGATATATTGCGATTCTGGCTGGCACTAAATACCATCGGGTGATAACCTTGATGTTGGTCTCCATAGCCAATATATTGGAGGAGGAAGAATTAGTAGCTGACCATATATTAGACCATTCAGCTATGTCCAACATACGCCCCAGGTCGGAAGCCCATTTGTCTGCATAAGAAGGCAAAGGGTTGTCCAAATCAGTAACTAGTAGCTGATAGAGTAATGAGATAGTGCCTCTGACATGAGGATCGGATTTACAGATCCGCTCAATGGAAGATAGGTGAGTCAGAGATGTATCTGTAGTAAGGGAGGGTGTATAGAAGTTCATTATTTTCAAATATCAAAATAGTTCTGAGCTGGGTAAACCATGAGCTTCGCAAAGGGTAGGAAAGGTGCTGAAGGAGTTATCGGTGATAAAGTTATGCAGTCAGAGCAGGTTGGAGGAAGCCCAGATTTTGAAGGAATAAGGGGAGTCCCAAGCAGGGGTTTCTTAGAAAGGAAAGAAGGGGATTATGAGGAGATTGCAAGCTAGGGGAGACCCTGTGCTTATCCCAGATAGAAAGGGGGTGTTTGATGATTGGGTTGAACAGGCGGTCTGCAGGCCTAAGCCATAGAATGTTAGCGGAGATAGGGTCAACTTCGGCGGATTCAATGGCTACCCAAAGTGGGACTTACTTAGTGAGTTGGGCAATCTGTGCCGCATGGAAGTAAGATGATAATTTGGGTACCCCGAGACCGCCACAACACCTAGGTGCGAAAAGTGTCTTTTGGGGAACACGTGGTCTAACCGATCCCCATATGTAAGAAAGGGTCCTGCGCTGCAGCAGGCGCAGAAAGTAGGCTGGGATGGATACAGGGAGTGTACGAAAGAGATAGAGGAACTTAGGGAGAGTTGACATTTTAGCCACGTTCATTCTACCAACCCATGAGATGGGTAAGGAGGACCATTGGGGCATCAGGGTAGTAACCTTCCTCAATAAGGGGAGGAAATTATTTAATTAAATAAGTCTACGTAGGACGCAGTTAACTGGACACAAAGGTAAGGTAGCTGGTGGGAGGCCCAATCGAAAGGCAACGATGTCTTGGCGAGTTGCAGCTCGGTTGGGGTCAAGGATATGTTCAGGATTTTAGACTTATGCTCTTTAATATGTAGGCCAGAAATGTTGGCGAACCTATGTAGAAGGGTGAGTAGATTAGGGGCTGAGATGTGTGAAGATGATAGGTATAGCAAAATATTTTCTGCAAAAAGGCAGACTTTATGTTGATGGCCTCCAATCTCAATCCCTTTGATGTTAAGGTTGGTTCTAATTAGCTGTGCAAGTGGCTCGATTAGTAAAGCCAATAAAAGTGGAGAGAGGGGGCACCCCTGTCTTGTGCCACTACGCACATCAAGGATCGCGGACTTGTAACCTGAATATTTCATATATGCCCTAGGGCATTGTAAAGCGACGAGACCCAGGACAGGAAGTGACTCCCGAAGCCCCACCTTTGAAGTTTGTACTGCATGTAAGACCAGGAGACGGAATCAAATGCTTTCCTAACGTCCAATGAGAGGAAACAGGTAGGGATATGCCTCTGCCTTGCTATATGGGCCAATAGGAGGGTTCTTCTAATATTATCACTGGCTTGCCTAGCAGGAATAAAGCCTGTTTGGTCTCGGTGTATAAGGTCCCCTATGATGGAGTTTAGACGGGTGGCAAGAATTTTAGCTAATAGCTTGACGTCCAGATTGAGCAGGGAAATAGGGCGGAAGTTAGACCACGAAAAGGGATCGGTGTTTGGTTTAGGAATCATAGATATAATGGATGTAAGTGTTTCTGGTCGGAATGCTTGTCCTTTCAGCAGGGAATTGAAGGTGTTAGTAAGCATAGGAGCTAGGATGTTGGAGAATTGTTTAAAGTAAATGGCGGAAAACCCGTCGGGGCCTGGTCGCTTCTGCAGCTCTAGCAATTTAATGGCAGCGATAACTTCCGTTTCGGTAATGGGACTTTCGAGCTTCTCTCTTTGCTCAACAGTTAAGTTGGGAAGGGAGATCCTAGAGAATAGGTCGTCGGCCTGGGCAGGATCAAGGTCTTGAGTGCGTGAGTATAGTTTAGCGAGGTTAGTTTGGAAAATTTCCAGTGTGCGAACAGGGTTGCTAGTATATGCATTCTGCGCTGTCTTGAGCCTAATTGAGGTTGTGGGTTTGTAAATGGTGCGTATGGTGCGTATTTTTCAGATTAATAACCGCAGTTAGCTCCCTCTCCAGTGTATGTTTTTCAGTCCATTGGAGTTAAGGACACTCTTTCCTTTGGGGACACTCTCTCCCCGTTTGTCTAATGTGCAGTGCTTGTGTCTATCTGGGAGCTCCACCCTGATTTGGTGAGACGGTATATCTGATCCCTAAATTGACCTGTCCCCGGTATAGGTCAGCAGTTATCTGCCTTTTTATTGTGTTTTTGTTAGTGTATGCTTCCTTCGGTTCCATATGAACCTTTCTTCACAGGCAGATAATATTGGTCATTTAAATGATATCTACATACACACTCTACAACATTTAAGAGCACTTACTTTTATGGTATTGCACTACCTTTATTTGGAGAGACCAGTGTCACGCTGATGGCTTTTGTCATTGGGGATGTGATTGAAGACGAAATCAGACAAACTTTCAGTGGAAAAGTTGATCTAACAGCACCCACAGATGAACGGATCAGAGAGCTATTCAAACATCACAAAAAAATAATGATTAAACAGTTAAATAGAAAGTGGGATATATTGTCATTAGAGACGTATATAGCCAAGGGCATTATCCCACGAGGCTTGCGAGAAAGGGTGATACCAGCCGAACATTTACAGAACGACGATTCCTATCCAAGTGGAAACAAAAATGTATAGATCATGGTCTGGACATCATGAAACTGATAGTGGAGGAGGAACAGCAACAAGCATTAGAATTACAAATGGAGATTGATGCATCCTTGGAACAATTAGATCCATTTAAAGAGCAACCCGAATTTGGGAAGCAAAACGAGATTCTTAAGAAAGAGGTCACTAAAACCCAAAAAAACTCAAGACTCACCAAACATTCTAAATTTCAACGAGATCTCGAAGACTGGGCGAAGGGGGAAATTTTTGATCTCTCCGGAACCCAAGGCAGAAGCAGATGCAGGGGTACACGCAAAGGATCAAGTTCCAGTTCAAGAGGCCCCACACAACTCTGAGAACGAAGAAGACCCAGAAAGAGCGGTTGGTTTTTTAGGGGAACCAGGGTCACCTTCGCGGTTGACCACTGGCCCAAAGAGAATTCTGAAGTCTGCAAAAGGAAAAGAAGGAGGAAGAGGCGTACAACCAAAGAGTGGTGGAAATCAAGGAGAAACCAACAAGACATACACCAGGAGCCAGCGGAGGAAATGAACATGAACTCTCATATAAGCGATACTGAATTAACTGTAAGAGTTAATCCCATGGAGGAAAATAACACCATTATTAATCTGTCGGACTTCCAGCTGGAAGAACGACACCTCAAACTTCTGCGGAAAGGTCTCTCTTTTTCACCTTCCAGGTCAATGTCTGAATTTGAAGTCTACAAGGATGTTTTATTTTTTAAGAAAAGTCTACCTAAGACAGATCCATCAGGGACCCTCTACGAGCAACTCCATGAGTCAACCGAGCCATGTATCTGACCAAGAGGCACTGGATATACTTATGTCTTTATACACTGGGGATTCTGAAGATGACCAATTTGAGTATAACCCTTTGCCTACTCCTTTAAGCCCTGGAAAGAGGGGCACTAAGCTCCCTATTAAATCCACAAAAATGCCCCCAATATGGAAAAATAGATGGTTAAAGGTCTTTTTGGACCTGGTTCAAGACGATCTTTCTAAAATCAATTGGAAAAAGGGACCAGGAGATAACCTTGATCAGGAAGAATGACAAGCTCTAAGGGAATTAAAGGAGGCTTCCAATATCCTTATTAAGAAAAAGTGATAAAGGTGGCAATGTTGTCCTGTTATCCACAGAATATTATGAAAGGGAGATGAACCATCAGCTCAATGACACATTCACATATATCAAATTACAGGACAATCTTTTTCTAGCATTAGTCAACGAATTGAATTTCAAGGTTTTAATGGCATACGAAGCGGGACTCTTTACATCTTAAAAAGAATACGAATACCTGAGCGTAAGTGAATTTAACAGCCCCACTATATATATTATCCCTAAGATTCATAAGTCCGTAGAAAATCCACCCGGTCGACCAATAGTGTCTGCAGTAAATGGACCATTTGAAAGAATTGAGATATACAGGGTGGGCCATTTATATGGATACACCTTAATAAAATGGGAATGGTTGGTGATATTAACTTCCTGTTTGTGGCACATTAGTATATGTGAGGGGGGAAACTTTTCAAGATGGGTGGTGACCATGGTGGCCATTTTGAAGTCGGCCATTTTGAATCCAACTTTTGTTTTTTCAATAGGAAGAGGGTCATGTGACACATCAAACTTATTGGGAATTTCACAAGAAAAACAATGGAGTGCTTGGTTTTTAACTTGACTTTATTCTTTCATGAGTTATTTACAAGTTTCTGACCGCTTATAAAATGTGTTCAATGTGCTGCCCATTGTGTTGAATTGTCAATGCCACCCTCTTCTCCCACTCTTCACACACAGATAGCAACACCGCAGGAGAAATGCTAGCACAGGCTTCCAGTATCCGTAGTTTCAGGTGATAGATAGATCCCTCCAAGACTGTTGGAACCAAAAAATTTATGGTTAAAACCTCAAGGCCACTGGATATGCAAAATTGCTACATGATGATGTGTTTCCCTGTTTATGCACTGAAGCTGGCACGTTCCCTGAGTTTTTCCAGCAAGATGGTGCACCACCACATTATGGGTGTCAGGTCCGAGCATTCCTAGCTGAACAGTTTCCTGGAAAGTGGATTGGTCGTCGTGGGCCAGTTGAATGGCCCCCAAGGTCTCCCGATCTGAGCCCCTTAGACTTTTATCTTTGGGGTCATCTGAAGGCAATTGTCTATGCTGTGAACATACGAGATGTGCAGCACCTGAAACTATGGATACTGGAAGCCTGTGCTAGCATTTCTCCTGCGGTGTTGCTATCAGTGTGTGAAGAGTGGGAGAAGAGGGTTGCATTGACAATCCAACACAATGGGCAGCACATTGAACACAAGTGGTCAGAAACTTGTAGAGAACTCATGAAAGAATAAAGTTACGTTAATACCAAGCACACCATTGTTTTTCTTGTGAAATTCCCAATAAGTTTGATGTGTCACATGACCCTCTTCCTATTGAAAAAACAAAAGTTGGATTCAAAATGGCCAACTTCAAAATGGCCACCATGGTCACCACCCATCTTGAAAAGTTTCCCCCCTCACATATACTAATGTGCCACAAACAGGAAGTTAATATCACCAACCATTCCCATTTTATTAAGGTGTATCCATATATATAGCCCACCCTGTATACAGCCCAACTATCGCCATGACGAGTACTCTAAAGTTATTTCAAATTGCATTGATTCTGCAGGGCTGAAACTGAAACTGAAACTTTGGTATAATGCACTGTGTGTATTTACTTGCATTCATGTGCATTTTCATTCTGTTAAAAAAAATAGACTTGTTCATCCAGGTGCAGATTAAATACTATGAAAGTGTCTAAACATGTATAAATGCATGTAAAAACACACCAAATGAATGTAAACTAATTTATGTGTAAATGAATGTAACTACATGTACATTTTGCATATAAATGCAATACAAACATAATAGTTCTCAGATCAATTTATTCTGTAGTTAAATAAACACACACCAGAGGTCCATGTGAACGAGGAAACTTGTATTGTCATTTTTGGTGTATTATATCAAGAGGACTATTGCCTGATTCCTAAACAGTGAAAGTTGTGATACAAAATCCTACTCCATCTGACTTTCAGACCTCACATGCTTTCTTGGGTCTTACTTCATGGTATTCCAAAATTATTCCCAATTCTGCCCAGTTATAGAGCAACTGAGAACATTACTAATTGGAAATGCAAGCATTATGCAGTCACAGACCACCCAGCATTTCTTTAAAGGGGTAGTAAAGTCCACTTTTTTATTTATAACTACAGGTAAGTTTATATTAAGGCTTACCTATAGGTACAGTAAATATCTCCTAAACAGGCAACGTTTAGGAGATAGTTATTTTAGTAGCAGCTGGTGATATCATCAGCACATGCACACTGTACTCTCAGTGGACAGCATGCTGTCCATTAAGAAAGCTATGCAGCAGCCGTGACTCCTGCACACATGCATGGGAGTGACATATTCATGGCTCGGCCATTCGAACGGCCAGAGACCACAAACCCGGGAGGAAGCCTGGTTAAGGATGAGGAAGCCCCGTCTGTGATTTTAACCACTTGCCCACTGGGCACTTAAACCCCCTTCCTAACCAGACCAAATTTCAGATGTTAGTGCTCTCACTGTTTGAATGACAATTACTCAGTCATGGAAAACAGTACCCATATGAAATTGTTGTCCTTTTTTTAACACAAATAGAGCTTTGTTTTGGTGGTATTTAACCACTTGCCGACCTACTTATGCAGATATACTGCACAACTTGATGTACCTGTACATCGGTCAATTCATGTGGAATTGCAGGTGCGTGCACCCGCAGGTTTCGTGGACTCGATGTCTGCCGGTGAGCAACGATTGCTCTGTGCAGAGGCAGAATGGGGACCTGCCGATGTAAACACGGCGGATGCCCGTTCTGTCAGGGGACATAACAGAGATCTACTGTTGCCTGTCATCGAGAACAGTGATCTGCCATTTCCCTGGCAGCACATCCCCATACAGTTAGGACACGCTGAGGGAACACAGTTAACCCCTTGATCACCCCCTAGTGTTAATCCCTTCCCTGCCAATTTCCTTTTTACGTTGATCAATGCATTTTATAGCACTGATCAATGTAATAATGCCACTGGTCCCCAAAAAGTTTGGGGTTAGATTTGTCCATAAATCTATCCCGTATTTTGTAGATGCGATAACTTTTGCTCAAACCAATCAATATACACCTATTGCATTTTTTTTTTTTTTACCAAAAATATGTAGAAAAAAACACATTGTCCTAAATTGATGAATACATTTTTTTTATATTTTTTTTGGATATGTATTATAGCAAAAAGTTAAAACATGTTTTTTTTTTCAAAATTGTCTCTTTTTATAGCTCAAAAAATAAAAAACACAAAGGTGATGGTATTTATACCATCCAAAGAAATCTCTATTTGTGAGGGAAAAAAGGACGTCAGTTTTGTTTAGGTACAGTGTCATAGCACAAAAAATGGCCTGGTCAGGAAGGGGCAAATCCTTCCAGGGCTGAATTGGTTAATCACCACTGGGTTTTTTATTTTTTGCACTGTAAATGAAAAAAGACCGAAAAGTTTGTAAGCAAATGCATTTTTCTTTGTTTCTGTTATAAAATTTTTCAAATTAGTACAAAATTTATACTGCTATATATCTTCGGTAAAAATAACCCAAATCAGTGTATATTATTTAGTCTGTGTGAAAGACATAGAGTCTACAAGCTATGGTCTCTGAAAATCGATCACACCTGATGTACTGATGGCCTATCTTATTTCTTGAGACACTAAAGCCTCGTACACACGGGACGACGATCGCACATACGACCGTGTCAAATCGTATGTTGGCTGTTGTATGTAGCATACTGACGTGCACCCGACGGTCGTAAAAACAACGTGCGGCCGGCCGAATGTAATGACGTGAACAAGCGTATAAAGAGGAAGTGCTGTTATCGTGTCGCCACCCTTTGGGCTCCTTCATCTAATTTTGTGTTAGTTGAAGTTTGGTGTGTGTTGATTCGCGACTTTCAGATCGTTCTTCAGATTGTTCTTTGGATCGTTCTTTGGCTAGTTTCTGGACGCACGTTCGTCAACGATGTTGCCTTTTCGAGAGAGAAATCTCGCTACTGTTGACCTAGGAGTTCTGGCTTGGACCTGAAACCAACGTAGGAGAAGGAGGGAGAGGAGTTGTTGGACCAAAAATTGGTTACTTAACCGTGATCAATTTGGTCATATGGCTTTGGTCAGGGAGCTCCAGGAGAATAATCCTGATGATTTCAGGAATTATCTCCGGATGACGGACCCCTGCTTTAGCCACCTCATGGCATTGGTGTCCCCCTATATCCAGAAGGAGGACATATGCATGCGCCTTGCTATCCCCCCTGAGCAAAGGCTCATTGCTACCTTGCGCTACCTGGCGACGGGAAGAAGCCTCCAGGACCTGAAGTTCACCACAGGCATCTCTCCCCAGGCTCTTGGAGTGATAATTCCTGAGACATGCTCAGCCATCATACAGGTGCTGCAGAAGGACTATATTAAGGTATGCTTCATGTTAATACCACATTTTATGTGTTTCTGTTTGATAATATAGTATTTGCCCTTTTTGACAATATCTAATTAGTAACATTACAATATGCTGTGAATGTCTTCTTTGGCCTCATGCATGCTCTAAGCTTTTTTCACCTCCTTTTTTTCCTCTACATGCCTCCCCAGCATGTTGTCCAGTGTCAATACACACTCAGAGGGTAGGGTTGCCCCATCATCCCTTTAATCCAGGACACATAGGAATTACACAGGTTCTGAGGCTGATTTAATGCAGATAAGGCACCAATTGAGTTTAATTACCACCTTAATCAGCCACAGAACCTGTGTAATTAGTATGTGTCCTGGATTAAAGGGATGATGTGGCCACCCTATCAGAGGGCCACCATCAGGGGGTGCAGGCAGTACTGTTGTAAGCGGCCCCAGTGTCTCAAGGGGCACTTACAACAAAGACTTTAGCAGTCTTTAACATTGGAGTCTATGGGAGGGAGGCATCCAGTTTGGGGAGACAATTCTCCTGAACCCTAGGCGACAAAACTAACAAACTTTGCCCACAAGGAGAGGACCCCCTGGACCCCAACTGGTTGAGGTTTGGGACCTGCAGCACCTATGCTTTGGCACAAGGCCTTATTGCAAGCATTGAGTGAGGCTGTGTTGCCTGTGCACTGCTTTTTGAAGCCCTTGTATTTCACACTAGCATGCATTGCACACTTCACTGGGTCATGCTTGGCAGGCTACATCTCTCAAGTGTGACAGGGTGTATTGTTCCTACTGGGGCTGCAACATGTGTACACCCCTGGGCAGTGGGCAGATATGGTGGAATGGCCCAGTGTGAAGGTCCTGGGTAAGGTTGGTGGTCAGAAGGAGGGCAGGTTTAAAGCTGTGTAAGGGCCCCCAAATTTCTGATGGCTGCACTGCCCACTCAGCCTGGTAATACAACAACTATTTATGTCAGATGCAGTTTAGGCACCCCCCCCCTCCCAAAACGCACACTTTTGCCACATTATTTTTGGCTTTCCAACCAGGCAGATTGCTTGAAGTGTTCTTATTATGTGAAACCTAAGCCCCATGCTCACAAAAAGTTACATCATTTAAAACGACTGTATCTCCAGAAATGTAATCTCCTATACACACTCTCCATCTTTTGCTGGTGACATTTCCCTACTATTTCTCCAAAACATGTAGTGCAAGGGCCTGCTTGATTTTCTACTTATTTTACCTCATGTGATCTCTTTTGTTTGAATATGGTTGGACAAGTGTAATTAGCCAAGTCTATTTTCTGTAGGTTGTGCTTCTCCCATGTCTTTACATCTTGACTGAGCTGGGAATGGAAGTGTAGCCTTATGTTGTCCTTGCATTTGTATGTTGAATAACATTTTTGTTTGGCAAAGTCTAATTTTTTTTTTATATCTACAGTTTCCTTCAAATCCCAAGCAGGAAGTTGCTGCTCAGTTTATACAGCAATGGGATTTTCCTAACTGCGGGGGGTGCCATTGATGGCAAGCATGTGAGGATTGTACCACCACTCAACTCTGGCTCTTATTACTTCAACTATAAGGGGTTTTGCAGCATTGTGATGCTGGCCATAGTGTCTGCAAACTACGAATTTTTGTACCTGGATGTGGGGAAGAATGGCCGCAACTCCGATGGAGGCGTCATCATGCAGACAGAGTTTTATAGGCGGCTTCAAAATGGCACCCTCAACCTGCCACCTGCAGACCAAAATGTGGAGGGTCTGAACTTGGTATTCGTTGCAGATGAGGCATTTGGGCTTGGGGAACATGTCATGAAGCCGTTAACGCAACGAAACCTGACCCCTGACCAGCGGATTTTTAATTACAGACTATCACGTGCTCGAAGAGTGGTGGAAAATGCGTTTGGCATTTTGGCCAACAGGTTCCGTCGGTTTTTAACACCCATAAACTTGGCCTTATATAAAATCAACCATGTGGTACTGTACTGCTGCATTCTGCATAATTTTTTGTGCAAGAATGACACAAATTATATACAAACTGGACCCACTGACCCTGATGCAGCCCTGCCAGGCCCAAGTACATCCACTGAAGGCCGTCCGTCGTTGGATGCAATGGCAGACCTTCAAAGTAAACGTGCTACCTTGACCACCCAGAACACAAGAGATTTGCGGAACAAATACATGGAATATTTTGTGGGGAGAGGGGCTGTGTTCTGGCAAAACATGATTACAGATCTTTAATCTTACCCTTATAAATGAATCCTTCAGTTTAACTACTCTTGTCTGTGTTTTTTGATGTGGAAAAGAGATGTTCTATGTGTGCTTTATTTTTGCTCTTGCTCCAAGAGAGAAATCTAACCTTCATTTCTCCATGAGATCCAAATTTCACCTTCTGAAATGTATTTTGGTGTGCAGGGGTTGTGCTACATATACACAAACACAAAATGTTGTTGGTGTTCATGCATTCCATGCATGAAGACCAAAAACATGATGCATTAACAACTGTTTTAAATGTTAAGAGATGAACTACATCTGTGTTGACCACATAGAAGAGCACATTTGCTGTTTAAAGACCTAAACTTTGTGGCTTCTTCTTTACTTTATGTATGCCTGTGAGTTCCATAAACTGTTAGTATCAAATATATATTTGCACATTCTGAGGTTCTTAGCAACATTTTAAAACCAGATATAAAACATATAAAAAATGTTAGGCTACAAACAAAAGCGTGTAAACATGTACTCCATCTCATCAGGGGTTGTCAAGTGTCATCTTTCTGTGTGGGCAAACCCCCCTTCCTCCAAACTGGAGTTTCTTGGAGAAAGGGGTGTTGCATCTGAGAAATGTGTGAGTTGATCCCATCATGGGTTCTGAGCTGACACGTTTTGGGGATGGGCACCTTTAAACAAACTCCACTATCTTGGATAAAAGGGGGCAACTCTGAAACGTGTCAGCTTGGAACCACTGATGTGGTGCACTCACACATTTCTCAAATGCAACACCCCTTTCTCCAAAAAACTCCAGTTTGGAGGAAGGGGGGTTTGCCCACACAGAAAGATGACACTTGACAACCCCTGATGAGATGGAGTACATGTTTACACGATTTTTCTAGAGCCCCTTTAAACTGGGCAACATGCCCTAAAATGGGGTCCACCAAACCAGCCCAATTGCAAGAAGAATTGCCTTAAAATTTGGCAAGCATGTCCCCAACATCCCTCAGTCGCTGCTGGATGTTCTGCGCTGCCCTCTCCTGTTCCTGCGTGACCCTCTGCTGTTCCAGCACAACCCTCTGGTGTTCCTGTGCTGCCCTCTGGATCTTCTCGAGCTCCACTCAGCACCATTGGATGTCCCTGCTGAGTCGGCCAATTGTGCAGTGTGGAAGCTCATGAGCTGTAAGTAGAGGAAAATGCATAAGGGCAATGATGTGCAGCATAATAGCTGATTATGCCTTGGATGGGCCTATTTTTTGGGAATTGTTTGGGGGGAGGGGGTGCACTTTCAAAACACTTTAACCACTTCCCGACCGCCTGCCATGTTTTCACACTGGCTGTCGGGTTGCTGTGCGCGAATCGCCGTAAAAAGACTTCAATCTGCGAATGGCCGCTAGGGGGCGCGCGCCCGCCACACTCCGATGTCCCCCGGCGAACCATGATGAGCCGCCACAGGCAAAGTCATTGGTCACAAAAAAGTGTCAAAATTGTCAGTTAAAGCGACACAGTGCCAAATCGCAAAAAGTGCTCTGGTCCTAAAGCTGGAAAACCTTTCAGTTGGTAAGTGGTTAAAGGCAACAATAATAAAGGCTATGGCCATACCTAGATACATAGGCAATAGTTCTTTTCTATGCACTGGTTGGTTGATTCTTATTGACAGTAAAATACTTTTCTTTATACAGCCCTCTGGACCCGGATCGAGTACTAAGTACCGAATGGCTTCCGTGAGGGTTTGATTATGGCAGCATATCCCTGCTAGGATATACTTAGCTGTCCTAAAAAGGCTACAATCCCCCACCATCTAATACTTTACTTATATTTTATAAGATTGACCCTTTCTAGAAGATATCTTGGAAAATTCTTTAACAGGTACTTACCATTCAAATATATATAAATATACCTATTGGAGGCTTGGGTCCTTTCCCAGGACCCTCCTTGCCATACAATATGTTTGGAGTCTAATATGTATGTGCATACATCTATGTCTTACACACTATTTTTTTTATACCACACACAGGCCCCCATACTTGCCTGGTGCGGCTTTGGGCCTCCGCGGGAGTGCCCTGAGTGGTCAGAGGGGATTTGGAAGAGGGTAGGGCATTATGCTACTCCCTTGTTTGGTGGCTCCTGTATATCCTAGGGGGACTTTCACCAACGCTCTCAAATACAACCCCATGACACATACCATAAAATGTAAGTGATTGTCACTGAATATATTTGTTGCAGCATACTATGTAACAGTGGATTATATACTGTACCTTATATCTGTGTTTTACACATGTATTTTTTTGTCTTCTATTAGATTAACACTTTTCCAGCTCCAGATGAAGCGCCAAGTATAAAAAGCGCGAAACTAGTTGAGCAAGCAGGAAATATATTTCTGCAATTTTGATGTTGGGACCCTATCAATGTAACCAAAATTAACCCTATATCATTTTTGTCTTATATTGTTCAAAAGCTGATACATCGAGATATTGTAGGTATTAGGCTGCGTTTGATATAGGTGTCCCAGCAAACTGTAGCATTGTATGGTGGGCCCCTCTGGCTACCAACAACGTATTGGTTGGTACCCACGGGGAACCACACTACTTTTTTGCCCTGTCAGGGGTTACATCTTGTAATGTATATGTTATATGAGATATAGTTTTATACTATGAAATTTTAAATGTCTTATGTCTAATTGGGGCAGTTATATGCCAATTTCTGTAACAAATAAAGTTTATATTTTTATAGTATACCCAGTATGCCTTTAAAGTCCATTTCTTTCAAATGTCAATATTACTAGTAACTAGAGTTGAGCGAACCTCTAGAAGTTCGGGTTCTGCTGGTCCGTCCGAACTTCGGGACAAAGTCCGGGTCCGGGTCCGGACGGAACCCGAACGATCGCACGGACAA
>BLSH010196942.1:0-16184 GCA_018402905.1 Glandirana rugosa | reverse complement strand
TTAGGGTCTCGGGAAATGAGATAGGCTGTCAGTAAATCAAGTGTGATCAATTTTCAGTGATTGGCACCATAGCTTGTAGACTCTATAACTTTCACAAAGACCAAATAATATCCACTATTTTTTTTTTTTTTACCAAAGATAGGTAGCAGTATAAATTTTGGCCAAAATTTATGAAGAAAAATTACTAATTTGCAAAATTTTATAACAGAAACGAAGAAAAATTCATTTTTTTACAAAATTTTCGGTCTTTTTTTAATTATAGCGCAAAAAATAAAAAACCCAGAGATGATTAAATACCACCAAAAGAAAGCTCTATTTGTGTGAAAAAAAGGACGCAAATTTCATATGGGTACAATGTTGCATGACTGAGTAATTGTCATTCAAAGTGTGAGAGCGCTGAAAGCTGAAAATTGGTCTGGTTAGGAAGGGGGTTTAAGTGCCCAGTTGTCAAGTGGTTAAAATAACTCCCAATTAAAAGCAATTAAGACTTCAACTCTCACAAACTGGGAGTATATCTACACACATCCGAACTCTGTTTGCCTGGGAAGATGCATCTCAGATCACATGTTCTAAGCATTGGATGTCAGCTGGGATGGAACTTGTGGTTTCAGAATTCCTCCATTTAATGCTTTTATGCAAATTCTTAAAAAAAAACATTATCACCCCCTCTCTCTAATTTTAACAGCCTTAGCCCTAGGGGACATGTCTGAATAGAAAAAAGAGTTTATAAAATTGATTGCTTTTTTTCAGGAGCAGTGGTTTTAATAATGGTTAAAGTGAAAACAAAAAAAAAAACCACAAAATATTCCTTTAACCACTTCAGCCCCGGTAGGATTTCACGCTTTAGGATCAGAGCACTTTTAGCTATTTGGCACTGCGTCACTTTAACTGACAATTGCGTGGTCATGCTACGTTGTACCCAAACAAAATTTGCGTCCTTTTTTACCCACAAATAGAGCTTCATTTTGGTGGTATTTGATCTCCTCTGCGTCATTTCTGATCACCGCTATAAATAAAAAAAGAGCGACAATTTTGCAAAATAACCAGTTTTCTTCCTTTTTGCTAAAATACAAAATCCAATAAAAAAAAAAAAATTAATTTCATTTGTTTTTGCCGATTTATATTCTTCCTCATATTTTTGTTAAAAAAAAAAAAAAAATCCCAATCGGCGTTTATTGATTGGTTTGCGCAAAAGTTGCAGCGTTTACAGATGATGCAAATTAATTTCCGGAGTTTTTTTTTTTTTACTAGTAATGGCGGCAATCTGCAATTTTTTAGTGGTACTGCGATATTGCGACGGACATGTCGGACCATTTATACACTTTTTTTGGGACCATTGGCATTTATACAGCGATCAGTGCTATAAAAATGCACTGATTAGAAATGCCATTGGCAGTGAAGGGGTTAACCTGAAGGGGGTGTTCTAAGGGTTAACTGTGTTCCCTAGGCGTGTTTTAACTGTATGGGGGCTGAGCTGGCAGGGGGAGGGGAGTGATCACGGCTTATACAGGAAGAACGGAGATCTGTGTTTACATACACGGACCTCCGTTCTTTGACTGCGGAGGGGCCTTCGTGGGTAGCCGGCAATGATCGAGTCCACCCTACCCGCTCCCTGGCCCCCCCGGAACACAGCGAGCACGCCTCCGGCAGCGCGCACTCACAATGCTAGTTATCGCAGCCGCCATGTTAGGAAAAGACTGGCCTGGTGAAGTCAGGCCATGTTCTGGACTTTTTTGCCGAGTTTTGCTGTTCACCAAACGGTCCTATTTAAGCTCCCTGCACCTGTCAGCAGGTGCTGTCCGTTCTACAGCATCTGAGTACCTGTGAGCTTCAGCTCTCCTACCTGAAACCTGCTTCCTGTGTTGTTCCTGTTCCTGTGTACCGACCCGGCTTGCTCTGACCTGCTACCTATCTGCCTGCACCGACCCCGGCTATCCATGACCATCCGCTTGTCTGATCCTTCTGTACCTTGCCGCCAGCCTGTGAACGAACTCTGCTTGGACTTTGACTATTCTTCTGCCTGCCCTTTCTGTGCCTCTCTGATCCGCCAGTTGCCGACCCAGCCTGCATGACCACTCTTCTGTCTGCACGACCTTCTGGAGCCTCACATCACAACCAGTGACCATCCAGCCCTCGTGCCATCCCGCACTCTGGGACTTCCTGTCTACACTACCAGGGGTCCCCGAATCGGGTGTGTAAGAGTGGTTGTTCCCTGCTAAGACAGACTCCACCACCAGGATCGTGACAGTAACGGACAGCCATGTCCGAGTCTGCACAGGGAACACCCTCACCCATGGACGAACTGTGTATCCATTTGGCCAGGCTCACACCAGCAGTGAAGAACCTGCAGGAGGGCTACACCCAGCTGGAGGGAGAAGTGTGGGAAATGCGTGAGCTCTCTGCGCCCTCCGCATCCAGAGGTGGTGCCTTCCGAGCCCAAGGTCCTCTTACCCGACAAGTTTGCGGGGGACCGCAGCAGGTTTCGGACCTTTCGCAGCTCCTGCGAATTGTACCTGGGTCTGCAGCCGAGCACCTTTTCCCTTGAAAGCACCAAGGTGGGCCTGGTCATTTCTCTGCTGCAGGGTGACCCCCAGGTCTGGGCTCATCGCCTCTGGGAACAGAGAGCACCCGAAGTCGCCACCCTGGATGCCTTCTTCGATGCCATGGCTCAGCTGTACCAGGATCCCCACCTAGCGGCCACAGCCGAGGCCGCCTTGCACACCCTACAGCAGGGTCGGCAGTCCGCGGAGGACTACTTAGCAGAGTTCCGGCGCTGGAGTGCAGACACAGCGTGGAACAAGGCTGCATTCTGCTACCAGTTCAGGATGGGATTGACTGAGTCATTGAAAGATGAACTTGCCCGTGTCAGGGTGCCTGCGACCTGGATGCCTTAATTAACTTGGCCATCCAGATTGACCGGTGGCTCAGGGAACGCCGAGCCGAGCAAGCCATAGGACCCTCTCCTGTTTCACGTTTAACCTGGATGATGCCCCGGGTGCCCGGTCGCACGGCCCCGGCACCAGCTCCATCTGCACCCACAGACCTACCTGAGCCCATGCAGATCGGCCTGCTGCACCCATCTTTCACCCCGGAAGAGAGACAGCGGCGCCAGGCACAGAACCTGTGCCTTTACTGTGGCGAGGCCGGGCACATTGTGAGGACCTGTCCTGCCAAAGTGGGTAAGCGGCGCATTCCGGCCAACCTGAACTCAACACCAGCCTGTAATAATATGTCTTATCTGACTCTCTCTGTTTCTTTGCAGTTGCCCGGAGGGAGCGTTCAAGTGCCAGTGATTATTGATTCTGGGGCGTGTAGCTGTTTTGTGGACCAGACATTTGCTTCGCTACACCAGATGCCCCAGCGCCCCAAGGCACATAAAATGACGGTCCCCGGCCATTAAATCCGGCCAAGTCACCATGGAAACCCAACCTATTCCAGCATCTACACCCCAGGGACACCAGGAGTTACTCATCCTTGATGTCATAGCCTAACCCCTGTTCCCCGTCATTTTGGGGCTCCCCTGGCTTCGGGCACATAGCCCCGACATAAACTGGTCCTCGGGGCGCATCCGATTCCTGTCCCCTTACTGTGAACAACACTGTCTGCTCCCGTCCGGGGATGTTGGTCCCCTCTCCTGGGCCTAGACTCTGACGTCGACTCGGAGTACCTCGACATGTTCAGTAAGAAAGGGGCGGACCAGCTACCTCCCCACAGGGCCTATGACTGCCCTATTGAGTTACTCCCTGGAACTGAGGTCCCTTTCGGCCGCATATACCCGTTATCCGAACTTGAGCTAACGGCCCTCAAGGCCTACTTGGATGAAAACCTGGCCAAGGGGTTCATCCGACCTTCCACGTCCCCTGCCGGGGCGGGCATCTTCTTCGTGGAAAAGAAGGACCATACTCTCCGCCCGTGCATAGATTACTGGGAGCTAAACCGCATCACGTTCAAGAACCGGTATCCTCTCCCACTCGTTCCAGAGCTGTTTCAGAGGCTGGGGTCGGCCACCGTGTTTACCAAGTTGGATCCGGGGGACTTACAACTTGATACGTATCCGAGAGGGTGACGAGTGGAAGACTGCCTTTCGGACTCGTTTTGGCCATTACGAGTACCTCGTCATGCCCTTCGGACTCTGTAACGCCCCCGCTACCTTTCAGCATCTGGTCAATGATGTGTTCCGGGATTATCTGGATCTTTTTGTTATTATTTATCTGGACGATATTTTGATTTTTTCCTCCACCCCGGAAGAGCATCGTCAGCATGTCCGGTGTGTCCTCAACCGCCTGCGACAGCACAGGTTGTATGCTAAGGCCGAGAAATGCGCATTTGAGCGCCCCAAAATTTCCTTTCTTGGACTGATCCTGTCTGTCTCTGGAATTACCATGGACCCTCAGAAGGTCTCAGCTATTCTGGACTGGCCGGCACCTGTGGACAAAAAAGGGGTCCAACGTTTTGTCGGCTTTGCCAACTTTTACAGGAGATTCATAAGGGGATTCTCGTCAATCATCGCCCCGATTACACAACTCACCAAGCAAGGTTAGCTGTTCCACTGGTCAGCAGAGGCCCAAGACGTTTTCCAAGCCTTAAAAAAGCTCTTCACTACTGCGCCTATCCTGCAGCATCCAGACGCTACACTGCCCTATGTCCTGGAAGTGGACGCATCTGAAACGGCGGTAGGAGGGGTCCTGTCTCAACGGCAGGGGGCCAGGGCTCTCCTCCATCCTGTGGCCTTCTTCTCCCGCAAGCTCTCAGCTCCAGAGAAGAATTATGATGTCGGAGACAGGGAATTGTTGGCCATTAAGGCGGCTTTGGAGAAATGGCGCTACTTGTTGGAGGGGACCCAGCATCCTGTCCTGATATACACGACCATTGCAATCTAGAGTACCTCCGAACGGCCAAGAGACTCAGACCTCGCCAGGCCCTCTAGGCACTCTTCTTTTCGAGGTTCCAGTTCCACCTGACCTACTGCCCAGGGGTGAAGAATACCAAGCCTGATGCTCTGTCTCGGATGTTTTCAGAGCCGGGAACTACCGCTCCCCCCGACACTATCCTACAACCCAGGAACTTCTTGCTTACTGAGGAGGATCTGCTGTCCCGGATTCGGAGAGCCTCAGCCTGCTCACCGGGATTATCTGATCAGGGGCTAACCTGGAAGGATGGTCTCTGGTGGCACCGGAATCAAATCATTGTCCCCAAGGAGCTCCATCCTGCCATATTGGAACTGTGCCATGACCATATATTAGCCGGACACTTCGGCTCACGGAAAACCGCTGAGCTTGTATCACGCTCCCTCTGGTGGCCATTGCTTCCTGACAACAAAATAGTACAGGAATGGCGCTGTCTCCAATGTGTGTACCTCCTACAAAGGCTATGTATATGTTTAAACACACTAATATTTAGGACATAATGGGGAACAATTCATAACTCGCAGATGTCAAAATTTAAAAATAAATTCACTATCATTGGTTAATTGATATTCAACAGACGTTTGTTTTATAGGATTGTGATTATGACCACCCTTTCTTGATTGCAAATGACACCAAAATTATTGCTTAATAGTGAACAAAAATACTTTATGCCCAATAAATACCAGAAATGTGAATATTAGTCCGTAAAAGTCCGTATAAGAATGTAAATAATACTAGAGATTTTTTCACTCAGAATTCAAAATAAACAATAAAAATTACAAAGTGAAAAATTCCAATGGTGAAAAAATAAAAAATTCTTTTAGGATTCCTTCAGATTATCATGAAAATCCTTCCGGAAAAATTCAATTATATTGGTCCAAACAGTGTATAATAAAGTGACTTTAGTGCGCCACTTGAATCCAATTATGAGAAAAAGGGGTGACTTCCACTCGTGCTCCCCCTTATATGTCCCCACTTACCAGATCCTCCTCACCCCTACAGGGGTAGTGCGCCTTGGGTAAATGGGTTCTTTGTATCCTGTAAACAGCTCACTTTTTCTCGTGACCACGTGACATTCCTCACGGTTCCTCCAATTATTAGATAATGCTGCCAAAAAACTCGGTCTGATCCACTTTCGCCAGCCTCCACTCACAAGCCCAAGGAATCCATATGGTATGGGGAGAAAACAGAGGGATCCTCGATAGTGCAATATGGTTCAAAAAATAGTTTATTTAAAACAGTTTAAAAGCATAGCAAAAACTGCCATCCAGAAAAGACAGAGCCGTCAGGCGCCTCCTGCTTGAGGAAGATTGGATCCTCTTCCTCTCCTATCGCTCTGCGTTCCACCTCGTGGAACCACCTTTCCCGGATGTGACATGTGTACGCACGGCCACGCCTTACGCGTTTCGTCACTTGACGTCGTCTAAAGCGGTGGTCATATTGGTACACCCCTGGTCTTTTATACACCTTGCTCGAAATTGAAAATAATTAACACAGAAGGAGATGTGGGCTTACGTTATAATATTTAGAGAAACTCTTCTTCTTTGTAAGAGCACTCAAGGATTGTGTATATAGAGAGTGGTGAGGTTAAAATTTCTATGTATAAAACGGAAATCAAATAAATTTATAACCGGGAGAGAGTGAGTTATACGGAGGGAATCCCCCCCAGTGGATGAGAGTGGCATAACTGTATGTGCTAGTAAGGAAGGGATCCAACCTTCTCATTACAAACTCAGCTTTTACCTTGTAGAACAATCATCGTAACAAAAGAATTTCAGCCACTTTACATATAAAAACCTTGCTCCGGTAAGTTTTTATAAAGAAAACAGTCTACATACTTCTTTTCCCTACCAACACGAGCTTATTTCCATCAGATTTTTTCACATGAAAAATGTATATATATTTTTTAAAAATTACGATAAAAAATAATAAAAAAACCTTTATGAGAAACCTTGGTGGAATTGTGGTGTTATCTGATACTACTAAATAATTATCTCCTATAGCATCTTAACAGGGGAGTGTAAGGAAGAGGCTTCTTTTAACTATTTCCTGTTAATTATAGTCCAACCCCAGGATTTCCGGGATCCTACCAAAAATCCAGTTGTTACCCAGCCAGAAAGCCAGATATTTAAAAAATTATTAAAACCATCATACATAGTGTGCTCTAGGGTCAGGATTTTGAAATTCACTATAGAACTACTTTTTATGAAGAGAGGATTAATTATGCAGCTAAATGAAGTTTTCCATGGATATTCACCAAAGTTTTAAAAGTTGGAAATAAAGCAATTCAAGTCTATATCCACATTTAACCCTTTAGGTCTCAAACTGTCAAGAAGGTATATCCAGCGTGTTTCATTCTGCAAAACCTTTATTTTTTTGTTATTCCCTCTCCAGTCATTTTTAATTCTGTCTATACCATAGAAAATTCGTTTTTTGGGGTCTCTTTGATGCATTTCGTCAAAATGTCTAGACAGATTATGTTTTGGGAACCCTTTCCTAATATTCCTTATATGTTCCGCTATTCTTTTATGCAGTGGTCTTGTAGTTCTTCCAACATATTGAAGGCGACAGGGGCACTCCAGTAGATATGTTACATGTGTGCTATTGCATGTAATTAATTCCTTAATCCGGTATTCCCTATTGGTTACTTTGGATTTGAACTTCTCTTTTTTCCTAGGTTGTTCCTTACTCATCCTACAGGGGAGGCATTTTTTTGTCATCGATAAAAACCTTTCATGTCTGCCATTAATTGTGTTTCCACTGGTGGATTGATGACATTATGTACCAAGCAATCTCTTAAATTTGGGGCTCTTCTATAAACGAATGTGTTTTTTTTTGGTATTAAGCTGGACAGTGTCCTGTCCGTTTTCAGAATAGGCCAGTATTTACTGAGGATTCTCTCAACCATCCTATGTTGTTTATTGTAACTTGTAATAAAGGCAACTTCATTAGCTCTATTCTTTTTCTTTTCTTTACTTTGGAGTAGCTCGTTTCTGGTCATGTTTCCAACCTTTTCCTTGGTTTTAATCAGATCACTTCTTTGATAACCCTTCTGTTCAAACCTCTTGATCAGGATCTCAGCCTGGTCTTCAAAATCCTCCACGTTGTAACAGTTCCTTCGTATCCGTAATAGCTGCCCCTTAGGTATATTCATCTTCCACTTTGGATGATGGCAGCTTGAAATGGGAATATACCCATTTCTATCGGTCGCCTTGAAATAACTCTTTGTGTGTAGTTTACCCCCTGATTTAAATATGTGCAGATCCAGGTAGTTCATTTCTTTAAGGTTCCATTCTCCTGTGAATTTTATTCCATAAATATTGTTGTTCATTTCTTCTAGGAATTGTTGCAGTGACTCAACCGTGTCCCCCCAGACCATAATAACATCATCTATGTACCTGCGGTAAAATTTTAACTCCGGTCTTCTTTTATTGTAGATATATTTTTCCTCCCACATGTCCATAAATAAATTGGCGACTCTAGGGGCGTATCTAGCGCCCATAGCTACGCCTTTCTCTTGTACGTAATACTGCTGGTTATACCAAAAGTAGTTATTTTCCATGGCTAATTTCAATCCTTCCAGAATGTAGTTTATTTGTTCCTGTTTGAGTTTTGAATCTTTATATAAGGCCTTTTCCACACCTTTCAAGCCATCTTTTTGTATTATGTTTGTGTAAAGAGAGTTTACATCAACCGTGGCAAGGACACAATTTTCCATGTTATCCAATTTTTCCAATTCTATAATTAATTGAGTGCTATCTCGTAAATACGACTTTCCTTCTTTTACCAGAGGTTTGAGGAACTGGTCTAAATACTCCGCTAGTCTTGAAAAAAGTGAGTTTATCCCACTAATGATGGGTCTCCCTGGGGGTTTGGTTAATCTTTTGTGGATTTTGAGTAAATAGTACATAACAGGTGTCTTCACTGAGTCTGGTAGTAAGTATCTGGCTTCCTTCTTATTTAATATCTTTGTTTCCTTCCCCTTCTTTATAAAGGATTTTAGTTTCTTCTCTAAATCTTTCCTGGGGTTCTTCTTCAGTTTCCTGTATGTATTCTCCACCTTTAAAAGATTTTCCATCTCCTCCTCATAATCCTTCTTGTTGAGGATTACCAGGCCACCCCCCTTATCCGCTGGTCTTATTACCACATTCTTATTTTTTCCAAGATCCTTAATCATCTTCCATATATTCCCTGCCTTGGATTTATTTATTTTCAGTGACCTGAAATCCTTTTTCACCATTTTCTTGAATGCCCCTATGCATTCATTCCCCGACACTTTGGGGTTAAAGGAGGATTAATTTCTTAAAGTGGTATGTTCAAATATCGTATCCTCTCGATTATTTTCCATTTTATTTAGCGCAAAATACTTCTTCAGATTTAATTTTCTAATGAATTTCTGGAGATCAATATATATCTCAAAGCCATTCAGGCTTTTCTCCGGAGCAAATTTTAATCCAAGATCTAAAACTTTTAATTCTTCCTTGTTAAAAGTAGCATTGCTTAAGTTGAAAATACCTTCCCCTAGTGTTCCCCTAGGAGAGAACAGCTTACTAGCACATACAGTTATGCCACTCTCATACACTGGGGGGATTCCCTCCGTATAACTCACTCTCTCCCGGTTATAAATTTATTTGATTTCCGTTTTATACATAGAAATTTTAACCTCACCACTCTCTATATACACAATCCTTGAGTGCTCTTACAAAGAAGAAGAGTTTCTCTAAATATTATAACGTAAGCCCACGTCTCCTTCTGTGTTAATTATTTTCAATTTCGAGCAAGGTGTATAAAAGACCAGGGGTGTACCAATATGGCCACCGCTTCAGACGACGTCAAGTGACGAACGCGTAAGGCGTGGCCGTCCGTACACATGTCACATCCGGGAAAGGTGGTTCCACGAGGTGGAACGCAGAGCGATAGGAGAGGAAGAGGATCCAATCTTCCTCAAGCAGGAGGCGCCTGATGGCTCTGTCTTTTCTGGATGGCAGTTTTTGCTATGCTTTTAAACTGTTTTAAATAAACAATTTTTTGAACAATATTGCACTATCGAGGATCCCTCTGTTTTCTCCCCATACCATATGGATTCCTTGGGCTTGTGAGTGGAGGCTGGCAAAAGTGGATCAGACCGAGTTTTTTGGCAGCATTATCTAATAATTGGAGGAATCGTGAGGAATGTCACGTGGTCACGAGAAAAAGTGAGCTGTTTACAGGATACAAAGAACCCATTTACCCAAGGCGCACTACCCCTGTAGGGGTGAGGAGGATCTGGTAAGTGGGGACATATAAGGGGGAGCACGAGTGGAAGTCACCCCTTTTTCTCATAATTGGATACAAGAGGAGCACTAAAGTCACTTTATTATACACTGTTTGGACCAATATTATTGAATTTTTCCGGAAGGATTTTCATGATAATCTGAAGGAATTCTAAAAGATTTTTTTATTTTTTATTTTTTCACCATTGGAATTTTTCACTTTGTAATTTTTATTGTTTATTTTGAATTCTGAGTGAAAAAATCTCTAGTATTATTTACATTCTTATACGGACTTTTACAGACTAATATTCACATTTCTGGTATTTATTGGGCACTAAGTATTTTTGTTCACTATTAAGCAATAATTTTGGGGTCATTTGCAATCAAGAAAGGGTGGTCATAATCACAATCCTATAAAACAAACGTCTGTTGAATATCAATTAACCAATGATAGTGAATTTATTTTTAAATTTTGACATCTGCGAGTTATGAATTGTTCCCCATTATGTTCTAAATATTAGTGTGTTTAAACATATACATAGCCTTTGTAGGAGGTACACACATTGGAGACAGCGCCATTCCTGTACTATTTTGTTATTAACCCTTCCCTCCAAGGAGGGAGTCCCTGGAAGGCAGCAGTCTCATCTTGTAGATTGTTGGTCCTAGCGCGGGAATATTGTTCATTATTCCTTCATTGCTTCCTGACGACTGCTTGGCTTATGTCCGCTCCTGCTCCACCTGTGTCAGAAATAAGTCAGACAAAGCCCGAGCCTGGGGGCTGTTAAGACCTCTCCCCATTCCTGACCGGCCGTGGTCCAAAATATCAATGCACTTCATTGTGGAGCTGCCCCCGGCTCAAGGATACACCACAATTTTTGTCGTAGTGGACAGGTTGACAAAAATGGCACATTTCCTCCCAATGAAGGGCACTCCCACTACAAAAGAGACGTCTGAAATTTTCCTCAAGGAAGTTATTCGGCTCCACGGTGTTCCAGGTAACATCGTGTCATCGGGTCCAGTTTACATCTCGCTTCTGGAGGGCCCTCTGTTCTGCCTTGGAGATCGACCTTTCCTTCTCAACAGCGTACCACCCCCAGACCAACGGTCAGACCGAGAGGACAAACCAAACATTGGAGCAATACCTCCGTTGCTTCTCAGCCTACTCTCAGGATGATTGGTGCTCACTGTTACCCTTGTTGGAATTCGCCTACAATAATTCGGTGCACTCCGCAACAAAGCAGTCCCCCTTCTGGGCTAATTATGGGTTCCACCCCACTTTGCTTCCCAGCCTTGCTCAGGAGACAGCATTACATGCAGTTCATGAGGCCAAGCAATTTTTCAGAGCCAATTGGAAGTTGCTACAGGAAACACTTGCCAAGACGCAGGAAACAACGAAAGCTGCTTTCGATAAGAAAAAACAAGGTGAACTCAACCTCCAGCCTGGTGACAAAGCTTGGTTGTCCACCAAGAATCTTAAGTTGTCCTGCCCGTCCAAGAAGTTGGGCCCACGGTTCTTTGGCCATTTCCCAGTTAAGAGGAAAGTTAATCAGGTGTCCTTTGAGTTGGATCTCCCGCAGTCTCTAAGAATACACCCGGTATTCCATGTGTCTCTGCTTAAGCCGGTGACCCCGGACCCCTTCCCCAATAGAGCTGGCGCTCCCCCAGCCCCTGTCTTGATTGATGGAGAAGAGGAGTTTGAAGTCTAATCCGTACTTGACTGCAGAAAGAGGGGCGGTGTGGTTCAATACCTTGTAAAATGGAAGGGCTATGGGCCGGAAGAGAGCTCTTGGGAGCCTGAAACCAATCTTCATGCTGATGACTGCATCCAAACCTTCTGGGATAACAACCCTGCCAAGCTGGCCAAGCTGGGCATCCAGAGGCTGCCCCTTGGGGGGGGGCAGTGTTAGGAAAAGACTGGCCTGGTGAAGTCAGGCCATGTTCTGGACTTTTTTGCAGAGTTTTGCTGTTCGCCAAATGGTCCTATTTAAGCTCCCTGCACCTGTCAGCAGGTGCTGTCCATTCTACAGCGTCTGAGTACCTGTGAGCTTCAGCTCTCCTACCTGAAACCTGCTTCCTGTGTTGTTCCTGTTCCTGTGTACCGACCCGGCTTGCTCTGACCTGCTACCTATCTGCCTGCACCGACCCCGGCTATCCACGACCATCCGCTTGTCTGACCCTTCTGTACCTTGCCGCCAGCCTGTGAACGAACTCTGCTTGGACTTTGACTATTCTTCTGCCTGCCCCTTCTGTGCCTCTCTGATCCGCCAGTTGCCAACCCAGCCTGCATGACCACTCTTCTGTCTGCACGACCTTCTGGAGCCTCACATCACCACCAGTGACCATCCAGCCCTCGTGCCATCCCGCACTCTGGGACTTCCTGTCTACACTACCAGGGGTCCCCGAATCGGGTGTGTAAGAGTGGTTGTTCCCTGCTAAGACAGACTCCACCACCAGGATCGTGACACGCCGTCGGGCGACAGCGGTTTGCGATAACTAACCACTTTGCCGCTGTCACCCTGCGGCGGGCGGTTGGCAAGTGGTTAAATATCGTGCTTAGGGGGTCCCCTTGGTATGGATCTCTGTGATGTTTAGAACAGTGCCACCGCAAAATGACATTTGTAAAGGAAAAATTGACATTTAAAATCAGTCAAGGACGGAATGTATTGCTGGTTCCCTGCAATATAGATAAAGATCATTGAAAAAGCATTGCGTTGGGGGTCCACCCCAGTCCATACCAGGCCCTTCGGGTCTGGTATGGATTTTAAGGGGAACCTCCCGCCAAATTTAGAAAAATGGTGTTGGGGTCCCCCCAAAATCCAAACCAGACCCTTATCCGAGCACGCAGCCCTGGCATGGCAGGGGGGGTGGGGACGAGTGAGCGTGCCCCCTCCGAACCTTATCAGGCCACATGCCCTCAACACGGGGAGGGTGCTTTGGTGTCTGGTTTGGATTTTGGGGGGACCCCAATGCCATTTTCCCCAAAATTTGGCATGGAGTTCCCCTTAAAATCCATACCAGACCTGAAGGGCCTGGTACGGACTTTGCAGGGGACCCCTACCCAAAATTTGGGTTTAACTTTGGCGTGGAATTCCTCTTAAAATCTATGCCAAACCCTTATCCGAGCGTGCATGCACTGTATACAGGTGCTGGTAATATAATTAGAATATCATCAAAAAGTTGATTTATTTCACTAATTCCATTCAAAAAGTGAAACTTGTATATTATATTCATTCATTACATACAGACTAATATATTTCAAATGTTTATTTCTTTTAATTTTGATGATTATAACTGACAACTAAGGAAAATCCCAAATTCAGTATCTCAGAAAATTAGAATATTACTTAAGACCAATACAATGAAAGGATTTTTAGAAATCTTGGCCAACTGAAAAGTATGAACATGAAAAGTATGAGCATGTACAGCACTCAATACTTAGTTGGGGCTCCTTTTGCCTGAATTACTGCAGCAATGCGGCGTGGCATGGAGTTGATCAGTCTGTGGCACTGCTCAGATGTTATGAGAGCCCAGGTTGCTCTGATAGTGGCCTTTAGCTCTTCTGCATTGTTGGGTCTGGCATATCGCATCTTCCTCTTCACAATACCCCATAGATTTTCTTTGGGGTTAAGGTCAGGCAAGTTTACTGGCCAATTAGGAACAGGGATACCATGGTCCTTAAACCAGATACTGGTAGCTTTGGTACTGTGTGCAGGTACCAAGTCCTGTTGGAAAATGAAAATGAAATCTGCATCTTCATAAAGTTTGTCAGCAGCAGGAAGCATGAAGTGCTCTAAAACTTCCTGGTATATGGCTGTGTTGACCTTGGACCTCAGAAAACACAGTGGACCAACACCAGCAGATGACATGGCACCCCAAATCATCACTGGCTGTGGAAACTTTACACTGGACCTCAAGTAACGTGGAATGTGTGCCTCTCCTCTCTTCCTCCAGACTCTGGGACCCTGATTTCCAAAGGAAATGCAAAATTTACTTTCATCAGAGAACATAACTTTGGACCACTCAGCAGCAGTCCAGTCCTGTTTGTCTTTAGCCCAGCGCTTCTGATACTGTCTGTTGTTCAAGAGTGGCTTGACACAAGGAATGCAACAGCTGAAACCCATGTCTTGCATACGTCTGTGTGTAGTGGTTCTTGGAGCACTGACTCCAGCTGCAGTCCACTCTTTATGAATCTCCCCCACATTTTTGAATGGGTTTTGTTTCACAATCTTCTCCAGGCTGCGGTTATCCCTATTGCTTGTACACTTTTTTCTACCACATCTTTTCCTTCCCTTCGCCTCTCTATTAATGTGCTTGGACACAGAGCTCTGTGAACAGCCAGACTCTTTTGCAATGACCTTTTGTGTCTTGTCCTCCTCGTGCAAGGTGTCAATGGTCGTCTTTTAGACAACTGTCAAGTAATCAGTCTTCCCCATGATTGTGTAGCTTACAGAACTAGACCATTTAAACGCCTTTGCAGGTGTTTTGAGTTAATTAGCTGATCAGAGTATGGCACCAAATGTCTTCAATATTGAACCTTTTCACAATATTCTAATTTTCTGAGATACTGAATTTGGGATTTTCCTTAGTCGTCAGTTATAATCATCAAAATTAAAAGAAATAAACATTTGAAATATATCAGTTTGTGTAATATGAATGAATATAATATACAAGTTTCACTTTTTGAATGGAATTAGTGAAATAAATCAACTTTTTGATGATATTCTAATTATATGACCAGCACCTCTATAGTCTACAGTGGTGGAGTGGTAAGCACTTTTGCCTGGGAGCAAAAAGGTCACTGGTTCAAATCCCAACCACAACACGACCTGCCTGGAGTTTTCATGCTCTCCCTGTGTCTGCGTGGGATTTCTCCGGGTACTCCGGTTTCATCCCACACTCCAAAGACATGCAGGTAGGTAAATTAGATCCTGTTTAAATTGGCCCTAGTATATGTATGAATGTGAGTTAGGGACCATAGATTGTAAGCTCCTTGAGAGTAGGGACTGATGTGAATGTACAATATACAGGGTGGGCCATTTATATGGATACACCTTAATAAAATGGGAATGGTTGGTGATATTCACTTCCTGTTTGTGGCACATTAGTATATGTGAGGGGGGAAACTTATCAAGATGGGTGGTGACCATGGCGGCCATTTTGAATCCAACTTTTGTTTTTTCAATAGGAAGAGGGTCATGTGACACATGAAACTTATTGGGAATTTCATAAGAAAAACAATGGTGTGCTTGGTTTTAAGGTAACTTTATTCTTTCATGAGTTATTTACAAGTTTCTGACCACTTATAAAATGTGTTCAATGTGCTGCCCATTGTGTTGGATTGTCAATGCAACCCTCTTCTCCCACTCTTCACACACTGATAGCAACACCGCAGGAGAAATGTTAGCACAGGCTTCCAGTATCCGTAGTTTCAGGTGCTGCACATCTCGTATCTTCACAGCATAGACAATTGCCTTCAGATGACCCCAAAGATAAAAGTCTAAGGGAGTCAGATCGGGAGACCTTGGGGGCCATTCAACTGGCCCTCGACGACCAATCCACTTTCCAGGAAACTGTTCATCTAGGAATGCTTGGACCTGACACCCATAATGTGGTGGTGCACCATCTTGCTTGACCCTCTTCCTATTGAAAAAATAAAAGTTGGATTCAAAATGGCCAACTTCAAAATGGCCGCCATGGTCACCACGCATCTTGAAAAGTTTCCCCCCCTCACATATACTAATGTGCCACAAACAGGAAGTTAATATCACCAACCAATCCCATTTTATTAAGGTGTATCCGTATAAATGGCCCACCCTGTATATGTAAAGCGACAGCGCTATACAAGTACCTGAAATAAATACACTGAATGCAGCATATTATACCATACTGTACATATATATTCCTATACTGCATGTGTCAGTTGCCTGGTTGGAGGTCAAAGTGCTGAGAGGGCTTCCCTTGCAGCTAAGTGCATAGCACCTCCCTGAGGATGAAACAGGGGGAGCTATGCCCAGAGAGGCAGGGG
>BLSH010196907.1:26485-44110 GCA_018402905.1 Glandirana rugosa | reverse complement strand
GCTCTATTTGTGTGAAAAAAATGATACAAATTGTGTTTGGGTGCAGTGTAGCATGAGAGAGTAATTGAGATTCAAAGTGTGAGAGCGCTGAAAGCTGAAAATTGGTCTGGGTAGGAAGGGGGTATAAACGTCCGGTATTGAAGTGGTTAAAGAAGGGGTCCGCACCTCCTGTGACAGTGGAACAAAAGATGATATGTGAAAGTTACCACCTGTAGAAGATGACACTTGCAGATGACGTGGAGGCGTACCTCACGGTGTTCGAGAGAGTCGCTGACCGTGAAGGGTGGCTGAAGAAGTAGTGGGGGGGCTATTGGCCCCCTTTTTGATAGGTGAGCCCCAAAAGGCCAATTTTGATCTGGAACCAGACAAGGCCCAGGATCATGAGACTTTAAAAGAGGAGGTACTTGCATGCCTGGGTGTCACCATGGCTGTCCGGCCCAATGGGTGCATCAGTGGACCTGCTGCATGGACAAGTCACCCCGCTCCCAAATGTTTGACCTGGTGTGCTCTCTGTGTGCTCCCTGCTGCTTTGAGGAAATGGGTCAGCCATGGCAACCCCAAAACTGCAAGCTAACTGGTGGACCTTGTGAAAAGATACTCGGCTGCTGAGGACTTGCTGAACCCGGCTGTGCCCCACTTCGGTGTGTTCAGGGATGAAAACCTCTCCAGCGGATCGGGTAAGACTGTCCCAGCGCTCAAGGGCGTGGGGAAAACTGATAAGACTGCTGTATTAACTAGCGAGACTCTGGACCCTAGACCTGGAGACTGGCCAAAGAAGCCAGGAAGATCTGTGCAGAGTACATACAGTGCTACCGATGCCATGCATTGGGCCATATTGTCCACTGAATGATGAACCCATGCAATGCGACTATACTTATGTGAATAGACGCCTTTCTCTTTTAGCACAGGTCGCATATACAGCATCATGTTCAAGTCGTATGGAGAAGCAAATGTCTGTGATTTTTGTTGATGGGAGACTAGTCACTGCGCTGCTTGACTCTGGTAGTGTAGTAACGTTAGTCAAAAGCAACTGTGTAAATCCTGCAAGGTTACACCCTAGCACTGTTGGGTCATTTGCATCCATGGGGACACTCGTAACTACCAGATGGTGGTGGTTAAGATTGACACCCCTTGCGGCAGTGTGACTCATTCAGTGGGGGTGGTACCTTTCAGGAAGCTGAATGACGTGTCTAAATTTGATGCATACCCCATGCCGCAGGTAGAAAAACTTGTAGACAGGTTGGGAGGTGTCCGGTACATAATAACTTTAGACCTAGCTAAGGGCTACTGGCATATCCCCCTAATGGAGTTAGCAAAGTAAAAAAAATGCCTTTTCTACTCCCAAGAGGTCCTTCCAGTACAAGTGAATGCCGTTTGGGCTGCATGGGGCCCCTGCATCGTTCCAGAGAATGATGGACAAAAAGTTGAGGCCACATCGCCCCTATGCAGCCACCTACAGTATTTGGAAGATGTGGTCATCCACAGCCCAGATAGGGAAACGTATCTGCCCAGAGTACAAGCAATGGTAGATTCCCTTAGGGTAGCGGGTCTAACAGCCAACCCAAAAAAGTGTGCCATAGGCCTGGAGGAAGCCAAATATCTGGGTTATGCTATTGGTCAGGGACTGATCAAGCCCCAGACCAACAAGATTGGGGCAATTCAAAAGTGGCCTCAGCCGGTAAATAAAAAACAGGTTTGAGCCTTCCTGGGGATTACAGGGTATTAGAGGCATTTCATACCCGACTTTGCCACCATTGCCGTCTCTCTGACCAACTTGACAAAGGGTAGAGGGTCGGGCATGGTTAAATGGAATCCTGAAGCCGAAAAGGCATTCCAGAAGTTGAAGCAGGCCTTTTGTGTACAACCGCTCATGACCCTGGACTTCACAAAAGGGTTTGCTGTACAGACAGACACCTCTGAGGTGGGACTAGGTGCTGTTCTGTCCCAAATCAGAGACGGTGAGAACCACCCAGTCGTCTACTTAAGCAGGAAGCTTAACAGGCATGACAGGAAATATGCCATTGTGGAGAAGGAGTGCCTGGCTATCAAGTGGGCCTCAGAGGCCCTGAAGTACTACCTGCTAGGTAGGTCATTCAGGCTAGTCATTGACCATGCTCCCCTGGAGTGGATGTGTAACAACAGGGAGAAAAATAGTCGGGTGACTAGGTGGTTCCTGGCCCTACAGCCATTCAAGTTCACAGTGGAACATCGGACAGGAAGGCTCCAAAATAACGCAGATGGCCTTTCCCAGGTCCACTGTATGGTTGTGACAGTTGCTCCGCCCCAGGGGCTTGAGCAGAGGGGGGGGGTATGTGATGTTATGCAAGGTGCGATAATGGATAGGCGATATTTGTCGCCTCGCATGCGTGCACTTGGAGTGGACTAGTGAGAGTCTGACCCGGGTTTTGCCAGCCACCGTGGCAGAGCTGGTTCCGGCCTAGAGTTTCTGGTCCACCCAAACCCCTCTTCAGCTGCATTTAATGAACAGGAGGAGATTTCACTAGGGCTCTGGCCTGAAACTCAGAGAGAGGGATCTGGGGGAAATCCGTGTCTGTTTGGACTTTGAAAGACAAGGTTTGACTTTTTGCTTATGTTTTGTGGGTGTCGGGGGTCATCCCACGCCCTATAGTGAGGAAACTACAGGCGGTCCCTGGGTTACAAACAAGATAGGATCTACAGGTTTGTTCTTAAGTTGAATTTGTTTGTAAGTCGGAACAGGTACATTTTCTAAGTGTAGCTTCAGCCAAAAAAAAATATTTTTAAGCTTTTTGGATAGCATAGGGAAGGAGTAACACCCATGTAATGTTTGTTTTGCTGTCTATGTTTCTGTTCAGAAGATTTCACCTCACTTCCTGTCCCAATGATAATTGAATTTTATAAATTTTAGGTTGTTGTGGAAACAAACCTTGGTGATAAAGCATCAGTGGAGACACCTTTTTCCCATAATAACTCTTACAGGAGTGAATATCCTTTCCAAGGGGGAGATTTCCTCTCACTTTCTGTTGTCTCCCTCTGTTTGTAAGTAGGAGTCGTTTGTAAGTCGGATGTTTGTAACTAGGGGACCGCCTGTATATTGTTTAGTTTAGTACCAGGTGGCAAGGACTTATCTTTATGTTTTGTTTTGTTTTACCTAAAAACCTTACTTTATTAATAAACCTGGCAAGCCGCCAGATTTTAAGGAAAATTGCCTGCATGCTGGCTCCGGAAAGCTGATCCCCACGAGCTAATAGCCCACAATATATATATATATATATATATATATATATATATATATATATATATTTTAAAGAACTTCTCTAGACTATTCTTAAAAGGAAAATATCACTCAGATAAAAACTTACCTCAATTGAATGCAAGAATAATAATTATCAGTTTGCCCTTCAGTATGTGGTTATAAATATGCATCAATTAGAATCAAACTGAAAGCATAGTCATCTCGACATATTAAAGTGTCAATCAAAAACTGGACAAAAAAACTATTTAAATCGATGTCTATATTTAACCCAAACTGCAGATGATCCATTATAAAAAATATTCAAAAAGGCAATGTAAAGAACTGTGATGAGCAGCCACCCTTAGCATAAGGAATTATGCTCAATGACATAACATTATGATTAGTAACTAGAGCTTGTTCTAGACAAAATGGCAGCCTGTACAAATATAAATGTTGAGAGCTCATATGCTAAAATTCTGCACTTTGTGCCAAGGGCATCTGAACAGAACTAGGGACATACACATTAAAGCTGTATTAAACCTCCCAAAAATGTAATATATTGCAGCCTGCCAATTCTTAAATGTGGCAACTTTTTTAGGCTTTTTTCCACTTTTATTTCACCAGGTGATCCAGCCAGCAACATACTTCCTGTCTTAGGTTGTATTCTCTCTAAATGGAGGAGCAATGGAGATATCTTTGGACAGCGGCATTGTCAGTCTGGGGAGAGGGTAGTGTTAGATGCACTAGCAGATTTAGATTGACTAACAAATGAAATCCAAACTTTTGGGATAAAGAATACATAAATAAATAAAATATGGCCATTGTAAGCACCCCTGTCAGTGTTAAATAGTGTGTTTCAACCCTCTAACTGTCACTTTTGCTGGACAGCTTGGTCTTTAACCACTTCAATAATATGCACTTAGAACACTTTCCTACCAGACCAATTTTCAGCTTTCAGTGCTGTAACGCTTTGAATGACAATTGCGTGGTCGTGCAGCGCTGTACCCAAACAAATTTTTTTATAATTTTGTTCCCACAAATATAGCTTTCTTTTGGTGGTATTTGATCACCTCTGCGGTTTTTATTTTTTGCGCTACAAATAAAAAAAGGCCAAAAATATGTCTCTGTTTCTGTCACAAAACGTTGTAAATAAGTACATTTTCTCCATCACTGATGGGCACTGATGAGGCTGCACTGATGGGCACTGATGAGGCAGTACTGATTGGCACTGATGAGGCAGCACTGATGAGGTGGCACTGACGGACACTGATGATGAGGCACTTATATGCAGCAATGATGGGCACTGATAGCCAGCACTGATAAGCAGCACGGACGGGTATTGATAGGTGGCACTGATATGCAGCACTGACAGGCACTGATAAGCAGCACTGATGGACACTGATAAGCTCACTGATGAGCACTCATAGGCGGCACTGAGTGACACTCATAGGCAGCATTGGGCACTGATAGGTGGCACTGATGGGCACAGATAGGTGGCACTGGTAGTTGGCACTGGTGGGCACTGATAGATGGCACTGGTGGGCACTGATAGGTGGCACTTGTATGCACTGATAGGGGCACTGGTGGGCACTGGTGGGCAGATGCACTGATAGGGGCCACTTCCCTGGTGGTCTAGGGTGGCATCTGGAGGTGTCACTGAGTGCCATCCATATTGGGCACTGTGCCCCTTACCTAATGGTCTAGGGTGGTCTCCCTGGTGGTCCTGATCAGCTCCCTGGTGGTCCCTGGTCAGCTCCCTGGTGGTCCTGGGTGGGCACATCCCTGGTGGTCCCTGGGCAGGCTCCCTGGTGGACTTGGGTGGAGATCCAAGGTGGGCTGTGCTGATAAACCATCAGCACAGACCCCCCTGTCAGGAGAGCAGCCGATCGGCTCTCCACTGCTCAGGTTTGCAGACCCGAGTACAGGAAAAGCCAATAAACGGCTTTCCTGTTTACACTGTGACCAGCCATGATTGGTCCGATGGAAGCACTTTACCAAGATCGGTAATGCGGGGGTCAGATTGACCCCCCACACCACCGATTCCGGCATGTTATCCTGAGGAAGTCATATGACGCCCAGTCAGGATAACTCAACCACTTCCCGGCTGTCATTCTGTATACGGCGGTAGGGAAGTGGTTAAAGGAAGTTGAAAAATACTTGACTTAAGCTGGCCAAAGATGGGCAGTTCAGTAGTAGGCTAGATGAAAAAAAAACTGTTTCCAATATCCCCACCAACAAGGCAGATGGAAGAATTCCCCCACTGGGATATTGTAGCAACAGGCCAGTGGCAGCTGGTGAAATTTTAGGATGGGGGGTCGCCAGACCCCGTCCTTCCTTTTTTGCCCCTCCCATTTCTCATAAGCCCCACCCATAATATTTTCTACCCATTGTGTCAGGAGTATACAGCCCAGCATTATACAGAGTCACAAGATAGGGTATACACATCAGCAGATAGGGGTACACAGAGTCACCAGATAGGGGTATACAATCACCAGATAGCAGTATACAGAGCCCCAGATAGGAGTATACAGAGCTCCAGATAGGGGTATAGAGAGCTGCTGATAGCAGTATACAGAGCCCCAGATAAGAGTATACAGAGCACCAGATAGGGGTATAGAGAGCCCCAGATAGAGGTATACAGAGCCCCAGATAGGAGTATACAGAGCCCCAGATAGCAGTATACAGAGCCACCAGATAGCAGTATACAGAGCCACCAAATAGCAGTATACAGAGCCCCAGATAGGAGTATACAGAGCCCCAGTTAGCAGTATACAAAGCCACCAGATAGCAGTATGCAGAGCCCCAGATAGGAGTATACAGAGACACCAGATAGAAGTATACAGAGCCACTAGATAGCAGTATACAGAGCCCCAGATAGGAGTATACAGAAACCCCAGATAGGAGTATACAGAGCCACCAGATAGGAGTATACAGAGCCACTGGATAGCAGTATACAGAGCCCCAGATAGCAGTATACAGAGCCACCCGATAGCAGTATACAGAGCCCCAGATAGAAGTATACAGAGCCACTAGATTGCAGTATACAGAGCCCCCAATAGCAGTATACAGAGCCACCGGATAGCACTATACAGAGCCCCAGATATGAGTATACAGAGCCACCAGATAGGAGTATACAGAGCCCCAGATAGCAGTATACAGAACCCCAGATAGCAGTATACAGAGGAACCAGATAGCAGTATACAGAGCCCCAGATAGCAGTATACAGAGCCCCAGATAGGACTATACAGAGGCATTAGATAGCAGTATACAGGGCCCCAGATAGCAGTATACAGAGCCCCAAATAGCAGTATACAGAGCCATCAGATAGGAATATACAGAGCCATTAGATAGCAGTATACAGAGCCCCCAGATAGCAGTATACCGAGCCCCAGATTGGAGTATACAGAGCCATTAGATAGCAGTATACAGAGCCCCAGATAGCAGTATACAGAGCACCAGATAGGAGTATACAGAGCCATTAGATAGCAGTATACAGAGCCCCAAATAGTAGTATACAAAGCCATTAGATAGCAGTATACAGAGCCCCAGATAGCAGTATACAGAGCCACAGATAGGGGCTTGCGGCACTGACAGACCCCCCCCCCTGAAGTCGGGACAAAGTCCCGCAATTACCCCATCTATTAGCAGGCTGTCACTGTGCAGAGTCCGGCGAGTAGGGAGCAATGCTGGAGTGTGCAGAGCCTGGCGAGCAAGTGGGGAGCATGCTGGAGTGTGCAGACTCGCCACAGTCCCGCCCCTGCCAACCGCATCCAATGATAGTCAGTCACTGGCTCAGGGCAGCCAATTAGACTATGTATGTGTGCCTGTGCAGTGCACATACATAGTCTTTTATGACTGACCAATCGGCTCACTACTTACTGTCAGCAGACAGCAAGAAGCTGAGAAAAAAAAAAGTCTATATACCGGCGCCTCCTGTAGGGGGTCGGGCTGAATTTTTTTTTCTTCTTGTCGGGGGGGGGGGGGGAGAGGCGGCGCCCAAGCACCCCTTATTGACCAGCTGCGACAGGCCCTGCTATCAGAATACACAGATCAGTGGCTGAAGCCTCTGATCCATAAAAGTTTTCCAGTTTGCTACTGCCACAGAAATCGATCAAAAGATTGGCTTCTTGAGCAGAGTTGGCCACACACTGAAAAAATTTTGATCAGTCTATGGTCAGCTTTACTAGCTGGACCACCAGTAAAAATACAGGGAAAAAAACACTTAACAAAACAAATGCAGCCATCACAACTAAATATTGGTAAGCTGCAATATAATAATATTTTGCTTTTGGGTTTAATATCACGTTGAGCAGTAAAGGAAACATGTTAGTGTTTTTTTTTTACAGTAGTGCCTCCTGTAATTGGTATTATAACCAATGTTGCCAACCACCAGTATTTTTACTGACAGCCAGTAAAAAACAGGAACTTTTCTACTGCCAGTAGACAGGAAAAGGTTGCAAGTAAAAAATATGGCTGTAACGCTCGGCTCGGAACTGTGTATGTGCTGCTCTGGTCCGGAGCCGGCAGAGACCATCAGAGTGTCTGCTACAATGAGGATGGGCAGGTCTGGTAGGGGCGGCGCCTTAGCATGTCATGTGATGTCATGGTGCAAGGGAGCCGAGCAAGCGGCCGGAGCCTCGTGTTGCATCTGTAAGACGGGAGCAAGGAAAGCCAGGAGCAGGACTATAAGTGGTGTTTGGACTGGAGTTTACTGAAGGGACCACCTGGTGTGGAGAGAGACTGTCACTGTGACTCAGGAGGGGATGTGTTGTGTCAGTATCATCTATGCTGCTGCACACTACTGTCTTTGTCACTTTGAGAGTCATTTTCATGTGTGTGCCTGCCCATTCTAATTTCTAGACCTCCTGAGTCTTGTCCCTGAGCTACTTACTTACTATATCAAAAATAAAATATGATTTTTTTTTTTTGACTTAATATCTACCCTAAATCGCATTGCTTGTACTTGTATGTAGCCTAAATACTGAACTGTGCATTTAAGCTGTCATTTTGTAATTTTTGGTAACACCACTAAAAACATGGCTGTGCCAGTAAATTTTGAGTGTCTTGTCAGTAAATTTCAATCTGGTAGGTTGGCAACACTGATTATAACATAGATATATCAACCATAGAGAGTACTGTTTTCAATTAAAAATAAATGGGGTAGTTTATAAAAAGTGTGCTTTAGCTGGTGGCACATTTGACCACAGGGACTGTGGGCACAGAACCATCATTTTCCAGTGGCTTACCATAGCCTGTCAGCATCCTCCAAATCGGGGGGGGGGGGCGACGACTAGTATTCTTATTGCTAAAAGACTTCCTTGGCAATTCCTTGATATGCAAGTGGACCTGGAGGGCAGATTTCTCTTGTTTAAAGGGAAAATACACTACCATGTCTTAACACTGGCAAATGTTTACTCACCCAACTCCAACCAATTCCTGATACTCAAATAATTTCTTGCTTCCTTGTCCAACCTCATGGAAACGACCCTCGATGGCGACTTCAACTTCACACTGGATATCTCTGTCCACATGACAAACTTTAGGTCTCACCTGAACAAGAATGCACCTCTTCTCCTCTTGCTGGCTTCTCATGGGCTAATAAACAATATACCCAGGCCCTTTACACTCACCCCCTGATTGGACCGACCATGACTGAAACAGCCAGATACTACAAACTGGTTGACTGTCTAAACACACCTTCACAAATAATGCCCATAATAGGACACCCAAGGTTTGCCCCAGGTCTCTCGGACAAAGTCCTTAAAGCACAAGCGGACAAGGGACCCCTATGTGTCTCACACTTTTTGATGCAGGAAGGCTGGACCTCAACTCCTGCATTACCTACAGACTCTTCCACCCCAACACTGGGGATTCAGAGAACTGGTAAGGTACATGACAGAACTCTGCAACCTACCCATTTTCTGCATTCTCTACCTAAACCTTCCCTCTTCTGCAGTCAGCTATTACCATTTGGATAAAACTGTCTGGGTGATGACCCTATAAGGTCCTTCTCCACTTCCTACGAATTCTTATTTCCTATACATTTCCAAAAGTCCCCTCAGAGCCCAAGAGGGCCAGAGAGGGCTCTGAGGAAGAGGGGATCACCCCTTGAAACACATCAGCCATCCACAAGGTCATTACACAGTCCTGGTGACTTGGTTGCTTTTGTCTGTTGTGGACACTGATATGCTTTAAAACTCCATTTGTTTGAGAGTATGTTTTCAATCTTTTAATTCAATAAATATACTTGGGTAATGTGTAAGATATACTGTGGCAAAGCAGCCCTTCAGTGCAAAATCCCATACCTGATTGGACACAGCAGGAGCCAATCAGCAGATCCGGTGAACCCGATGTCTGCCGGGACCCGCCGATCGTTCTCGAGGCAGACAGAGGGGCAGTCTGCCTATGTAAACAAGGCAGATCACTGTTCTGTCAGAGGGGAAGATGGAGAGCTTGTGTTTCTGCTAAGCAGGAACACAGATCTCTGTCTTCGCCCACTCAAAGCACCTCCCCCCCACAGTTAGCAAGCACTCCCAGGGAACACATTTAACCCTTTGATCGCCCCTGATGTTAACCCCTTCCCTGCCAGTGTCATTAGTACAGTGACAGATACATTTTTTTAGCACTGATGACGGTATTATTGTCACTGGTCCCCAAAAAGTGTCACTTAGTGTCAGATTTGTCCACCGCAATGTCGCAGTCCCACTAAAAATCGCTGATCACTGCCATTACTAGTAAGAACAATAACAATTCCATAGATTTATTCCATAGTTTGTAGACAGTATAACTTTTGCGCAAACCAATCAATATACGCCTATTGGGATTTTTTTTACCAAAAACATATAGCAAAATACATATTGGCCTGAATTGATGAATAAATTCGATTTTTTTACATTTTTTTTATTGGCTATGTTTTATAGCAGAAAGTAAAAAAAAATTTGTTTTCTTTCAAATTGTCAGTCTTTTTTTGTTTATAGCGCAAAAAATAAAAAATGCAGAGGTGATCAAATACCACCAAAAGAAAGCTCTATTTGTGGAAAAATAAGGACATCCATTTTATATGGGTACAGTGTCGCATGGCCGCGCAATTGTCAGTTAAAATAATGCAGTGCCGTATCACAAAAAATGGCCTGGTCACGAAGGGGGTAAACCGTCTGAAGTTGAAGTGGTTAATGTAGATAAATGTAAAGTTATGCACTTGGGGGCTAAGAATATGCATGCATCAGGGGGAGTACTAGGGGAAGTACAACTGGGGGAAACAATGGTGGAGAAGGATTTGGGGGTTTTGGTAGATCATAGGCTTGATAATAGCATGCAATGCCAAGCTGCGGTTTCCAAAGAGAGCAAAATCCTTTCTTGTATTAAAAGAGGTATGGACTGCAGAGAGGGAGACATAATTTTTATCCTGTACAAATCATTAGTAAGACCTCATCTGGAATATGCAGTCACCAGTTCACAATAAGGATATCGAGAAATAGTTTTGCCACCTGTCCGGTTTAAAACTGGACAGTCCAGGTTTAGAATGATGTGTCTGGGTTACCCTCAGCCTGAGACCAGTGCCGCTGACAGGGGGCCTCCTGAAGGGGCCCCAGCACACATGGGGACCCGGACAGCAGGGGGATCGGAGCGGCAGTCCAGGGGGGGGTGGCAGAGGAGACAAAAAATAAGGGAGGTAGAGGCGCCATGTACCGCTGGTAGTTTTAAATAAATTAAATGTTTAAAACAATCCACTCACTATGTCAGAGCGGAAAGCATGTCAGTCTGTGAAGTCTGCTGCCACTCTGCCAGTCGGTATAAGGATACAGAGAGCCGCGAAAAAACTGCAGTGAACTGTCAGATAGCCTGGAACACTGTGACCAATCATTTTGGAGGCTTAACCACGCCTCCATCATCAGAGGCTGACAATTCAAATGAGTTTCCCGCGGCTCTCTGTATCCTTATTAAGAAGCAGGAAAAAAGCTGGATGGCCGCACTCCATATAACACCTTTATTGCAGAATCATAAAATCCATAAAGTCATGAACAGTGCAGGAACACAGGGTACAAAAGCTAACATGTTTCACGCCACAGATGGGCGCTTAGTCATAGACTGTATCCTTATACCGGCTTCCTCTGCCAATTCAGTGATCCGAGCAGCATGGATTGGGACTCGGGAGAATGCGGACAGCGGACTTCACAGATTGTGACATGCCAACCGCTCTGACATATGTGAGTGAATGCAGAACAGACTGTTTTAAACATTTAATGTATTAAAAACAACCGCACCAGCGGCTGCCAAAACTACTGCATCAGCGGCTACCTTGCGCCTCTCTCTCTATTGGTTGGGGGTGCCATGCCGTGTGCCGCTAAAGTGTTCGGGTTTGGCTTGAAGAAAAGGTGGCAACCCTATCGGGGAACTGGAGAAAGTGCAGAGAAGGACAACCTAACTGATATGAGGCATGGAGGAGCTCAGCTATAAGGAAAGATTAACTGAACTGAATGTATTCTCTCTTAAGAAGAGGAGATTAAAGGGGGGATAAGATAAACATGTATAAATACATAGTCATCCATATAGTGAACATGGTCTCTACACTGGGAAACGAGCAGTCAAACATCGCCGATCGCTCAGTTTTCACAGCTCTGTGAGCAGAGAGCTGTAGACAGTATGACGCGGTGCCTGGACGGACATCTGTGACGTCAGCAGAGAGTGGACTTCAGCCCGCTCCCTGGTGAAAATGGGTCATAGGAGTGCAAAACTAATCGCACTCCTGTGATACATAGGAGAAGCCCAGCCAAACAAGCTTTGGCTGGACTTCTCCTTTAAGGTCATCACAGAGGACAAGGGGCACTCTTTACACCTGGAGGAAAAGAGATTTCATCTCCAAATACAGAAAGGCTTCTAGAAAGTAGGGATGTGCTTGATGTTCAAGTCTAACGTAAGTTCGACTCAAACATCAGCTGTTTGTTTGTTCTTAGAACAAACAAATGGGGTGCTCGTGGGAATTTCCGGAGCACCCCATAATGCACTGCGAGATAGCAGTGCATTGACGGCTGCCGGTTGGCCAAAGCATGTACATCAGGAACGTGCAGTCAGGGGAGGCAGGTGAGGCGGATGGACGTTAAAAAAAAAAGCTGATCAATTTCGAGGGACCCCACATTTGGTAGATAGGT
Organism: Glandirana rugosa; assembly: GCA_018402905.1. NCBI lineage: Eukaryota > Metazoa > Chordata > Amphibia > Anura > Ranidae > Glandirana > Glandirana rugosa. Next base: position 31,747 of record BLSH010196907.1, on the reverse strand, counting down.
AGCTGAAGTCCTACCCCACCACTGGTAAAATTTGAGGCTACTATCATCTATGGTTCCGGAGATATGGAGCTCCTTGTGCAGCCTGTCAGAAGCTGCATACAGAGCGGCCAGTTTAAATACAAGCTGGCACACTCTGTTTGCAGCAGATTGAGAGGATGAGCTCACAGTGCCTTTCACTTCTTGTCAGAGGCACTGAGTTAAATGGACTGCTTGGAGCCTTGGATCAATGGTAAAGCACTATTGGCCCAAGATGTCCAATAAAAATGCTGCAGTGGAGGCATGCCTCACTGCAGTTTCATAGAAGGGGGCATGTGTCTAAAAGACAAATACTCCCTTCCAGCCCTCCTAACTACAAGGAAAACATGAGTTTATGTGTGCAAGATTTACCCACAATCCCATGTTTTTCTCACACAGTTAAGAGGGAGAATGAGAATCTGCTGCTGCTGAAAAGGTACAAGCTAAATCATATATTATTATGCTATATGTTATAAGATAATAATTTATTATTTATCTATTTACTGTGAAATTATTGGTTTGAAGTTATAACTTCAAACTTCAGTAATTTGTCCATTAACCAGTTCCCGACCATGTGCCGTCTTTTCACGGCGGCAGTCGGGATGCATTAAGCGAATCGCCGTAAATAGGTGGCGATCGTGTGCACAGCTAGGGGGCGCGCGCGCACCCTCTAGCGCGGTCACGGTGGTCCCATTTGTTGCCGGACCGTTTAGTCAACATGAATAGACCAATGGATTTTGGTCTATTCATGTTGATCGTCCAGGGAATAGGATTTCTTCCCCTACCTGTGAAATGTAAACACAGGTAGGGGAAGTGATGTCATCTCCCCTCTCTGCTTTCTTTTCCGTTGCAGAGAGGAGAGAGAGACATCTAAAAACGTGAGTTGCACAAACACACTAACACCAGTACACATAGGCACATTTAACCCTTTGATCACCCCCTGATCGCCCCCCAGTTAACCCCTTCACTCCCTGTCACTCCCTGTCACAGTGTCATATAGTGCAGCGATCTGATTTTTACCGATCGCTGTACTTGTGACCCTTGTGACGCTAAATCAGTGTTAGGGTGGATAGTATTAGGCCTAGTTAGGGCAACCAGCCCTATGTGCTACATTACACTAATCTGATTGTCTTATCCATATTGTTTATAGATCAGGTATGGATAGGCTCATTTATTCTAATCATTCCTAGTTTTGGACTATTATGATATATGGTCCTGCGGGGCTTTCGTATCCAAGACATGATTATGGGATTTTTTTAGCAGGATAGTAGGATATATGATATATATTCTGAATTTAGATAGTTGTATTTATGTATAATTAGTTTTTACATATTTTTTTTTATATTAATAATGTTCAGCTTAAGATGAGGTTGGATTTAATTTTCCTGGCTCACATCGTTATTTTAGGTGTCTTTTTTAAGAAATTGACATAGAATGGGCCCTAACATGTAACTCAGTGTTTGGATGATAGGAACCCTGAGTAGATAATTTACCATATTAATGGGATAGGCGGGACCTTATATTAGCACACATCTCAACTAGAGATAGGGGCTCATCTGTTAAGCATTTTTGGGCACTGCTTTTATGATTTATTGTATGAGTTTACGTGAACCTGTACTCTTAATGAGAGGCATAGCGTATTTTATAATTTATCTTTTATATATAGAGATTTCTATGAGGGTCAGCTCACTTGACTGTTTGCACGCTTACGTGAGTTGTCCAAAAAGTTTACTTTGGTGATGAGAATGTCATTCTCAGCATTGTAATTGCAGACGCCGCCTACTCCTCAGACTTAGATTTAGTGTTCTAAAAAACTGGGCGTTAGCGGGATCAGCCCAGATAACTGCTAACACCTGCGTTTAGCCTCTCTGCCCAGCCCAGCCCACCCAAGTGCAGGATCAATAGATAGCTGTCACTTACCACTCACAGAACACATATCTGCAGCCTTCGCAGAGATCATGCCCGATCCCTGCAAATTCTGACAGTGAATTTGGTAGCGACTTGACACAGGCTCTGACAACCAGGTGCACTTTTTTGCCTGTGAGTCTCACTTGTGTATCTATAAATTTAGAGGCCATGTCTAATCCGAGGTACACTAGTGAAGAGGCGTACGCGATTGTGAGTATGACAGATGAGAGCGATGGGGAAGACTCACTGTCAAACTCAGACTCACCAATCGAGTTGATATTCAACAGCGGCTCCATGACAGATAGCTCTGACGATTGGGTGGTCCCTGCTAAGGTCAGGCGTACCAGATCCCGTTTAGCTGTCGCTGAGGTGCGTGAACCGCAGGGCTCTCGTATGGAGCAGAGACCCAGTACTAGCGCTGCTACCCCTTCTGGTGACCTGGCAAGCACCAGTGGCCTAGTACAACCAGCACTGCAGTAACACTTGGTGACGTGGCGAGTCCCATAAGTGCAGTTCAAGCTGGTGTGGCTAGCACGAGTAATGCCCCGCAGCCACGAAGAAGACGAAGAACACAGGCCTGCAGAGCCCATAGTGCCCTTTCTGACGCGCTTGCAAACCCTGATTGGCAACCCACCACCGATGCAACGCCCGTACTTCCCCCATTCACTGCCCAACCCGGAATTCAGGTGAATACAGTTGACTTTAGGGCCATTGATTTTTTTTCGCTGTATTTCACCGAAGATCTCTATAGATCTATTGGACCAAAGCAATTTATACGCTGGTCAATACATCGCCGCTAATCCCCATTTGTCCCTTGCCAGAAATTGGAAACCAATTACGGTTTCCAAATTTAAGACCTTTCTGGGCCTCACCCTCAACATGGGCATACATCATCTACCTGAATTGCGGTTATATTGGTCCAGTGACTCAATTCATCACATGTATGTCTACTCTGCTTCCATGGCCAGGACATGATACGAGCAGATTCTGCGGTTCATGCACTTCAGTGACAATCAACTCGATCGTCCGTATGGAGACCCTGAATTTGACCGGCTCTACAAAATTTGGTCCCTCATAAACCACTTCAACCAGACGTTCGCAGCACATTTTATTCCCAACCAAGTTGTGTGCGTGAACGAGTCCCTGATTAAATTTGCTGGCCATCTTGTTTTCAAACAGTACGCCCCCAACAATTGTGCCAGATACGGGGTCAATTTGCATAAGCTCTGTGACAGGGCCACAGGCTATACATGTAGTTTTATGGTTTATGAGGGCCTAGATAGCCGCATAGAGCCGGAATGATGCCCAGACTACATGGGGAGTGCTGGCAAAATTGTGTGGAGCTTGGTGTCACCCTTATTTGGAAAGGGGTACCATTTGTACGTGGACAATTACTACACAAGCGTGCCGCTTTTTAGTCACTTACTTGATCACCAAATTGGCGCATGTGGCACCGTGCGACCTAATCGCCGGGGCTTCCCCCAACGGCTGATAGATTCCCGACTTAGTCGGGGGGAGAGAGCCTGCTTGAGATGTGGTAATTTGCTTGCGATGAAGTGGAGGGATACAAAGGATGTTTTCGTTCTTTCCTCCATTCATGCAGACACGGCTGTCCAAATTAGAAGGGCGACTGGTATTGTGGATAAATCCCTCTCTGTCCACCAATATAACCGTAATATGGGAGGGGTGGACCTCAATGGCCAGTTATTGGCACCCTGCTTAATTGCCTGTAAATCCAGACGCTGGTACAAAAAAGTGTCTATTTACTTCTTTCAATTGGCTTTGCTGAACGCTTTTGTGCTATACAAAGCGCCAGGACAGACTGGACCTCTACTGCAATTCCAGGAAGAGATCATCAGAGCCCTTCTGTATCCAGATGGCTCTGCACCCCAAGTTCCCAATCCACATGCAGCGAGCCGGCTGCATGGACGGCATTATCTACATGCCATCCCTGGTACCCCTACCCAACGATACCCCCAAAAAAGATGTTGTGTCTGCCGACGACGCGGATACAGGCGTGACACCCGATATCGTTGCCCCACCTGTTTGGACCAGCCTGGTCTCTGCATCGGTGACTGTTTCGAGCGCTACCATTCATTAGTTGAGTATTATCGTAGGGAACAGCACTACATAGAAATAGGACACACTTTCACAGGGTCTCCAAAGATGTCACCGCATTTTTGGAGACCTTAACCTTTACTGTTTATTGTTATAAAAAAAAAAAGCGTACCAAAAAATAAATAAATAAATAAAAAAAGTTATAAAAACCAAAAACATGTAAAAAAATAAAAACCAAAAACAGTTGTACGTTTCTTGTTTTTCTATCTCCATTTTCTCTCTATTCTCTTTCTATTGCTCTATCTATTGTTGTTTATGCATATCTGTAATGTTTTTTTTTGCAGGTATGCAATGTTTTTATGAAACATGTAATTTTTTTGTTCTTAGCAGGAGTATTTTTTTTTATGTGTTACCGTTTTTATTAATATTTATTTAATTTTCAGGTACGCCAGCTGCAGAGCTGATTTATTTAGGGTGACTGCAGTAGCGTTTGCTCCCACCATATATAAAGCAGCGACTCCATCACTGTTGGCGTTAAAAAAAGAGCAAATATACCGGAGCATAGTGGCAGTGGATGGAAATTGGGGCGGATTGCCCCTATGCTCCGGTATATTTTTTTTAACCACTTGCCGACCGCCAATCGGCATTTGACAGCAGCAAAGTGGCTCTGTAAGGCGAATCGCCGTCATCTGACGGTGGCCGCCTGATCGCGCACAGTGAGCGCGCGCCGCCTCCGGAGGCGTGCCCGCGCGCTCACTGTGTCCGGGGGGGCCAGGGAGTGGGTGTGGCGGAGTCGATCTCCGCCGGCCACCCACGATGCCCCCCCCGGAGTGAAGGAACGGAGGTCCGTGTAAGTAAACACGGACCTCCATTCTGTGAAGGCGGAAGGGCTGTGATCACAGCCTTCCTGTACACGGAGGCTGTGACCACTTCCCTTCCCCAGCTAGGGCAGTCCCCCCACAGTTAGAACACGCCCAGGGAACATAGTTAACCCTGTGAAAAAACCCTGGTAACCGTAAATATGTCGCTAGCCACGATATTTTTACGTGACTAATGACACATTTACGGTAACCGTCACTTCCCCAATTGGACGTCCCCCGCGAGATTCCCAATTGATACAAGGGACCCGCACAAGATTGACACCCCCCTGACGGGATCGACCCCTTCCCTTCACCAGTGTCGGAGGCACATGTCCTTCCGACACTAGTGTCGGGAAGGCGGAAGTGTCTTACCTCCAGGCACAAATGAATGTGCCTGGAGGCAAGGAAGTGAGGCCCCCCC
>BLSH010196907.1:0-12270 GCA_018402905.1 Glandirana rugosa | reverse complement strand
TCCCTGAGTAGGTTTCTTTGAGACGTACCATGGTCCTCGAAAACCAACGATAACGCCTGTAGTCAACGATGTATCAACGTCGCACGACCGCGCAATTGTCATTCAAAATGCGACAGCGCTGAAAGCCAAAAATTGGTCTGGGCAGGAGGGGGGTTTAAGTGCCCAGTAAGGAAGTGGTTAAAGGTACTACATAAGAAAATGTAATGCAAGTAAAAACAATAATGGTTATTATTGCCCAGATATAATAGTCAACATCATACAATTTTTCTTTTTGATCAATATGTAACGCCCCTCTGACTCCCGGTATCAGGGGACACCCTTAGGGCAGTAGGCAGACAGATTAGCAGACTCCAAAGACAAAACCAGCCAGGTAGACAGCAATACAGAACAAGGGCCTTAGCTCTGTATCTATGTAGCAACTGATGTCCGCAATAGCAACCAAAAGCTCCTGGTACCATGCAGAGTTTCTTTGGATGAGTCCCTCTTGATGCTTTCCCAGCCTGTACACAGTCCCTCTGGTACTCCATCTCAGCACTCCATCACTTTCTTCATGCCTCCAGGCAACAACAAGGCTCTCTCTACCAGAGCCTCCCTCATGCCTCCAGGCAACAAACAGGCTCTCTCTGCCAGAGCCTCAAGCACATGACCAGGCCTTAGACTGCAGGCCTCATCCAATGGAGCTGTTCCTCACACATCCACTCCAGACCAAGATCTGGGTGGGAGAACCCTGATCACCTGACTTCCTCCAAATATATACTCTCTCCCAGCATGCTCAGTGGAATGAAGCTGCTACTGATTGGCTGAAAGGGATATGCATATTCATAATTCAGTCTCACTGCAGCTTGTTATTCTAATGCCAAAGGCAACAGTGCCACCTATTGACAAAAGGGAGGAACCACAGCTAAACCAGGCTTAGCAGAAAACCCAAATGATAACACAGACTACAAATTAGCCAGGTTAGTTACCACCTAGCACAGCTAAATTTACTAGTAGCCCCTGTTTTAAGATAAGGGTTCTACAAATATATCAACCTATTTCTTTCCATGTTATGCCATGCACCATTGCCCTTGCATATATTTATGCCTGTGATGCATGTTTCAGCCTTGTTCCTTATCAGACGTTTTATGCATAAAAAACTCCTGGCAAATGGTGGAATGGCATTCTATTTGCATCAGGAAGCAGACCAAGTTTCACAGACAACTCGGTCTGCTACCTCGGGATAGACCATTGATAATTATAAAAACTTTAGTACATCCATGTGTTATTTGTATTGAACCAGTACCGTTAAAACAACAAGACAGGTGGTGAATGAGGACAATGCCATCCAGCAATCCTACCCTCCAAACTCATTGCTGGTCAGATCCTTTTTGAAAAGGATAATTTTTCTGTGGTATTCCAAGGATGATCCAAACAACTTCAGAGGATAATGTTCAATAGTGCTTTTAACATACGTCCCATCCACATCCCAAGGCACTGTCCTCCCCAGCCTCCTCAGTTTGGAGAGTAGAAACAAACTGTCACATTAAAATTAAGGCTGGGGACACATGGGACGTATGGAAAAAGATCTTTTGAGCATTATCCTCTGAAGCTGTTTGGATCCTCCTTGGAATACTACAGGAAAATGTATCCTTTGCAAAAAGCATCTGACCAGCATTAAGGTTGGAGGTAAGATTGCTGGACAGCATTGCCCTCATTCACCCTATGTCTGCCTGTGCCAGAGGTTTTCAATGGTTCTGGTTCATTACAGATAACATATGGACGCACTAAAGTTCTTATAGATATCACCGGTCTATCCTAGGGAAGTAGGATGCCGTTCCATCATTTTCCAGGAGTACGCAATGTATAAAATGCCTGACTAAGAACAAAGCATATATATGCAGGACGGCTTACCACAGAAGGGCTTACCACGCTGGGTGCACATGGGACTCCACACGTCTGATGGCTGATTAAAGATATATGCTCTTTTTCCTCCTACTTTGGTAGGATGTTCATACTGCGTCTTCCTCTCCTTGAGTCGGATTCGGTTGGGAACGCTTTACCTGGCTACTTTATACTGTGCTGATACCATAGGTCTGCTGGCATATTGGCACCTGGCTCCTTCAACTTAATCTCCTCTATATCCTGTGTGCATCCCACTTGTGATCCGTTCACCCCACTGCAAGCCCAGTCGGCCCTCACCCTCAGAAATACGGGTGTTTTTTAAGCCAACTTTCTTATTGCCTATAGACCCTCTCAATCACTACTCTGTTGACTTGGCATATATCCTTACGCTTGAAATTATTTGTAACCTGGCTGTTTGTGAGGATCCCCTAACACCCTGCATAATATGAGGATCTGTTTTTAATATCTCGACCACTCACCCCTGAGGAAGATCTCTGATCAAACATTATTGAAACGCGTTGGGTCATTTTCTGCCATCGTAGGCAGATCTAGTGGTCTTCTTTTAAGCCTTTTTGGCTATTTCCCTACGTATATGTTTTTGTTCATTGTTTATCATATGTTTATACTCACTCTATTTTTGTCCATGTCTTTGATGTGAATCATCACCCATTTGGGTGGCTTCCCTCTTGCTCTTAAAAAAATGTATTAATAAATATTATATTTTTACATATGTTACCTTGTTCTTAGTGAGTTGGTCTCCTCATATAAAGTCCCAAAGGGGGTTTCTCTTGTGCTTCTACAAAATATATATGCAGGACAAGCATAAATATATTCAAGGACAATGCTACAAGGCTTAACATTAGAAGCGGTATTCAGGCATGAAATACCCTTATTGATCAAAAAGAATGTTTTTAATGATAAAAGTTAATGTTTTTATTTGAGATATGTTTTCTTGTGTGACAATTTTGAAGCCCGACTAACTAACTTAAATGCTTTTAAAAAAAACATGTGGTATCAGCAGAGCCTGTATTTTTATGTACATTTCTGCTGAGACGCAGACCACAAAGTGTTAATGTAGGAAAAAATGATTGGGTAAACCTAGAAGTGCTTTTTTTTTAACCACTATTTTTTCTTTATAGAGGTTGGATGAAAGTTTCAGTGCAGTATAACACTTTTGGGAGTTACCACCCTCCTCCCAGCAGAGTTTTATACTCACCTGTCCAAGCTCCTGCAAGAGCCACACTGTGTTGTTTATGGGGAGCCACCATTGTAAAGTCTCCTTGCTGGTCCCACGCTTCTTTTGTGAATGTGCAAAAATATCCCGTTAATTCCTCTGGAGAGGCCATCTATTGTTGAGCTGCACAATAGAGGGCCTCTCTATATGAATTGTTAGGATTTACTCCATTGGTGTCCAGAAGAAGCAAAAAACAGGCTGAGAATTTGCAGCGGTGGCTGTGCTTTTCCCTGTGAGCCACAGAGCGTGGATCTGGCAGGAATGAGGACAATAACATTGATGAAACTTTTAGAAAGTGCTAGCCCGCTCTAGAGCATATCCCAATATTCTTTTGCTTGTTCTTGTAGTGAGAAACCTTGTTTAACTATTTCAATACCAGGCACTTACCCCCCTTCCCACCCAGACCAATTTGCAGCTTTCAGCGCTGTCGCATTTTGAAAGGCACTTGCACGGTCATGCGACACTGCACCCAAAATACATTTTTATAATTTTTTCCCACAAATAGAGCTTTCTTTTGGTGGTATTTGATCACCTCTGTGGTTTTTATTTTTTGCGCTACAAATAAAAAAAAACACCAAAAATTTAAAAAAAAAAGTTTTCTATGTTTCTGTCACAAAACTTTGTAAATAAAGTACATTTTCTCCATCATGGATGGACACTGATAGGCAACACTGACGAGCACTGATTGGCACTGATGAGGTGGCACTGACAGGCACTGATGATGAGGCACTTATATGCAGCACTGATGGGCACTGATAAGCAGCACTGATAGGTGGCACTGATATGCAGCACTGATGGGCACTCATAGGCGGCACTGATAGGCACTGATAGGTGGCACTGGTGGGCACTGATAGGTGGCACTGGTGGGCACTCATAGGTGTCACTGGTGGGCACTGATAGGCGGCACTGAAAGAGGGCACTGTAAGGTGTCCATTCCCTGTGGTCTAGGGTGACATCTGTAATTGGCACTGAGTGCCAGCCATGTTGGGCATTATGCCCCTTACCTGGTGGTCTGGTGTGAGCTCCCTGATTATCTCTCTGGTGGTCTAGGGTCGGCTCCCTGGTGGTCCGTGGGTGGGCTCTCCCTGGTGGCCCCTGGGCGGGCTCCCTGGTGGTCCAGTGTGGCGATCCAAGGGGGGGCTGCACTGATAAACTATCAGCACAGACCCCCCCGTCAGGAGAGCAGCCGATCGGCTCTCCACTACTCGCGTCTGCAGACACGACTAGAGGAAAAGCTGATAAACGGCTCTTCCTGTTTACATCGGGATCAGCTGTGATTGGTCACGGCTGATCACGTGGTAAAGAACTTCCGATGGAAGCTTTTTACTGAGATTGGTAATGCGTTGGGTCAGAGTGACTCACCGCACCACCGATCACGGCGATGCGTGCCCCCGCGGGCATGCGATCGCGGCTTATCCTGAAGAGGTCATATGACGTCCAGTCAGGATAACAAAAGCCACCGCCCGGCCGTCATTTGTCTATAGGCCGGGCGGAAAGTAGTTAATACTACTTGTGACCTTATCGCTAAGCTTGTATAAATTATTGCAAGATGTTGAGAGTTCATTTCTCATTGATGTAGGCACACCTCTAGAACTACATCTCCCAAAAGTCCTTTCTCTACATAGTGCATGGGCAGGCTTTCAGGAGTCAATGCAACAGCATTTTGTGGTAGGAACTAAATAAACATTGACGTGTTGAGTGAAAGAGAGAGGAGTGGGAGGATGGGTAAAGTTCGGTAGTTTAGCAGGCAGGATTGGAAATGCTACTTAGGATTTCAGCGCAGTAAAGGCTCTGTGTTGTCAGTACAAAAAGACAATTAAGAGCACCCTGGATTTCTGGCAATTTGACAAGTATTTTTCTGTACTCACAGTGTTCTTGAAGGGATGAAACACAGTGAAATGTATTAGAGAGATGTAATTAATATTAATTTTATTTTGCTCAGACATAAACTGTAAAGCTGGCCGTACACCATGCCAATTTTGTCTGGTACCTAATGATCTGACCAAAATTGGTGGCCCTGTTGCCTTCTCCCCCCTCCCCAACTTCCTTCATTTGAAGGAAGGAACTGGCTTGGATATTGTCAGCCGAACAGCAACTGTATTTTTTATTACAGGTATAGCGCCGAAAATTGAAAAATTGACACACAGTACTTTACATATATACTGTGTACATTCACATCAGTTCCTGCCCTCAAGGAGCTTACAATATAAGGTCCCTAGCTCACATTCATAAATACGTACTAGGGCCAATTTAAGCAGGAGCCAAAGTACCGGAGTACCCAGAGGAAACCCACGCATGCAAACTCCAGGCAGGTAGTGTCGTGGTTGGGATTTGATCCAACAACCCTAGTGCTGCTAGGCAGAAGTACTAACCCCTTATAGCCACTGTGCTACCCAATCAGAGCTGCTGTCAGGGTACTCTGACATGACGGCTGACATTCTGGTACTCTGAAACGATGGCTGTCAGACTACAATAAGCACAATGGAAAAATCATCAATCTGCACTGTATAGCATGGATGCAAGACTCTGTTTGATTCTTTTGTTTCACCCGCAAGCTAAATGAAAAATATTTAAAGCGGAGTTCCACCCAAAAGTTGAACTTCCGCTTTAAGGGAAGGTGACCCCCTGACATGCCACAATTGGCATGTCATTTTTTTGAGGGGTGGCAGAGACCCTGTTTTCACAGTGTCTCCGGTCCCACTTCCTCCTCTGGCGCAGCGGAACCGGAAGGAAGTTCACCTTCCTCCCCTCCCACCCGGCGAACTTCTGTGACACATTACAGGTCCCAGAATATACGCTGGCCATTCACAGCACGCTGTGCGACTCGCGCATGCACAGTGCACGCCCAGCTTTGGTTTCAAAGCTGGGTGCCCACACTTGTGATGCTGGCGCTACCGAGGGGAGGGGGAGAAGAGCGAGCCTTCGGGCGGCCGCATCACTGAAGCGTGGGACATGTGAGTGTCCAATTTAACTGTCTGGAACTCCGCTTTAACAATGTATGGCCAGCTTAATGCTGGATTCACACCTTTACGCTTTTGCTTGATGTGTTATCCATTGAAATTAAAAGAGAAGTATAGGAATTTTTTTCCCCCATTCATAGTTACCTAGGTGGATGCAGCATCAGTCCGATGCCCCATCTGTCCCCCGGCGCCTCTACACTGAGAACCGATCGAACACTGCTGATGGCTCGGTTTTCAGAGTTCTGTGAGCAGCTCTCTGCAGACTGTCAGTCACAGCTCTCTGCTCTTCCCCCTCCTTGCTCACTGGAGCGCTGGGCTGTGGAGGTGGTGGAGCGGCCATCTCAGGCTCTCAGTGGCTCGCTGAGAGGCTGAGCCGAGTGTCAGTCCAGGCACCTGGCGGATCCAGACTTCATGGTCGAGAGCCACTGGCTCCTGCTGCTGTCAAAATACAGCCAGTGAGCCAATGAGGAGAGAGTGGAGGGCGGGCCTGAGCCACTCTCCCTGTGTGAATGGACATGCAGAGTGTGGCTCAAGAGCAAGCCTGCTCGAGTGCCCCCATAGCAAGAGGCTTCCTATTGGGGGGGGGGGGCACTCGGCAGAGGGGAGGGACCAGGACCGCTAGTGGTGGACCAAAAAAGAAAGGGTTGGGCTGCTCTGTGCAAAACCATTGCACAGAGCAGGTAAGTATAGCATGTTTGTTAAAAAAAAAAAAATCTTCCTATTAGAAACACTTTAATGGATGTGCATCGTGACATGTGTATGTTAAAAACTGCTATGGCCTATGGCAAGTGCATACACATATCAGCGTGCATTGTGAAGTGCATTGCAATGCCAGTTGACATTTTGATGAGTTTCTATTTATTCCAGTGGAAAACTCATCAGGGTGGAAATTCCATAGGTGTGAATCCAGCCTCAGAGGTCTATGGACCCATTCACACTAGCCGCAGGCAAAAGTGGTCTGTTTTTACACGCAGGCTGGTGTTTGTTTTGCTGGGCGATGAGGGGGTGGTGCGATGTGCTGTGTTGTTGCCACATGCCTTGTCCCACACCGCCATTTTTGTTCTTGAAGTCATGGACAATGCAAGTCCCTTAATGATGTCTGCCATGCCTGCAGCCCATTAATGACATATGCCATGGCCGCAGACCCTTAACAATGTCTGCCAGGCCTGCAGCCCCCTAATGATGTGTGTCCGGCCTACAGACCTTTAATGACGTGTACCATGCACGCAGCCCCTCAATGACGTGTGCCAGGCCCCCAGCCCCTAATGACGTGTGCCAAGCCTGCAACCCCCTAATGATGTGTGCCAGGCCTGCAACCCCTTAATGATGTGTGCCAGGTGCGCAGCCTCTTAATTACATATGACAGGCGCGCAGCCCCCTAATGACATGTGCCAGACCTGCAGCCCCTAAATGACGTGTCCCAGGCCTGCAGCCCCTTAATGATGTGTGCCAGACCCACAGCCCATAAATGATGTGTGCCAGACCTGCAGCCCATAAATGAGGTGTGCCAGACCTGCAGCACCTTAATGATGTGTGCCAGGCCTACAGCCCTTTAATAATGTGTGCCAGGCCCGCAGCCCCCTAATGATGTGTGCCAGGCCCGCAGCCCCTAAATGACGTGTGCCAGGCCTGCAGCCCCTTAATGACGTCTGCTGTGCCTGCAGCCCCTTAATGACGTGTGCCAGGCATGCAGCTCCTTAATGGCGTGTGCCAGGCCCGCAGCTCCTTAATGACATGTGCAAGACCCATAGCCCCTTAATGACATGTGCCAGACCCACAGCCCCTTAATGACGTCTGCTATGCCTGCAGCCCCTTAATGACGTGTGCCAAGCATGCAGCCCCTTAATGACGTGTGCCAGGCTCGCAGCCCCTTAATGACATCTGCTATGCCCGCAGCCCCTAATGACGTGTGCCAGTCATACAGCCCCTTAAAGACGTATGCCAGAACCACTCTCCTCCGGCCACTGTGAATGGAAAGTGAAGGATCCAGGGAAATTCAGAGTAGAGGGGACACCATTCCTGCCTAGTTGACAATTGCGGCACATTTAGATTAGGGGTGTGGGGGGGAGGGGTTGATGAGACCCAGGGGGCAAAGGTTTGCTTTAAGGCTCCATTTCCGTCTGTGTATTCTGGGAATGCGTTCAGAAATGTGCATTTCCAGAATGTGTGAAAAACAAATGTCATGCTTGTGATGCCATTAATTGTTATCGGCACCCCAAATGCCGGAAAGAAATGCATGTTTACTTTTGCTGCTTGCAAAAATATGCAACAATTGTGGTAAAAAATGCACAATCCAGAACACATCAAAATGCTTCATGAGCTACTTTGGCATGCTTGTTGTGCGTAGGGCACCCCATTGAAATGCCATTGCATGAAAAACTCACCAAAAGAGGGTACAAAAATGTGCGCTGAATGGAGTGAATAGGCCTAGGCCCTATAACCTGTGAATCATGCTAACGCATGTTTTTGTTGCATCTTTTTGTAACGTTTTTCGTGCAACGGCATAGAGTAGCCTATTCAAAGAATAGGCTGCCCTATGTGCCACTTCAGGTGGTGAGCATTGTTTTTTTTCACATCATGTTAAAAGGTTTTATTAAAGTTTTACACAAAAATTATTCCATACAATATATTCAAGGTTACTTACAAGCCAACGCTGTATACTCACAGTTGACATGGTTATCATGCGGGACATATGAACTGTTTTGGCGGTTAGAGAGATAATCACAAGTTATAAAATAGTACATTTGAATAATTGAACAGTTGTAGGCCTTCGATATTAACTGAAAGAAATAAAAGAAAACGGTGCAACATCCATCCAACGTTATAATATTCTGAACACCCCTATTGGGTACTAAGCTGCGTCCGGGGATAGAGCATGTGGCCAATACTAAAAAGATGGATTATGTGATGCACCTGTAACAAATCAGTCATACGATTGATAATGGGGACAGCTGACCCAACTGTTCCATTATCAGCATCAACCTGGGACAATATATTGTAAATATAGTGACACTAAATCTTACATATTAGCACAGCTAAGGAGGAGAGAAAGAAGGAGAGGAAAGGGGAGAGGTGGGAGGGGGTTGTCTCCACGGCTGGCTCCAGTCCACATTGATCTATTGGTTTGCCCCTTACCATGGGAGGAGAACTTTTAGGTCAAAGTCAGCAGGAAGGCATTTAAATATCCAAGGGTCCCAGAGTTGCTCAAATTTGTGGTCCGTTTCCCTATCAATGGCTTCTTGGCATGTATCATGGAATTGGTCATTCTACACTTAGCCTCCACTATATTCAGGTTAGGTGCTTTCCACGCTTTAGCTATGGTTTGCTTGGCTGCTGTAAGGAGTTGAAGGAGCAGCTTGAATTGCCTATGCGTTATGGATTCGGGTTTCAGGTTCAGCAAGGCCATTGCTGGGTCCGGTGTGATATGGGTGTTGAACATGCAGGAGGCCAGCTCAAAAATTCCTGACCATAATCTTTGCGCCACCGGGCAGGACCACCATATGTGGAGGTGAGTGCCAGGGTCTGAATATCCTCTAAGGCATGTTGCTGGGTATGAGGGCACATATTTTGCTATACGCGCTGGTACAAGGTACCATCTAAAGAGCACCTTATAGTTTGTTTCTACGGCATAGGTACTGTATGAAGAGGATTTAGTAACGGACCAAGCCGCAGCCCAGTCAGCCGTGTCCAGGGTATGCTCAAGATCTGCTTCCCACTTCTGTGTATAATTAGGTTTTTGAGGGTTCGAGGAGGTAAGGAGATGAGTATAGAGAGTAGAAATTTGGCCTCTAGCATGTGTGTCATTTTTACAGAATTGCCCGAATACCGAGAAGAGACTAAGTGGGGAAGTATCGGAAAATAGCGCCATATTAAAATTTTTATTTTGGAGGTATCTAAATATTTCTTTGTGTGGTAACTGATACTGTTCAATAAGAGCCGGAAAGGAGAGAAAAGCTGAAGGTGACAATAAGGTGGAACCTGAGCAAGCCCCTAGAGGCCCATTGCTTGAAGCTCGCCGGGGAATCCCAGGCCGGGAGGAAAGCTGGGTTTTTCAAGAAGGAGAGCAGGGGATTATGGGGGGATTGAAGGTGATGTTTTCCCTTAAGGGAGTCCCAGAGTTTGAGAAAAAGTTTGATAATTGGGTGCTGAACTGATGTACGATCAGATGGTCTTAGCCATAGGAAGTTAGACACGGATAGAGGATCACTTTCCACTGATTCAATGGCCACCCATATAGGGATTTCGTGAGTCGCATGGTACTTGGTTAGACTGGCTAATTGAGCAGCTTTGTAGTACATTGAGAAGTTTGGAACCCCTAAGCCACCGCTTTGTTTATGTAGTGTGAGAGTCCGTCTATCTATTCGAGGTTTGATTTTGCCCCATATAAAGTCAGAGGTCCGTTTTTGGATGAGTCTGAGGTAGTATGATGGGATAGGAATTGGCAGGACCCGAAATAAGTAAAGTAATTTCGGGAGTATGGACATTTTAATCACGTTTAACCGCCCTAACCATGAAAGGGGAAGGGGGACCACTGTGTGAGCAGGTCTGTTATTTGTTTCAGCATTTTAGGGTAGTTATAGGAGAAAGGCTGTGAATATTCTGCTGTGAGGTGGATGCTGAGATATGGTATCGAGTTAGCTGCCCATGGAAAAGGAAGAGAGTCCCGCAACACTTCAACTTCAGGGCTCATTAGGGAAATGTTTAGGGCAAATTATTTTTTGGGGTTCATTATAAGGCCCAAGACCCCGGCAAAGCCATCTAGAATAGGTAAAAGATTCGGACCTGACACCATTGGGGATGATAAAAAGACCAAGATGTCATCAGCAAATAAGCATAACTTATGATGTAGGCCGCCTAGTTCTATACCCGAAACATTGGGGGAGGTTCTAATCATGTGCACGAGCGGCTCTATTAGCAGGGCAAACAGGAGAGGGGAGAGCGGGCATCCCTGCCTGGTTCCCCTCCCAATCTCGAAAGATTCTGACTTATAGCCTGCGTACTTAACATAAGCGTGTTGTGTAAAATGAGGGCCAAAGCCCCATTTCTGCAGGATGTAGCGTAAGTATTGCCAAGATACGGAATCAAAGGCTTTTTGAATATCGAGTGATTGGAAGCAGGCAGGGATCCATCTGGATTTAGCTGCATGAGCCAAGAGAACCGCTCGACAAACATTGTCACTAGCCTGCCGAAAGGGGATAAAGCCGTTCTGATCCTAATGGATGAGTCTGCCAATCATTTTATTTAGATGTGTGGCTAGGATTTTTGCGAGGATTTTAATATCCAAATTCAATAAGGAGATGGGGCGATCTGAGGAAGGAGAGGCACAGGGAGATTGGGCTCTGAGGAAGGTGAAGTGCAGGGAGATTTAGCTCTGATGAAGGAGAGGTGCAGGAAGATGGGGCTTGGAGGAAGGACAGATGCAAGGAGATTTGGCTCAGTGGAAGGAGGGGTGCAGAGAGATTGGGCTGTGGGGAATGAGAGGTGCAGAGAGAATGGGCTCTGAGGAAAAAGAGACACCGGGAGATTTGGCTGTGAGGAAGGAGAGGTGCAGGGAGATTTGGCTGTGAGGAAGGAGAGGTGCAGGGAGATTTGGCTGTGAAAAAGGAGAGCTGGAGTGAGATTTAGCTGTGAGAAAGGAGAGGTGCAGGGAGATTTGGCTGTGAAAAAGGAGAGGTGCAGGGAGATTTGGCAGTGGGGAAGGAGAGGTGCAGGGAGATTTGGCTCTGAGGAATGAGAGACACAGGGAGATTGGATTCTGAGGAAGGAGTGGTGCAGGGAGATTGGGCTCTGAGGAAAGAGAGGTGCAGGGAGATTTGGCTGTGGGGAAGCAGAGGTGCAGGGAGATTTGGCTCTGAGGAAGGAGAGGTGCAGGGAGATTTGGATGTAAGGAAGGAGAGGTGCAGGGAGATTTGGATGTGAGGAAGGAGAGGTACAGGGAGATTTGGCTCTGAGGAAGGAGTGGTGCAGAAAGATTTGGCTCTGAGGAAGGAGAGATGCAGGGTGATTAGGCTCTGAGGAAGGAGAGGTGCAGGGAAATTTGGCTCTGAGGAAGGAGAGGTGCAGGGAGATTTGGCTCTGAGGAGGGAGAGGTGCAGGGAGATGGGGCTCTGAGGAAGGAGGAGTGCAGGGAGATTTGGCTCTGAGGAAGGAGAGGTACATGGAGATTTGGCTCTGAGGAAGGAGAGGTGCAGGGAG
>BLSH010196871.1:4216-32061 GCA_018402905.1 Glandirana rugosa | reverse complement strand
CCCCCCCCCCCCCCACGGTAATGTCATTATTAACCTTTCCATGGGCAAAAAGCAATTGCAGAACCTGTTCTTATACTTAAAATTGTGGGAGGCTAAACCTAGTAACTCATCACAGTTATGAAGAAATAAAATGTGGGGTTGGTAACCTATAACTACAAGAGACAGCATTGTACATGTATCATTAGATGAGATTGTGTAACTTGTGAAAACATTAATATTTGAGATATTATGAGGATTTAGATTGTAAGCTCTAACAAGCAGGGCCCTCTCATTCCTCCTGTATTGAATTGTATTGTAACTGTACTGTCTGCCCTGACTTAGTAAAGCACTGTGTAAACTATTGACACTATATAAATCCTGTATAATAATAATAATAATAATTTAATAATAATATGCAGCTCAACTCCCCTATTACCAACATCCGTGAAATAAAAACAAAAATGCACAAAGCACCCAAAAATGTTCCAAGCTCGATGAAGCTCAAGTGTGATCCTAAACTTAAAATAACAAGCATACCATCCCAGATTTGTGGTGCTTGGAAGAACGTACTCAAAGATACTTGGATTGCAGGGTGAAGAGCATTAAAATAAACCTCATCAGCCAAGTTAGCTTCCTGATATTTCAGACAATTCTTCCCACATTAATAATTTGTTAATTATAATTTGCTACTTTGTTAGAACAATTTCCACTGCCCTCTTAAAACCTCTCACATGGGAATGGGATTTTTTGTTAACGTGTGTTGTTGCTCCATTGTATTGAATGCATATTACCCATAAGCCTATAGTGCTTAGAAGGGATGACACGCGCTATGATGGATATGTAAACATATATGCTTTGGCTGTTGCTTTCCTATCACTGTGAAATAAACATAAAATATCCATAAACTATTAAACCAGAATGAGAATGCAATTTATAAGAGCCTTTATACAATTATGTAAATAGGAGTAATACCTTTAGTGACTAACCATAGTGGAAATAATAGCCTACTTGAAAATACAAGGACTATTCATCAGACAATTACAAATGAAGTGCAGACGAAATGTCATTCTTCAAAGTATGCAGTCCTTTTTGATATGAAAACAAAGGAGCATCATTTTTGGGATAAACATACAAATAGTACAATTGGAAAAAAAAAACAACCTAAATAAATTTGGGGAAATCTAGAACTCATATTAAAATAGTATTTTATTGTACTGTATTAGTCACAAATATCTTTCAGTGACTATTTAAAAATAAAGTCCTTCTTCTTTGAACATAATAACAGTTCAAAACCGAATTAGCATAGCACAACATGCATTACAGTTATCCAAAATATGAACAATAAATTCCTTGTGCTCACCCTGAATTAATATGTAATATGATATGATCAGCTGCAGTACTGAAAGTTAAAAATATACTTTCTGATGATATAACAACACTGAACAAATATAACAACAATAAATTGCTGAGTAATCGGCAGTGATGAATGTAAAAAGTGATGCTCCAGATATATCTATTTAACACAGAACAAAGTGCCACAAGTGTATTGTGAGCATTCCAAAAAATACATGTGTGAATAAAAGTGTGAAAAGTTCATGAATCAATCTGTGAAAAGCTATACAAATTCAACTTCCCAAGAGCACTGTAAATCTTGATGCGTATGTCAATCTCCACCACCATGGAGACCTACAGACAGACTTTCTCCTCCTCACATAGACCTTAAGATTACAACAGGTCTCTCCTTTGCTGCTCCCTAGCCGGGATTAGCTATGATGAAGGTTCTGTACCCTTCATTTCAATTTGATCAGCTCAAAGATAATGTAACATAGAAACATAGAAAAGTGACGGCAGAAAAAAACTGAGTAGTCCATCGAATTTGCCCCTTTTTATTTATTTATTTATTTTGTTTTCACATTAACCTTGTTGTGTGACTATAGATTTATGTTTATCCCAAGCATGTTTGAAGCCATGTAGTATATGTCCAGCCATAAAAAGATGCAAAAGGCCCAACAACAGTGTTCACCATATAATGCTAATAAAACGTTTTATTATTGAAACTGCACTTACATTGTGGACAAAAACAAGAAGCAAACAGCTATCACTAATCAGGAATGTCTCCTGCCTCTTACCACTCTGAAGACTGAATACTTCCTAGCATTCCGACCTACGCATTACATCAATGTGACTTTATCAAGCACAGGAAGGTATTCGTCCAGGATGTATAAGAAGCAGAATACAAGTACTAGCGTGTAATATAAAACATTGCATCAAAGCATAATAGTGATAAACTATTATGTATAGCAAATCAATATAAAACACAATTAGGCCTGGTTTACACTGCCGTGACTTCAAAGTCGCTCGACTTTCACACGACCTTGAACCGGTATCACAGTGTGACTTCAGCACGACTTGCATATCACTTCTTTAACATAAGTCAATGCAAGTCATGCTAAAAGTAGTGCAGGAACCTTTTTCCAAGTCGGATAGACTCAAGTCGCTCCTATTAGAATGGTTCCTTTGCACTTAATGGGGCGCGACTTGTCATGTGACAAGTGCTCTCAAGGTTGGAGTGCATGTTGCACCAGTGCGAACCGGGTCTTAATAAAATTGACAAAGAATGCCCGCAGAAAATAGACAATAAATAATAAATCAAATAAATAAACAATAGGCTGATCCATTTATAAACAATATGTGTGAATTACAATGAAAATGTAAATATAACAAATGTATAAAAATATTTTAAAAAGTATTAAATAATATAAATATATACAGTATCTCATAATATAGCATGGATGCTCAACCTGTGGCCCTCCAGCAAAAACACATGAGGCATTGCAAAGCTGAAAGTTACAAGCACGACTGCCAAAGGCAGAGGCATGATGGAACTTGGAGCTCCGGAGAGCCACAGGTTTAGCACCCATGTCATATAGGGTATAAATATAAAAATACAAAACCTGATTGGCGTATAGAATAATAATGATGTGGACCTCCAATTCTTTATCATGCCCACTTGGGCTGAATGTTTAGAGTAAAGCCTTGCACACATGAGCAGATGGTTGGTCAACCGAACGTCCAACTTTTGTCCAAATTGGGCGACGGAGGTTTGGTCTAGTGTACTAACGTGAATCAAGTAATCGGCCAACAAAGCCGGATGTAGTGACGTTTTCCGAGCGTATAGCGAGGAAGTTCAGGTGAATGTGATTAGTGAATTAGGAACACAGGTTACATGTCCGAACACTTCCTGGATTCCGAGAATGAGTGTTTGCATTTCCAACTTTTGGTTGGTCAACTTCTGTACACACGAGCCAACAATCGGTCAACTCCTTGTTGGCCAACACAAGTTTTCTAGTCTCGTCGTCCAACTTCTGTTGGACAACGATTGGAAATCGGCTGTAGAATCGTGTGTCCACACGATCAGATTATCGGTCAACAGGCTGTTGGACAACCGTTGTTGACCAACCATCGGACCGCGTGCACGGGCCTTAAGGGTCCAAAAGATCTTTCTCCTGCATAACTTTTGGAATCTTTCTGCCATGAACTAACATCTGAGAATGGACTCTATAATCCCGACCTTAAGACCTTTAGTAGGTTTGTTGTGTTTCAGATTGAAATGTCTAGGGATGCTGTGGTCAATGTTACCTTCCTTGATAACCATCCTATGTTCACCAAATCAAAGTTCCAGGATTATTCTCCATGTATTGCATCTGGTCAAAGTCACTTTATGGACTTTTGTCAATTTTAGCTATTTTTTAAAGAAAGCATATATTATGAACTCTGTCTTCATGTACACTTACCTGTACATAAAAAAGTGTTTGTTTTTTGTTTTCCACTGTATTGTGGGAGTTTTATTTCAGCTGCGCTTTATATTGCTCCTTGTCTATTCACATGGAAGACCTCAAAGCTATTCTCTTTCTTAGGCAAATGAGGTTAGAAAATCATTTTTCACAAATTCTTGCCACTAGCATGACAACCCAAACTATTCCTCCACAGTCCGCCCCTGATTTCCCACCAAATCGTGCTTAATCTCAACACAAAATGCAAAAATGTATTTATTGATTGGAAGATCTTCTCCAGTCAAAGAATACTCAGTAATGGGATTTTTAATTCCTGAGCAGGTACCATGAACTCTGTATAACCCCTAGGGGGCTTCATATTTACAAAAAAATAGATTTTTTTTTTTTTAGGTCCTGACCTGTTCAATAAGTGGAGACAGGTTTGCGAATTTTACGCAATGAAATGGATAAAAATGATCAACCAACAGAGGGAAAGGAAGTTATGAAAATATAATAAAGAGGTCCAACTTCTATATACTGATCCTGAAAAACACTCTAGACAAAGTAGACAGGGATCTAAATGATAATAAAGAAGACACAGTGTTTTTTGGGCTGCTTGTATGTGTACCAAATGCCTGCAGCAAGCCACTATTGTGCCTGTGCCACCTGTGAGCCTTAAACAAACCTCCAAATATGACTTAAGCCATATGAGAAAATATAAGAATTATCCTGATAAAATGTTCCTGTTAAGAATGCCCCCTTTCCTAGTAGGATGCACTTAGATTGACATGGTGTCATTTCTGTGGAAAGTATAAATCTTGTCTAACATTCAAAAAAATCACCACACAAGACATTACATTCTTCTAATATCCCACAGACGCATGACCCTAGTCAGATTATTCCTCCTTTCGCCAAAGAAACCCTAACCCTACCAGCTGGCAATACTATTGAGGTTTCAGTTCCACCAAGAGGCAATTATGATACAATTGATATTGGCTTCTGGTGATTTTTTTTTCACTGCCTCAAAGAAAAAGGAAAAGACAGAGAAGAGGCAGAAGAGGTGGGAAGCAAAAGAAAACAAAAATGTAGGACTACCTCAGATACAAATAAACAAAAATATTCAATGTATCCTCTCATACACTTATGTCTCAAGAAATTTCACTACAAAAAAAATATATGAACTTTGCTCCATCCCACTACCCCAACCCGTTATTCAAGGATTTAAATACATGTATATGTAAAACTACACTCAACATTATTACAATATAGGCGGCCCCCGGGTTACAAACAAGATAGGGACTGTAGGTTTGTTCATAAGTTGAATTTGTTTGTAAGTCGGAACAGGTACATTTTTTAAGTTTAGCTCCAGCCAAGAAAAAAGCATTTTGGATAGCATAGGGAAGGGGTAACACCCCTGTAATGTTTGTTTTGCTGTCTATGTTTCTGTTCAGAAGATGTCACCTCACTTCCTGTTCCAATAATAATTGGATTTTGAAAATTTTGGGTTGTTGTGGAAACAAACTTTGGTGATAAAGCATCAGTGGAGACCCCTTTTTCCCATAATAACTCTTACAGGGGTGAATTTCCCTTCCTAGGGGAAGATTTCCTGTCACTTCCTGTTGTCTCCCTCCAGTTGTAAGTAGGAGTCGTTTGTAAGTCGCATGTTTGTAACTAGGGGACCACCTGTATAAAAAAACAACAGCCCCTGAATCTAACTCCATTGACCAGCTTGATGGAAATTGTATAGACTGGGACATAGCTGATATGGCTGCTTTGGATAAATTAGAGGAACTTTGATCTGATAATCACACATTTGAAGTAAACATTTTTTTCTGTTGGGAATACCCAGGTAGTTCATATTGAGTTTAAACCAAAATCCATGTTTTTTCTGGTCCATGTTTTTTTTTAATTCCCAAAGGGCCTGGTATGGAATTGGGGAGACCCCCACAAAGTTTTTTTTTCAAATTTCGCAATGTTTTTTTCCATCTAGCTGTTAGCAGGGAAGTCCGGCCCACTCCGTAACAACCGGCAGCTTTTCACTTTGTGCTCGGCGAGATATTCGGGTGTTCTCTGAACACGCGAACAGGCGATGTGCGGGCTGAACTTATGTTCCACCTGAAATGCTCGCCCAACACTTTACTACTAACCAGTGGGTTGTCTCAGTATATAAACTTCTTTTTGAAACCTTTGTTTTAGTCCCTCTTATTTTAGGGATTCCGAATAACTACTAGGCACCTTAAGCATTTATACTTTGGAACCTGTGTTGCAGGCTGCTCCTGCTGATGCTCAAGTCTCTGTGCAGGGACCCGCCTCAAATATTACTTCTATAAGGGGTATGACTGGTTCCGCTCCACTTCCCCAGCGATATGGGGGCAATCCAGTTCAATGCAGAGGGTTTCTCAACCAGGATGGGATATACTTTGAGATGCTGCCCCAGGCGTTCCCCATGGAAAGACGCAACTTAGGCATCGTGATTTCTTTGCTTTCTGACCGAGCCTTCGTCTGGGCAAACCCTCTATGGGAGATGGAAAAACCCATTATCCAGATTTACCCAGAGTTTGTGGCCTCCTTTAAAACGGTATTTGACGTTCCTGCACATTCCACTAGCGCTGCCAAAAGCCTCATGTCCATCAAGCAGGGTACGAGAGCAGTTGCAGATTACGCCATTGAGTTCTGTAGTCTGGCAGCAGAGGTCGCTTGGAACAATGAGGCTCTCATGACTGCTTTTTCTCATGGTCTCTCGGATAACATCAAAGAGGAGATAGCAGCTCGAGACATACCTGCTGAGCTGGAGAGGTTGATCACAATTGCCATTCTCATTGTCTCCAGACTCCGAGAGAGACCTTCCTTTAAGGAGCGCTTGCGGAACTTTGTTGTCCCACCCGTGCCTCCCTCACCTCCCATACTTCCTGGTTCCGAGCCTGTCAGTGAAGTAGAACCCGTGCAGTTGGGCTTCATACATCTCTCTGTGGATGAAAGAGCCTTTAGGAGGAGGGAGAGATTGTGCCTTTATTGTTGTCAGGCAGGTCACTTTTTGAAGTCTTGTCCTACCCGTCCAAGAAACGCCTGCACCTAAGGTCCTGTAGGGGACAGACCTTAGGTGCCATTGTTATGTCCCCAGTTTTCCAGAAGGATAAGCCCCTGGTTCCAGTTACCCTTTCTTGGTCTGAGTCGTCCATTGAGATACAGGCTCTAATAGACTCTGAAGCTGCAGGCCAGTTCATAGACTGTGCCTTTGTGTCCAAGCACTCCATTCCACTGCAGCTTCGGGCTACTCCACTTGCCATTGAGGCTATTGATGGGAGACCTCTAAAGCCTGCCCTGGTGACTCATGAGACTACTTCATTGACCATGGCTCTAGGGGCTCTTCACCATGAGATAATCCAATTCCAAGTAATTTCCTCTCCTCATTTTCCAGTAGTTATTGGTTATCCTTGGTTACAGAGGCACAACCCCTCTTTTGATTGGCTTTGTGCGGAGGTTCTTTCCTGGTCACCACAATGCAGTAAGACATGTTTACAGAAAGTGGCTAAGGTCTAAGGATAAAGCCATGGAGGAGTATGTCGCAGACGCACTTTCTCAAGGGTTCATCCGCAAATCCTCATCTCCTGCTGGTGCTGGCTTCTTTGTGAAAAAGAAGAGCTGCCTTGTATTGATTATCGGGGTCTCAATCGCTTCACGATAAGAATGCTTATCCAATTCCATTGATTGCAGAGTTATTTGACCACCTCAAGGGAGCAACTGTTTTCACAAGGTTTGATCTGAGAGGGGCATACAATCTTGTGAGGATCAAGGAGGGCGATGAGTGGAAAACGGCGTTTTATACCAGGACAGGCCATTACGAATACCTCGCAATGCGGTCTTTCCAATGCTCCAACAGTTTTTCAGGAGTTCATCAATGATGTCCTTTGAGATTTGTTGCAGAAATGTATGGTGGTTTATCTCAACAATATCCTCATATATTCCAAGTCTCTAGAGAGCCACCACACAGATGTCTGCCGTGTGCTTCAGAGGCTGAGAGATAATAACCTGTATTGTAAATTGGAGAAGTGCGAGTTCCATTGTGAACAAGTTAATTTCCTTGGTTATGTCATTTCCACTGCTGGTTTTTCGATGGACCCAGAAAAGCTATTGGCAGTTCTACAGTGGCCCTGACCCGTGGGTTTACGTCGACTACAAAGTTTTCTTGGCTTTGCCAATTATTATCGGAAGTTTATTTGTAACTTCTCATCTTTGGTCAAGCCCCTGACTGATATGACCAGAAAGAACAGTAACCCACAGAATTGGTCTCCGGAGTCCATTAAGGCCTTTGAAAGCCTCAAGGCTGCCTTTGTTTCTGCTCCTGTGTTGGCACATCCGAATCCTATGTTGCCCTTCATCCTTGAGGTTGATGCATCTGAGACTGGAGTTGGTGCCCTTCTGTCTCAACGTTCCAAATCCGAGAGCACCATGCATCCTTGTGGCTACTTTTCTTTGAAGTTCTCTCCTGTGGAATGCAATTACGAAATTGGGGACAGAGAATTGTTAGTAATCATTTTAACCCTTAAAGAATGGAGGGATCTCCTTGAGGGTACCACTGTTCCGGTTCTCATTAAACTGACCACAAGAACCTCACATTCTTGTCTGAGGCTAAATGCCTCTCCCCCAGGAGGGCGCGATGGGCTCTGTTCTTGTCAAGCTTCAATTACATAGTCTCATTCTTACCCAATACTAAGAATGTTAGGGCCGATGCATTGTCATGACAGTTTTCCTCCGCTTCCAAGATGGAGTCAGTTCCTGTTCCTGTGATACCTCCTGATCATATTCTGGCTATGGTTCGTACCAGTCTCACTTCACCTTTGGGTGACAAGATTCTTGCTGCTCAGATCCATGCTCCTCCTGAGAAATCTTGTGACCACTGCTTTGTCCCTGAGAGTCTACGTACTGCTGTGCTCCAGACTTACCGTTCTCCCAAAGCTGCTGGTCACCCAGGGAAAAATCAACTAATTTGGGCTATTTCCCAACAGTTCTGGTGGCCTAGTCTCCGCGCTGATATAGCCACCTTCGTAGCAGCCTGTTTCATGTGTGCTCAGAACAAAACACCACAGCATCTTCCAGCGGGTCTTCTACAACCCATAGCTATGGAGAGTGGCCTTGGACCCACCTGTCTATGGATTTTATTGTTACCTTAGAGTTACCTAAATCTCTCAGGGTACCACAGTTATCCTTATGGTGGTTGACCGATTCTCTAAGATGTCACGTTGTATTCCACTTAAAAAGTGGCCCACATTCAAGGAATTGGCAACCATTTTTGCTTGGCAGATCTTTCGATTACATGGGGTTCCCAAGGTGATCATCTTGGACAGGGGTAGCCAGTTTGTGTCCAGGTTTTGGCAAGCCTTTTGTGCACAGTTGGAAATTCAGCTTTCCTTCTCTTCTGCATATCACCCACAGTCCAATGGGGCTGCAGAATGAGCCAACCAGTCCTTGGAACAGTTTTTGCATTGCTATATTTCTGACCACCTTAACAACTGGTCTGACCTGTTACCTTGGGAGGAATTTTCTCACAATAGTGCCATCAATACCGCTTCCCGATTGTCTCCATTCATGGCGAATTATGGTTTCCAACCAGCCATGTTGCCTAACTCATTTGCTCGTCAGAGAATTCCTGCATTGGAGGAACATCTCCGTGGCCTTCGTTCCACTTGGGTACAGATCCAGTAGTTTTTGTGACATGCCATTGATGGGTACAAATGCCATGCTGACCGCAGGCGCCTACCTGCGCCTTCTTACCAAGTTGGGGAGAGGGTCTGACTGTCTTCTCACATCTTCCAACTCTGTGTTACCTCACTGAAGCTGGCAACACCATTTATTGGGCCTTTCTGTATCATCCACAAGATCAACCCAGTGGCTTACGCTTTAGACCTACCTTCTGATATGCAAATTTCTAATGTATTCCATGTATCCTTGTTAAAACCTTTGGTATGCAACCAATTTATCACCTCGGTACCACATCCTCATCCTGTTCAGGTTGAGCACCAAGAGGAGTATGAAATGCAATCTATCATTGACTGCCGGTTCTGTGGGCGCATACAGTACCTGGTTCATTGGAAAGGGTACGGTTCGGAGGAGCATTCCTGGGTCTTATCCTCGGACATGCCTGCTCCTGTTTTCCTCTGTGCTTTCCATAGATGTTTTCCCCTCAAGCCTGGTGACCCCCCTGGGGGGGTCATTGAGGATGGGGTACTGTCAGGGCTGGGGTCAGCCCGCCCTTCTCAGAGCTAGCTGCTCAGCTGAGGGTTAATTGCCAGTCTCAGCTTCCACTGTGTCTCACCTGATGTCCATTTCCTGCTCGTTAGCCAGCTCTCCTTGCTATATAAACTGCATGGATCAGATCTCAGACGCCTTAGCCTGGTCAACATCTCTGGAGAAATCCCTTCTGTGTTTTCTTGTGAAAGACTTTGCCTGTTTGACATTCCCTTATGGTTCCTGGATTCAAGACCCTGCTCGGCTGACTCCCCTCCTGGCTCCTGACCCTGCATGCTGTTTTTTAGATATCGCTGATCTCTGGACTTCTGTTTCACTGGCTTGCTCTGACTATCTGCTTTGGTTACCGAACCCTGGCTATGTTTTGACCTAATTTACTCTGTTTATATCATTTTACCTTTTTATTAATAAGTGTGATTTTACTGCACTTATGTCTTGGTCCGATTCATGGTTCCTGACACCATTTTATCATATTTGTACATTCCATTTAGGTTATCATTATTATTCTCTTACAACCATGTGCATTTAATGATGATTTTTTGCTTAAACATGTACAGTATCTCACAAAAGAGAGTACACCCCTCACATTTTTGTAAATATTTCCTTCTATCTTTTCATGTGACAACACTGGAGAAATGACACTTTGCTACAATGTAAAGTAGTGAGTGTACAGCTTGTATAACAGTGTAAATTTGCTGTCCCCTCAAAATACCTCAACACACAGCCATTAATGTCTAAACTGCTGGCAACCAAAGTGAGTACACTGCTAAGTGAAAATGCCCAAATTGGGCCCAAAGTGTCAATATTTTGTGTGGCCACCATTATTTTCC
Organism: Glandirana rugosa; assembly: GCA_018402905.1. Lineage (NCBI taxonomy): Eukaryota > Metazoa > Chordata > Amphibia > Anura > Ranidae > Glandirana > Glandirana rugosa. The sequence goes on along the minus strand of BLSH010196871.1, from coordinate 21,233 downwards.
AGCATTGCCTTAACCCTTTTGGGCATGGAGTTCACCAGGGCTTCACAGGTTGCCACTGAAGTCCTCTTCCACTCCTCCATGACAACATCATGGAGCTGGTGAAAGTTAGAGACCTTGCGCTCCTCCACCTTTCATTTTAGGATACCCCACAGATGGTCAATAGAGTTTAGGTCTGGAGACATGCTTGGCCATTCCATCCCCTTCATCCTCAGCTTATTTAGCAAGGCAGTGGTCATCTTGGAGGTGTGTTTGGGGTCATTATCATGGTGGAATACCACCCTGTGGCCCAATCTCCTAAGAGAGGGGACCATGCTCTGCTTCAGTATGTCACAGTACATGTTGGCATTCATGGTTCCCTCAATGAACTGTAACTCCCCAGTGCCAACAGCCTCAGACCATGACACTTCCACCACCATGCTTGACTGTAGGTAAGAAACACTTGTCTTTGTACTCCTCATCTGGTTGCCACCACACACACTTGACACTATCTGAACCAAATAAGTTTATCTTGGTCTCATCAGACCACAGGACATGTTCCAGTAATTCATGTCTTTAGTCTGCTTGTGTTCAACAAACTTTTGTGAGATGCTGTATACCACTTTGAACAATCTACTAAGGGAGACATAAAATGAATACTGCATGCCAGATCTGTGACCAAGCCATGGCAGGTGGGGAAAAACATGTGAGGGGGTGTGGATGGAGCAGTGCTGACTGAGGCCATACACATCCATATCAACATCTGAAGCACAGTTTGAGCTGAGTCTTATCCCAGATATGCCCACAATTCTGAATTAGTGCCTCACGCCTGCTCCCACTTTCTGAATACCGGTTATCCTCCAGCTTTGAGCGGTGCTACAAGTTTACACGTGAGCACTGCAAAGCAGATGCTAGTAAACTCTCCTAATCTGCAAAGCACATAACAGGAATTGCTAAGATTTGTGGTGTCTATATGCAGCATGTCTGAAAGCAACCATACCAGTGTCCTGTAAACCTGAAAACACATGACTTTTTCCAATGTATTAAACTACAGAGCGGGTCCCTTCGGGTACATATTTTTTCCAATGCACCCCTGAAACCTCGAAATCTATGGTGCCTTACTGTAAAAATTGCAGCCAAAGTGTATCCTAGTTTATATCTAAAGTATACTGTTCCTATTGGCGCCTGTTTAGCCTTCCTTTTACAATGTCCAGGACTAAAATTAATGGCACAGGAGGGAGAATGGACAGAATGCACACACTCATCTCCATTTATAAAGGAAAAAATACATGGGCCCATCAGGAAACAAACTGAACACACAGGCATCTACTACTTTCCAGCAGTCATTTTAACATATTTGATAAAAGCACCCTGTGGCCCAGTCTCCTAAGAGAGGGGACCATGCTCTGCTTCAGTATGTCACAGTACATGTTGGCATTCATGGTTCCCTCAATGAACTGTAACTCCCCAGTGCCAACAGCCTCAGACCATGACACTCCCACCACCATGCTTGACTGTAGGTAAGAAACACTTGTCTTTGTACTCCTCATCTGGTTGCCACCATACACACTTGACACTATCTGAACCAAATAAGTTTATCTTGGTCTCATCAGACTACAGGACATGTTCCAGTAATTCATGTCCTTAGTCTGCTTGTGTTCAACAAACTGTTTGTGGCTTTCTTGTGCATCATCTTTAGAAGAGACCTCCTTCTGGGACGACAGCCATGCAGACCAATTTAAGGCAGTGTACAGCGTATGGTCTGAGCACTGACAGGCTGACTCCCCACCCCTTCAACCTCTGCAGCAATGCTGGCAGCACTACTAAGGGCAATCTCTGGATATGACGCTGAGCATGTGCACTCAACTTTTTTGGTCGACCATGGCAAGGCCTGTTCTGAGTAGAACCTGTCCTGTCAAACCACTGTATGATTTTGGCCACCATGCTGCAGCTCAGTTTCAGGGTCTTGGCAATCTTCTTATAGCCTAAGTCATCTTTATGTAGAGCAACAATTCTTTTTTTAAGATCCCCAGAAAGTTCTTTGCCATGAGGTGCCATGTTAAACTTCCAATGACCAGTATGAGAGAGCGAGAGCGATAACACCAAATTTAACACACCTGCTCCCCATTCACACCTGCGACCTTCTAACACAGTTACACTAGTCACATGACACCGGGGAGGGAAAATGGCTAATTGAGCCCAATTTGGACATTTTCACTTAGGGGTGTACTCACTTTTGTTGCCAACGGTTTAGACATTAATGGCTGTGTGTTGAGGTATTTTGAGGGGAAAGCAAATTTACACTGTTATACAAGCTGTACACTCACATTGTAGCAAAGTATCATTTCCTCAGTGTTGTCACATGAAAAGATATAATAAAATATTTACAAAAATGTGGGGGTGTACTCACTTTTGTGAGATACTGTATACCACTTCGAACAATCTACTAAGGGAGACATAAAATGAATGCTGCATGCCAGATCTGTGACCAAGCCATGGCAGGTGGGGAAAAACATGTCAGGGGGTGTGGATGGAGCAGTGCTGACTGAGGCCATACACAGCCATATCAACATCTGAAGCACAGTTTGAGCTGAGTCTTATCCCAGATATGCCCACAATTCTGAATTAGTGCCTCACGCCTGCTCCCACTTTCTGAATACCGGTTATCCTCCAGCTTTGAGCGGTGCTACAAGTTTACACGTGAGCACTGCAAAGCAGATGCTAGTAAACTCTCCTAATCTGCCAAGCACATGACAGGAATTGCTAAGATTTGTGGTGTCTATATGCAGCATGTCTGAAAGCAACCATACCAGTGTCCTGGAGACCTGAAAACACATGACTTTTTCCAATGTATTAAACTACAGAGCGGGTCCCTTCGGGTACATATTTTTTCCAATGCACCCCTGAAACCTCGAAATCTATGGTGCTTTACTGTAAAAATTGCAGCCAAAGTGTATCCTAGTTTATTCCAAAGTATCCATATCTGTTCCTATTGGCGCCTGTTTAGCCTTCCTTTTACAATGTCCAGGACTAAAATTAATGGCACAGGAGGGAGAATGGACAGAATGTACACACTCATCTCCATTTATAAAGGAAAAAATACATGGGCCCATCAGGAAACAAACTGAACACACAGACATCTACTACTTTCCAGCAGTCATTTTAACATATTTGATAAAACCACCCTGTGGCCCAGTCTCCTAAGAGAGGGGACCATGCTCTGCTTCAGTATGTCACATTACATGTTGGCATTCATGGTTCCCTCAATGAACTGTAACTCCCCAGTGCCAACAGCCTCAGACCATGACACTCCCACCACCATGCTTGACTGTAGGTAAGAAACACTTGTCTTTGTACTCCTCATCTGGTTGCCACCACACACACTTGACACTATCTGAACCAAATAAGTTTATCTTGGTCTCATCAGACTACAGGCCATGTTCCAGTAATTCATGTCCTTAGTCTGCTTGTGTTCAACAAACTGTTTGTGGCTTTCTTGTGCATCATCTTTAGAAGAGACCTCCTTCTGGGACGACAGCCATGCAGACCAATTTAAGGCAGTGTACAGCGTATGGTCTGAGCACTGACAGGCTGACTCCCCACCCCTTCAACCTCTGCAGCAATGCTGGCAGCACTACTAAGGGCAACCTCTGGATATGACGCTGAGCATGTGCACTCAACTTTTTTGGTCGACCATGGCAAGGCCTGTTCTGAGTAGAACCTGTCCTGTCAAACCACTGTATGATTTTGGCCACCATGCTGCAGCTCAGTTTCAGGGTCTTGGCAATCTTCTTATAGCCTAAGTCATCTTTATGTAGAGCAACAATTCTTTTTTTAAGATCCCCAGAAAGTTCTTTGCCATGAGGTGCCATGTTAAACTTCCAATGACCAGTATGAGAGAGCGAGAGCGATAACACCAAATTTAACACACCTGCTCCCCATTCACACCTGCGACCTTCTAACACAGTTAAACTAGTCACATGACACCGGGGAGGGAAAATGGCTAATTGAGCCCAATTTGGACATTTTCACTTAGGGGTGTACTCACTTTTGTTGCCAATGGTTTAGACATTAATGGCTGTGTGTTGAGGTATTTTGAGGGGAAAGCAAATTTACACTGTTATACAAGCTGTACACTCACTACTTTACATTGTAGCAAAGTATCATTTCCTCAGTGTTGCCCCTTAAAAAGATATAATAAAATATTTACAAAAATGTGGGGGTATACTCACTTTTGTGAGATACTGTATACCACTTCGAACAATCTACTAAGGGAGACATAAAATGAATACTGCATGCCAGATCTGTGACCAAGCCATGGCAGGTGGGGAAAAACATGTGAGGGGGTGTGGATGGAGCAGTGCTGACTGAGGCCATACACAGCCATATCAACATCTGAAGCACAGTTTGAGCTGAGTCTTATCCCAGATATGCCCACAATTCTGAATTAGTGCCTCACGCCTGCTCCCACTTTCTGAATACCGGTTATCCTCCAGCTTTGAGTGGTGCTACAAGTTTACACGTGAGCACTGCAAAGCAGATGCTAGTAAACTCTCCTAATCTGCCAAGCACATGACAGGAATTGCTAAGATTTGTGGTGTCTATATGCAGCATGTCTGAAAGCAACCATACCAGTGTCCTGGAGACCTGAAAACACATGACTTTTTCCAATGTATTAAACTACAGAGCGGGTCCTTTCGGGTACATTTTTTTTCCAATGCACCCCTGAAACCTCAATCTATGGTGCTTTACTGTAAAAATTGCAGCCAAAGTGTATCCTAGTTTATTCCAAAGTATCCATATCTGTTCCTATTGGCGCCTGTTTAGCCTTCCTTTTACAATGTCCAGGACTAAAATTAAGGGCACAGGAGGGAGATTGGACAGAGTGTACACACATCTCCATTTATAAAGGAAAAAATACATGGGCCCATCAGGAAACAAACTGAACACACAGGCATCTACTACTTTTCAGCAGTCATTTTAACATATTTGATAAAGCCAAAGGTAGACTTTGTAGACATGGTGAGGGTTAAATTGTGCCTTCTACCATCCGAAATTGAAAAACAATTTTACGTAGAGTACTGCCTAAATGTACCTTTTACAGAAATTAGTAAATTAATGCTCAGAATTATCCTTTACGTCAGTACAATTTAACTTTCTTTTCTAGGTTATACAAATGAAGCTAACGATAAGCTTCTTTATTTTACATGTTTTCTTTCCTATTCTCTGCAACACAAAGAAAAAAAATCCTCAGTGCTACTGTAATTGGCAGGGTCAGATACCCAAAGAATTCTGGCACAGTCAATCGCTTTAAGATGATCTGTGATGATGATAATTTTATCGGCTATACTGCTTCAAAATCATAGGTAGAAACTGGAAATGATATGTCTGAAAGAAAACAAAACAGCAGGCATCAAGATGATAGAAAGGACAATCCTGTAATATATAGTCTCAGCATGAAAATGAAATAGATAGAAACTCACCAGCAAACTAAGGATAAATTTGTGTTACCCTGATGGTAATGGAGGAAGAAACATTTGTGAGTTTCTGAAAAGAAATGAGTGTTCACTGTTGATGAATATGTATCCTTCCTGAGACAGTAGCACTGCACAGAATTCTGTATTTTGTATTTCAGCGACATGACTTGCTCAATACAGACAGCCTCAAACATATTTTAAAAGTAAAGAACATAAAAGTTTATTTAATCTTTGCTTTTCTCATTTGAGAATATGCAGTTTATGATCAATTCAGATGTCCATTGATAAATTCATACATTTTGGTTTTAACCACCTCTGCTTCAGGAGGGTTTACCACCTTCATGACCAGACCATTTTTTGCTATTTAGCACTGCACTACTTTAACTGGTGATTGCGCAGTCATTGCACCCAAATAAAATCTACATTATTTTTTCACACAAATAGAGCTTATTTTGGTGTTATTTGATCACCACTGGGTTTTTTTTATAATATAAATGAGAAAAGACCAAAAATTTGGAAAAAACTACAGTATCTCACAAAAGTAAGTACACCCTCACATTTTTGTAAATATTTTATTATATCTTTTCATGTGACAACCCTAAAGAAATGGCACTTTACTACAATGTAAAGTAGTGAGTGTACAGCTTGTATAACAGTGTAAATGTGCTGTCCCCTCAAATTAACTCAACACACAGCCGTTAATGTCTAAACCGCTGGAAACAAAAGTGAGTACATCCCTAGGTGAAAATGTCCAAATTGGGCCCAATTAGCCATTTTCCCTCCTGGTGTCATGTGACTCATTAGTGTTACAAGGTCTCAGGTGTGAATGGGGAGCGGTTGTGTTATATTTGGTGTTATCTCTCTCATTCTCTCATACTGGCCACTGGAAGTTCAACATGGCACCTCATGGCAAAGAACTCTCTGAGCATCTTGAAAAAAAGAATGGTTGCTCTACATAAAGATGGCCTAGACTATAAGAAGATTGCCAAGACCCTGAAACTGAGCTGCAGCACAGTGGCCAAGACCATACAGCAGTTTAACAGGACAGGATCCACTGACAGTTTATTCATCTTAGAAATAACTGTTCTCTTAGAGAGGACTTTTTTAAGCAGGCTGAAACCCTTAAAAGCAGATTCATGGATAAGGGATATGAATCTACAGAACTGGATAGAGCAATAATGGAAGTTGGAGATATGGATATGATCATTATGATTAGAGATAAAGAGAAACCTTCAGGGTTGACACAGAAGGATTTTAGGTTCTCTTTCCTCACCACTTTTTTCTCATCAACATCATGATATCAAGAGAATTATGAATAAGCATTGGAGTGTATTGAGGAATGATAAAATTTTGAGTCCACAGCTTCCAGAACACCCTCAGGTGATCTTTAGGGGGGTACCTCCCCTACGACTCCAAGTGTCTCCCAATATTCTTGATGCACCCCATAGAGTTCCTTTCTTCAAGAAGCTAAAATCTGTCAGCTAAATAAACTTAAGGATAGGAAGATCTGCCAGTTCAGTTCAACTGTCACCCACAAGACCTATGACGTGAAAATGTTTATTACATGTACTTCTCAGAACGTGGTTTACATCTTACCTGCCCTTGTGGCTTAGAGTACGTGGGACGTACTGTGAGGGCCATGAATGTACGGGTAGGTGAGCATGTGGCCAATATCATTAAGGGTTTTCCCATACATTCCGTCTTGCAACACTATCTGGAACATCATGGCAGAGACCCAGCGGGTACCTCCATTATGGCCATTGATCGCTTTACCCCACATTGGAGGAGAAGCTTTGTCAGAAGGGAAATTTCCTGCATGGAGACGCGCTGAATCTTTGATCTAAAGAGTTATGTACCGCATGGAATGAACGTAGACTGGGACATCAACTACTTTATTAATAATGGGTAGGGTGTCCTGGTCTTTGTTCAAGTTTCTGATTTTTATGAAATGCTATATGTTTCTGCCTTTTGATTACATTTCAGTTACACTTTTTAAATTATTGTCAATTCTTATTTCTTTTCTCTGAGATGTGTCCTCCACTATAGGGACATTAAGAGTGAGTAAAAGCACAATTTTACATTTTGTCCACTAGATGGGGCTCTTCGGGTCTTCTATGTATATTTTATTGGTCATTATAGAAATTATAGTGATTTGTTCAATATACAGTGGTCATCTTTTATTATGAAATATTATATGACATCTTTGTTATAAATAGCTGGTTTTACAGCTTTTTTGACATTTCTGGACCATAGAGATGTTATGGAAACTCAATCCTTGTTTTTGGCTTGTGGGCAGCACTGGTGGTGACGTGGTGTGTCCTGCAATGCATTGGAGACTTGTTTCCTGTTTCCTCTGTGTGGAGTGCACCAGCAGAGACGCTCCATGGCACTCTTTGTCCTAGAAGCTGCTTCCTATTTCCTGCTTGTGGAACGCGCTGGCGGTGACGAGGTGCGTTCCATGATACATTTCTGGTCTGGGATTATTTATTGGCATGCTGGATGGATTAGCCATGACTCTGACAAAATCCCATTGGATAAAATGCGTCAGTGGTGCTATTCCATACCCAGTACGCTTTTTGTACTGCGGTTTTACTTATACAAACAAGCTTGTTTTTATCATCTTAAATGTAAGTAGAACTTTTAATAAATACATTTGATAAGCACCTACGGGCTACACTATTGGCTTCCTTCTCTTTTATACATGCTGACTTATGGATGAGTGCAAAAGGAGAGAGGTATCCATGCCTGGTGTTCCTACATTGGAGATTTATTGGTTGGTCTGACATTTTTTGAGTGGATTGGAGAAAAATCTGTACCTATAAATCTATTTGTCATCATTATTTGGGGAGAAGTATCCATGCCTGGTGTTCCTGCATTGGAGATTTTTTCCTGGCCTGACGATATCTGAGTGGATTGGCGAAAGATCTGTACCCATATGCTTACATGTTAACACTATCTGGTAAGGAGACTTGCTGGGCATGGTAATGCGGTGTGATTTTTCATCTTTCTGCACACAAGCTGGTGTTGGGATCCTCTCATTTTACAGACCTCTTTATGGACTTTTAGTATGAACTATTTAGCGCTGCAGTCTTGGATTTTATTCCACTGAGAACAGGCCTCATCATTGTGGACCAAAGAAGTTGAGTGCACGTGCTCAGCATCATATCCAGAGGTTGTCTTTGGGAAATAGACATATGAGTGCTGCCAGCATTGCTGCAGAGGCTGAAGGGGTGGGGGGTGGGGGTGGGGGGGTCAGTCTGTCAGCGCTCAGATCACACGCTGCACATTGCATCAAATTGGGCTGTATGGCTGTCATCCCAGAAGGAAGCCTCCTCTAAAGATGATGCACAAGAAAGCTGCAAAAAGTTTACTGAAGACAAGCAGACTAAGGACATGGATTACTGGAACCATGTCCTGTGGTCTGATGAGACCAAGATAAACTTATTTGGTTCAGTTGGTGTCAAACATGTGTAGCGGCAACCAGGTGAGGAGTACAAAGACAAGTGAGTCTTGCCTACAGTCAAGTGGTGGTGGGAGTGACATGGTCTGGGGCTGCATGAGTGCTGCTGGCACTGGGCAGCTACATTTCATTGAGGGAACCATGAATGCCAACATGGACTGTGACATGAGGCAGAGCATGATCCCCTCCCTTCAGAGACTGGGCCGCAGGGCAGTATTCCAACATGATAATGACCCCAAACACACCTCCAAGACGACCACTGCCTTGCTAAAGAAGCTGAGGGTAAACATGATGGACTGGCCAAGCATGTCTCCAGAACTAAACCCTATTGAGCATCTGTGGGGCAGCCAGCGGCTTAGACATTAATGGCTGTGTTGAGTTATTTTGAGGGGACAGCAATCTTACACTGTTATACAAGCTGTACACTCACTACTTTACATTGTAGCAAAGTGTCATTTCTTCAGTGTTGTAACATGAAAAGATATAATAAAATATTTACAAAAATGTGAGGGGTGTACTCACTTTTTTGAGATACTGTATATATGTTTTTACTTTCTGCTATAAAACATATTCAATAAAAAAAAAATCTTCAAAAAGTTTGACCGAAATGTATTATGCTACATGGCAATCCCAATGAGTGTATATTGATTGGTTTGCATGAAAGTTATAATGTCTACAAACTATGGTGTACATTTAACCACTTCAATACAGGACGTTTATACCCCCTTCCTGTCCAGACCAATTTTCAGCTTTCAGTGCTCTCTCACTTTAAATGACAATTACTCTCTCGTGCTACACTGTACCCAAACAAAGTTTTTTCATTTTTTTCACACAAATAGAGCTTTCTTTTGGTGGTATTTAACTACTTCAATACTATGCACTTAGAACACTTTACTACCAGACCAATTTTCAGTTTTCAGTGTTGCTGCGCTTTGAATGACAATTGCGCGGTGGTGCGATGCTACACCCAAACAGATTTTTTATCATTTTGTTCCCACAAATAGAGCTTTCTTTTGGTGGTATTTGATCACCCCTGCGGTTTTTATTTTTTGCGCTACAAATAAAAAAAAAAATTCTCTATTTTTGTCACAAATCTTTGTAAATAAGTAAATTTTCTCAATCACTGGTGGGCACTGATGAGGCTACACTGATTGGCACTGATGTGGCAGTACTGATTGGCACTGATGAGGCGGCACTGATGAGGTGGCACTGATGATGAGGCACTTATATGCATCGATGATGAGCACTGTTAGGCGGCACTGATAAGCAGCACTGACGGGTACTGAGAGGTGGCACTGGTATACAGCACTGATGGGCACTGATAGGTGGGCACTGGTAGGTGGCAATGGTGGGCACTGATATGTGGCACTGGTATGCATTGATAGGGGCACTGGTGGGCACTGATAGGGGCACTGGTGGGCATATATACTGATAGGGGCTCATTCCCTGGTGGTCTAGGGTGGCATCTGAAGGTGGCACTGAGTGCCATCCACATTGGGCACTATGTCACTTACCTGGTGGTCTAGGGGGGCCTCCCTGGTGGTCCAAATCGGCTCCCTGGTGGTCCCTGGTCGGCTCCCTGGTGGTCCTGGGTGGGCACATTCCTGGTGGTCCCTGGGCAGGCTCCCTGGTGGTCTAGGGTGGCGATCCAAGGGAGGGCTGTGCTGATAAATCATCAGCACAAACCCTCCCTGTCAGGGATGCAGCCGATCGGCTCTCCACTCATCAGGTCTGCAGACCTGAGTATAGAAAAGCCGGTAAACGGCTTTCCTGTGTTACACTGTGACCAGCCGTGATTGGTCACGGCTGATCACATGGTAAAGTGCTTCGGATCGAAGCGCTTTACCGAGATCGGTATTGCGGGGGGTCAGACTGACCTCCCACACCACCGATCGCCGCGATGCGCACCCCCCCAGGCGCGCGGCGGCTTGTTATCCTGAGGACGTCATATGACGTCCAGTCAGGATATCTAAGCCACTTCCCGGCCGTCATTTTGCATACGGCGGTCGGGAAGTGGTTAATAACTTCTGGGTTTTTTAATTTTTTGAAACATAAGTGAAAAAAGTGTGAAAAAACACTTTTTTTTAGTTTCTATGATAACATTTTGCAAATAAGTAATTTTTGTTCATAAATTGGGGCCAAAACCTATACTGCTACCTATCTTTGGTAAAAATAACCCAAATAAGTGTATATTATTTGGTCTGTGTGAAAGTTATAGAGTCTATAAGCTATGGTGCCAATCACTGAAAATTGATCACACTAGATGCACTGACGGCCTTTCTAATTTCTTGAGGCCCTGAAATGTCAGGAAAGTACAAATACCCCACAAATGACCCCTTTCTGAAAAGTAGACATTGCAAGGTATTTAGTATGAGGCATGGCAAGTTTTTAGAAGTTGTACTTTTTTCCTACAATTCTTGGGAAAATTAAGAATTTTTTTTTTTTTTTTGCACAAAATTGTCATAACAACAAGTTATTTCTCACACACAGCATATGCATACTTCCAATTACAACCCAAAATACATTCTTCTACTCGCCCCAAGTATGGCGATACCACATGTGTGATCCTTTTTCACAGCCTGGCCACATAGAGAGGTCCAACATGCAGGGAGCACCGTCATGCATTCTAGGAGCAGAATTTTCACATCTAATTTCCTAATGACCTATTACACTTTTGAAGGCCCTGGAGCACCAGGACAATAGAATTACCCACAAAATTACCACATTTTGGAAAGCAAACACCCCAATGTATAATCTATGAGGCATTATGAGTTTTTTGAATGGTTCATTTTTTTTTCCACAAATTTTCGAAAAACATGGAAAGAAAATGAAAACGGTTTTATTTTTACACAAAGTGGTCAATTTATAAGATATTTCTAACACATAGCATACACATAGCAAAAATTACTCCCCAAAATATATTCTGCTACTCATCCTGAGTATGGTGATAACACATGTGTGAAACTTTTGCACAGCCTGGCCACATAGAGAGGTCCAACATGCAGGGAGCACCGTCAGGCGTTCTAGAAGCATAAATTACACATATGATTTTCTAACCACCTATTACACTTTTGAAGGCCCTGCAGCACCAGGACAATATAATTACCCACAAAATGACCCCATTTTGAAAAGCAAACATCCCACCGTATATTCTGTGAGGCATTATGAGTCTTTTGTACGGTTCATTTTTTTCCACAAGTCTTCGGAAAACCTGGAAAGAAAATAAAAGCCTATTTTTTTTCACAAAGTGGTCAATTTATATCATATTTCGAACACGTAGCATGTATATAGCAAAAATAACCCCCCAAAATATATTCTGCTACTCGTCCCGAGTATGGCGATACCACATGTGTGAGACTTTTTCACACCCTGGCCACCATGCAGGGAGCACCGTCAGGCATTCTAGCTAACACCCCAACGTATATTCTATGAGGCATTATGAGTCTTTTGAATGGTTAATTTTTTTCCACAAGTCTTCAAAAAATGTGGAAAGAAAATTAAAATGCTTTTATTTTTACACAAAGTGGTCAATTTATGAGATATTTCTAACACATAGCATGTACATAGCAAAAATTAACCCCCAAAATATATTCTGCTACTCATCCTGAGTATGGCAATACCACATGTGTGAGACTTTTTCACACCCTGGCCACATACAGAGGCCAAACATGCAGGAAGCATCGTCAGGCGTTCTAGGAGCATAAATTACACATAAAATTTCATTCATACCTATCACATTTTTGAAGGCCACGGAGCACCAGGACGGTGGAATTACCCCCAAAATGACCCCATTTTGGAAAGCAAACACCTAAGGTATATTATATGAGGCATGGGCTGCAGATAAGTACTCAGGTATTCTGATGTGCTGCAGATAGGTACTCGGGTACTTTGATGGGCTGGAGAGAGGTACTTGGGTAATCTGATGGACTGGTAAAAGGTACTTGGGTACTCTGATGGGTTGGTGACACTGTGACATGTACTTGAGTACTTAGATGGGCTGGTGACAGGTACTCGGGTACTCAGATAGGCTGGTGACAGGTACTCGGTTACTAAGATGGGTTGGTGACAGGTACTTGGGTAAACGTAAGGGCAGGTGACAGGTACTTGGGTACTCAGATGGGCAGGTGACAGGTACTCGGGTACTCAGATGGGCAGGTGACAGGTACTCGGTGTACTCTGATGGGTTGGTGACAGGTACTCGGGTACTCAGATGGGCTGGTGACAGGTACTCGGGTACGCTGATGGGCTGGTGACAGGAACTTGGGTACTCAGATGGGCAGGTGACAGGTACTCGGGTATGCTAATGGTCTGGTGACAGGTACTCTAATGGGCAGGTGACAGGTACTCGGGTACTTTGGTGGGCTGGTGACAGATACTCAGGTTCTCTGATGGGCTGGTGAAAGGTACTCGGGTACTTTGATGGGTTGGTGACAGGTACTCGGATACTCTGACGGGCAGGTGACAGGTACTTGGGTACTCAGATGGGCTGATGACAGGTACTCGGATACTCAGATAGGCAGGTGACAGGTACTCTGGTACGCTGATGGTCTGGTGACAGGTACTTGGGTACTCTGATGGGCAGGTGGAAGGTACTCGGGTACTCTAATGGGCTGGTGACAGGTACTCGGGTACTCTGATGGGCTAGTGACAGGTACTCGGGTACTTTGATGGGTTGGTGACAGGTACTTGAGTACTCTGATGGGCTGGTGTCAGGTACTCAGGTACTTTGACGGGCAGGTGACAGGTACTCTGATGGTCTGGTGACAGGTACTCGGATACTTTGATGGGTTGGTGACAGGTACTCGGGTACTCTGATGGGCTGGTGACAGGTACTTGGTTACTTTGATGGGCCGGTGACAGGTATTGGGGTACTCTGATGTGCTGGTGAAAGGTGCTCGAGTACTCAAATGGGCTGTTGACAGGTACTTGAGTACTCAGATGGGCAGGTGACAGGTACTCGAGTACTCAGATGGGCTGGTGGCAGTTACGTGGGTACTCTGATGGGCTGGTGACAGGTACTCGGGTACTCTGATGGGCTAGTGACAGGTCCTCAGGTACTTTGATGGGTTGGTGACAGGTACTCGGGTACTCTGATGGGCTGGTGACAGGTACTCGGTTACTAAAATGGGTTGGTGACAGGTACTTGGGTAATCGTAAGGGCAGGTGACAGGTACTTGGGTACTCAGATGGGCAGGTGACAGGTACTCGGGTACTCAGATGGGCAGGTGACAGGTACTCGGTGTACTCTGATGGGTTGGTGACAGGTACTCGGGTACTCAGATGCGCTGGTGACAGATACTCGGGTACGCTGAAGGGCTGGTGACAGGTACTTGGGTACTCAGATGGGCAGGTGACAGGTACTCGGGTACACTAATGGTCTGGTGACAGGTACTCTAATGGGCAGGTGACAGGTACTCGGGTACTTTGGTGGGCTGGTGACAGGTACTCAGGTTCTCTGATGGGCTGGTGAAAGATACTCGGGTACTTTGACAGGCAGGTGACAGGTACTTGGGTACTCAGATGGGCTGATGACAGGTCCTTGGATACTCAGATAGGCAGGTGACAGGTACTCTGGTACGCTGATGGTCTGGTGACAGGTACTTGGGTACTCTGATGGGCAGGTGGAAGGTACTCGGGTACTCAGATGGGCTGGTGACAGGTACTCGGGTACTCTAATGGGCTGGTGACAGGTACTCGGGTACTCTGATGGGCTAGTGACAGGTACTTGGGTACTTTGATGGGTTGGTGACAGGTACTCGGGTACTCTGATGGGCTGGTGACAGGTACTCAGGTACTTTGACGGGCAGGTGACAGGTACTCTGATGGTCTGGTGACAGGTACTCGGGTACTTTGATGGGTTGGTGACAGGTACTCGGGTACTCTGATGGGCTGGTGACAGGTACTTGGTTACTTTGATGGGCTGGTGACAGGTATTGGGGTACTCTGATGTGCTGGTGAAAGGTACTCGAGTACTCAAATGGGTTGTTGACAGGTACTTGAGTACTCAGATGGGCAGGTGACAGTTACTCGAGTACTCAGATGGGCTGGTGGCAGGTACTTGGGTACTCTGATGGGCTGGTGACAGGTACTCGGGTACTCTGATGGGCTAGTGACAGGTCCTCAGTTACTTTGATGGGTTGGTGACAGGTACTCGGGTACTCTGATGGGTTGGTGACAGGTACTCGCATACTCTGATGGGCTGGTTAGAGGTACTCGGGTACTTTAAAGGGCAGGTGACATTTACTCTGATGGGCTGGTGACAGGTACTCGGGTACTTTGATGGGTTGGTGACAGGTGCTTGGGTACTCTGATGGGCTGGTGACAGGTACTTGGTTACTTTGATGGGCCGGTGACAGGTATTGGGGTACTCTGATGTGCTGGTGAAAGGTACTCGAGTACTCAAATGGGCTGTTGACAGGTACTCGAGTACTCAGATGGGCAGGTGACAGGTACTCGAGTACTCATATGGGCTGGTGGCAGGTACTCGAGTACTCAGATGGGCCCGTGACAGGTACTTGGGTACTCTGATGGGTTGGTGACACCGTGACATGTACTCGAGTACTCAGATGGGCTGGTGACAGGTACTCGGGTACTCAGATGGGCTGGTGACAGGTACTCAAGTACTCAGGTGGGATGGTGACAGGTACTCGGGTACTCAGATGGGCTGGTGACAGGTGCTCGGGTACTCAGATGGGTTGGTGACAGGTACTCGGGTACTCAGATGGGATGATAACAGGTACTCGGATACTCAGATGGGATGGTGCGAGGTACTCGGGTACTCAGATGGGTTGGTGACAGGTGCTCGGGTACTCAGATGGGATGGTAACAGGTACTCGGATACTCAGATGGGATGGTGCGAGGTACTCGGGTACTCAGATGGGTTGGTGACAGGTACTCTGGTACTTTGATGGACAGGTGACAGGTAGAATTGAGCGAACTCGAACTGTAAAGTTCGGGATTGTACCGGACTTTGGGGTGTCCATGTCCCGAACCTGACCCTGGGCATTTGAGAAAAAGTCTGGGTTCGGTTTCAGGGTTCGGGTATTTTTCACACCTTTTGAAAAGCTATAGGGCAGCCAATCAACAAGCGTTTCACTCGTTGGCCCTTAGAAGCCATCACAGCCATGCCTACTAATGGCATGGCTGTAATTGGCCAGTGCATCATGTGACCCAGCCTTGATATGAGCTGGAGTCACGCAGCTAGCGCTGCATGTCACATGCTCTCAGACTAGTGTGGGGAGAGGATGCTGCCGCCACTGTGAGTGAAAAATTAGCATTTTAAAATCATCTCATACTTAGTATAGGGAAAGGTTCCTGGTGCTGGTGTGAGGGATAGATTAACATTCTAAAATCATCTCATTCTGCTATAGGGAGAGGTTCCTGGTGCTGGTGTGAGGGATAGATTAGTGTTCTAAAATCATCTCATTCTGCTATAGGGAGAGGTTCCTGCTGCTGCTGTGAGGGATAGATTAGTGTTCTAAAACCATCTCATACTGCTATAGGGAGAGGTTCCTGCTGTTGCTGTGAGGGATAGATTAGTGTTCTAAAATCATCTCATACTGCTATAGGGAAAGGTTCCTGCTGCTGTTGTGAGGGATAGAGTAGTGTTCTAAAATCATCTTATACTGCTATAGGGAGAGGTTCCTGCTGCTGCTGTGAGGGATAGATTAGCATTCTAAAATCATATCATAATGCTATAGGGAGAGGTTCCTGCTGCTGGTGTGAGGGACAGATTAGTGTTCTAAAATCATATCATACTGCTATAGGGAGAGGTTCCTGGTGCTGGTGTGAGGGACAGATTAGCTTTCTAAAATCATCTCATACTGCTATAGGGAGAGGTTCCTGCTGCTACTGTGAGGGACAGATTAGTGTTCTAAAATCATATCATACTGGTATAGGGAGAGGTTCCTGCTGCTATTAGACAGGGAGTGTGGTCGTCGTCCTTGGAGAGGGATATCGTAATACTATACTAAAATCTTACGATTAGATAGGGAGTGTCGTCGTCGTCCTTGGAGAGGGATATCGTCATATTCTACTAAAATCTTGTGATGAGATAGGGAGTGTTGTCGTCGTCCTTGGAAAGGGATATCGTCATACTCTACTA
>BLSH010196870.1:29340-40607 GCA_018402905.1 Glandirana rugosa | reverse complement strand
AATTTATTTTCCCTCTCCCCATTTTTTGTAGGGCACTTGCCCTAGTTTGAAGATGATTTTAGAACAGTTATATGGCTTCTACCATTAATTAATACTTTTCAGACACAGTTTGAAGATGATCCACATTCACCTCCATTTTTGCATTTTTTAAGTTTTTATTTTTTAAAAAATATTTAAAGTTATTTCCCTGTCCCCATTTTTTTGTAGGGCACTTGCCCTACCCTTACCCCCATTTTACTTCCTTTTGCAGCCCTCTAGGGCTTTCCAGGACTTTGTTACAGCCATTTTTGTGCCTAAAAGTTCGGGTCCCCATTGATTTCAATGGGGTTCGTTGTCCGTGCGATCGTTCGGGTTCCGTCCGGACCCGGACCCGGACTTTGTCCCGAAGTTCGGACGGACCAGCAGAACCCGAACATCCAGGTGTTCGCTCAACTCTAGTAGTGACCTTTGCACACTCCTATTCATATATCCATGTAAGCTTATTGGTTTATTGGCATGGCCTCCTATGTATGTTATGTTTGCATACTTATGGTGACACCCCTGATGACATCCGTGTACGACGAAACATGCTAGGTGGAGTCTGGTCACGTGACGTCGCCACTTCTGGTAGTCAGCCATCTTGCTGGTTGGAAACATTCTCACTGATCTATGGATTTACATGCAATTTTAACCTATATTGTTTGTGAGTACCTTGGTTTTCTTTTCTTTTTTAAATAAATGTTATCATTGACATACTACGCAATGAGGTGTCTTCTTGCCTGTTCTCACATCTTGTACGATTTGAGGCCCTGTCCTTGATGGAGTGTGCTATAGCCCAGGCATACAGCCATTAGGAGATCTTATGGGTGTGGAGAGCTGGAGTTTAATACCATAAAGCGATTTTGACTTCATTTGACTAAGTGATCCACCTTTTGGTTAAGGGTCAGTGTGTGTCTCTGCTACTGGTGACGGATCTGTATCAACACCCTTCGTGTGGAACTGCATTCGCTGGATCCTTATCTATGAATTTTCCATCTGTTTATGACATGGACTTTATTTATGTTTAATATACTAGCGCTGCAATTATATTTTATTTATGTTTGTATTCTTGCAGGTGATCAAGAAATAGATGAGACCCAACGGCACCATTCCCGGGTTCCCTATCCAATAGTTTTTGCTGGAGTACCCTTGTTGGTGATTTTGATCCTGATCTATTATACAGCACGGAGAAAGTAAGTTAAATAAACATACGGGGTGTGAATGTCGGATCATTTACTGAATGAACTGAAAGTTATTTGTTGTTTTTTTCTTTCAATAATTTTATTGATTTTATCATAATGTAAATACAAACAGACAAATTAACAGTCAGCATGGCCTCGTGGAAATCAGAGAAAAGAACTTATAGGCATATAGAGAGCCGGTATTTCATGTTACATAAACATGTGAAGAATGGGAATAGAATAACAATCCTAACCTAGATTGCATTACGGTCTGGTAAAGTGACAATATCAAAAACCCATCCAATATCATAGACATATGAGAAACAAACGAAGTGTCGGTTGAGTAACCAACCCATTACATAATGGCGAGACAAAGGATGGAATATTGTTGGGTGCCTTTCCTGCCACCCCAAAGGGATCATGCTGTGGACAGGAAGGCTCCGCCAATATGGTACAATTGGCAAGACTATATAGTGCCACTTAGACCAATGCTACCAGTCCACGAGTGTGGGTGAGCTATAAAGAAGGTTTTTGGAGTACCCTCAGTTAATATGGCCGTATCATTGCTATATAGTACAGTATATACATGGGAACCACCTTACATGTAATGCTTATAACCAGCGGTGGCTGGTGGGTTTTTCTTTGGAGGGTGAGGCAAGCAACCACCCCCCGGCTGCCGGTGGCACTGCACTACTAAACTACCCCGGGCTGGCACGGCACTACCACCCCCCACTAACACACTCCCCCCTAGCTGTCCATCTGCTGGTTGATCCAGCATTTACCCCATCTAGGTGGCGGGGGACAGACGGCGGGCAGTGGCTCCTCTGCTCCTCAGCTCCTGTGTCCTTTCCTCCATCGCGGCAGCTTCCTCCGTGCGTCTCCTCCGCCTAGCGCAGGTCCCGATTGGCTGGGAGGAGGATCAGTGTTAGAATAGCGAATATTCAATCACTGTTGTAACACACTTGGGTTGGCTGAGAGCGCACTCTCTGCTCCCTGAGCCCACCCTATTTTGAAGCCTATTATAGCCTCTGGCCCTAATCAGTGCTTCAAAAAAACACCCCCGCCATTGTAATTGAAACCCGCATCCAATTCGCATGTCAAGAGACTGTGATCGGCTCTCTATGGAGCGGGTTCACATATCTCTGGTGCGAATTGCACAGGGGTCCTGTGCCTCTTATGGTCCATTTCAGGTCCGAATTCAGCCAAATATTCGGACTGAAATCGGACCTGAAACGGTGAACAGGGACACAAAGGACCCCTACTGTGCGGCAATGTGAACCCAGCCTGATGCCCCTAATGTAGCTGTGATTTAATGATTACTCTAAATGACTTTCAATGTACACTGATAAAAGAGGAACTCTACCAGAAAATATTTGTAATAACTAATAAAATAACCTGCCATAATATTTGTCAGCAGTCTATAAAAATCATACACATGTGGAAGGATTTAAATCAGAAGCCATTCCCCCCTCTTTTCATGTCAATAGTGAGAGGGTTTGATCACTTCCACTCACCCTTGGAACATTTGTCAACCCCCCACATGCCCCTATCACTGCTCTGAAAACTAAAAAAAAGGCCTGGTAATGAAGAGGTATTACCGGCTGGAATTCAAGTAGGTAACTTTAGGTAAATAGTAAAATCATTGAAAATAATTGATCCTCGCCAAACAGAATTTGTAATTTTTTTTTGCCTTGGTACATGTCACCCAGGGCAGTGCTCAGCCCCCCCCCCCCCCTCCCCATGCTATTTGTTTGACAATCCCTTGCCTTTTAGCCTAGAAAATATCTGTTAGGACTCTTTCACGCAGGTTTTCCGTTTTTGGATTCCGTTTTGCTCAGGGGGATCGCTCCACTAAGTGGAGAAGGAACTGTCAGAGCCCCGTTCTGCTCTATGGAGATTGGATGAAAACAGACCGCCTGTTCATTTTCATCCGATAAAACTCAGATCCGATTCTACAGACGGATCTCCATCCCTCTGTATTTCACGGACAGGATCGGATCGGAGAGCGTCGGATGTCAGCGGACATGTCTCCACTGACATCCGCCACTCCATAGGGCTGCATGGAGAGGCTGCATACACCTGAACAGAAACCCCGTGTGAAAGGGGCCTTACTGATATCTAAGATTTGGCTCCTATGGACTTCAGTGAAGTCTGTATTCGGTATCCGAACTTTGACAATGTTTGCCAAACTGTCTCTGAGCCAAACCTAGGTCAGTTCTGCTTATCACCAATTATCTGCAGCAATCCATGTACAGCAATCCACGGCAGCCAACTGAACTTTTATTTAACTGCACTGGAGTCAGTAAAAGTTGAAGTCTAAGTACTATAGGTATCTGTGGTAAGGTGTCATTCAACACCATTGTGAATAATGCTTAAATGACTGTATTCTATTTTCTTTTTTTTTTTTTTTGTATTCTATTTTCTTTAGTAAATTGATCAAAAGTGAGTGCATCTGAACGGGACCAGACAAGGGTGCTCACTATCCCCATTGTTGTTTATCTTGACTTTAGAACCCTTAATAAGAACAATTAATAACAACAAAAACATTCATGGACCTGACATAAACCACAGAGAGTTAAAAGTGGCAGCCTATGCGGACGATTTGCTGTTCTTTATAACTCAGCCACACATTTCTATACCAAATCTAAATGAAGTTTTCCGACAATTCAGGTACATCTCCAATTTCAAAATAAATAACAGCAAATCTGAAGCAATGAATCTATCACTCTCAAAAGACATAGAATCGCTTACTAAACGTAACTGCCCTTACAAATGGGAAAAAAACTCTCTTAAATACCTAGGAGTCAGACTAACACTTAATCTCAGAGAACTACACCAACACAATTTTTTCTTGCTACTTAAAAAAATAGAAAATGATCTCAAGAAATGGAACTCAAAACAATTTTCATGGTTCAGTAGGGCCGCTATTTTAAATTGACTGTCCTGCCCAGACTGCTTTATCTGTTTCATGCACTACCGATTGACATCCCCCACGATTTCTTTAGAAGACTCACTAAGGCTAAATCAAACTATTTATGGACACACAAAAAACCCAGAATTCAGCTAAAATTGCTTAAGTTACCCAAAGACAAAGGAGGTTTGGGCTTACCAGACTTTAAAAAATATTACTACGCAACACACATCACCAGAGTGATCGACTGGCATTGCCACTCAGACACAAAAGACTGGGTCAATCTCGAAAAATCAGACTCTAAAATTTCTACGAAATTTCTCCCTTGGACCAGGCCCAAATTTTATCCCCACATTATAAAACACCACCCACTAATCAACACAACTCAAAAAATTGCAGATGCCCATATCTCTTCCATCATCAGCTCATTAACCTCGATAGCAGGAAATCCTGAATTCCCTCCTGGTTCTGAAAAAATTAACCATCTAAGGACAAAAAGAGGCACACCCCTACTAGTATATGACTGCCTAAACAATAACAAGGTACTTCCCTTTCAACAACTAAAAACAAAGATTACGGATGACTCTTTAAACCTGTGGACATATTTGCAAATACATGACTTTATTAGGAACAATAAGAACAAAGATCTCATGGCAAGACCCCTTTGAGGGGTGCCACTTCACCAGCATATAAATGGATCTCACAGCCTAATACTGAATTCATTGACAGATACAAAAAAATCTGGGAAAAAGAACTGAAGATTCTAATCTCAGAAGCACAATGGAAGAAGGCATGTGTCTTCACACACAAAAGCTCATTAAGCACCCGAATGCAGGAAACCTCTTTTAAAATCCGCAACCAATGGTACATAACACCAACGAAAATGAAAAGATGAGATCCTACAGAATCATATAAGTGCTGGAGATGTCATAAAGAAACTGGCACCTTCACTCATATTTGGTGGTCTTGCCGTGAGATACAAAAATTTTGGAAAGAGGTCATTGTCTGGATAGTAAAAATTACTGAAACAAATATCCAGTTTGATGCTGCCCTATGTTTACTTCATATTAACAATTTAACGTACAGGAAATATAAAAGATCCCTAACAAGACACATGCTGAATGCAGCAAAAACACTAATACCACTTTATTGGAGATCATCAAACACCCCCACCATTAAGGAGTGGATCTTGAAAATGAATACGATCCATGAAATGGAAGAAACCTTAGCCATTAAAAAAGAAAACGTACACCAATTTCATAAATTATGGGATAAGTGGTTTCTCTTCAAACTATCAAAAGAATACAATGATTTTTTTGAAATAAACCACTTTACACTTTATACACAAACCGAGTTCCGAGACAACATAATAAAAATTTTATGACAAATAGTAATAAAAAGCTCAATCATAACACAACTCATATCTACACCCTAGCCGGAGGAAAGATTGATTATCCCCGAGGAACTAACTTATCATATAATGAAACTGCTTGATCTAGTTTTGAAGAAACTTTGTATTTATGAACAATTACTGCAAAGAATTTACTGCCATGTAACGAATACTAACACAACTGTTTTATGTCTACTTGATATTAGAATGATTGTATTTTCTTTATAATTTCAATAAACCTTTATTGAAAAAAAAAAAAAAAGTGAGTGCATCTGCTGCCCATAGCAGCCAATCAGATTTCAACACTTCTTTCTACCTCCAGAGATCCATGGGTGCCCTTTTTTCACCCTGTCTTGCAAACCTCTAAATGGGTTGGTGGGAGAGGGTGTTTATTCTTGGAGATAGAAATCCTTTTAGGTCAAGTATCAGGCTATACCAACGCTACATCAATGACCTCCTGTTTATTTGTTCAGGTACAGTAGGGACAGTGGAGAAATGTTTACAGTATCTCAATGATAATACTTTGAACCCCCATTTCACTGGATCCCTCAATGACATGTCCCTTCCGTTTTTGGATGTGGTGTTGTCACATGAGAATGGATACATTGTTTTCAGTCTTTATAGGAAACCCCTGTCATAAGGGGCGGGATGTGACATCATAAAGGAGTGGGGACTCCAGATGACATCAGCGGATGGTCCTGCCCCATGTCAATATAAGTCACTGCACAGCTCGGAGACACCATTCGTGCGGGAAATCGCTTCTTATCAACATGGGAAGAGGAAGAGAAGAAGAACAGAGGGAAGAGGACAGCGGGAGAAGACCGGCAAAAGAGCAGAAGGTGCCACAAAAGAGCAGAAGACGATGCAGAGAGGTAAAAGAACTGGCAGAAGAAAGAAGACCCCTTAGAAGAAAGAAGTCCCCACAAAAGAGCAGAAGAAAGAAGACGCAGGAGAGGGGAGAAGACGCCAGAGCTGATTTAATAAAATACTTTAAAAACCTGTGTAGTGTGTTTATTTTTGGCATTTTCCTTTAAAGTGAATGGGTACGGGTACAATGTACTCCATACTCATTCACATAGGATGCGGGGGGCCAGGATCTGGGGGCCCTCTTGTTAAAGGTGGCTTCCAGATTCTGATAAGCCCCCTGCCCGCAGATGCCAACAACCACTGGCAAGGGTTGTCTGGAAGAGGCCCTTGTCCTCATCAACATGGGGACACAATGCTTTGGGGTGGGGGGGGCAGAGCCTCCCTCGCCCCAAAGCACCCATACTCCCCATGTTGAGAGCATGCGGCCTAGTATCATCCAGGAGGGGGGGGGGCGCTCTCTCTTCCCACCCCCTTTCCTGGCCTGCCAGGCTGCTTGCTTGGATAACGGTCTGGTATGGATTTTGGGGGGACCTACGCCATTTTTTCGGCGTTGGGGGTTCCTCTTAAAATTCATACCAGACCGAAGGGCCTGGCATGCTCTTGGAGGGGGACTCCATGCCATTTTTTAAAATTTGGCGTGGAGTTCCCCTTCAGGATCCTCAGAGCACAAGTCGCATTCCAAAGTCGGATCAGTGAAGACAATGGGCTGAAGTAGGATCAAAGTCAGACAAAAGTAGTACAGGAACCTTTTTCAAAGTCAGTCCGACTTTGAAAAACACAAGTTGGACCAGTTAAGACGGCTCTCATAGGGAATCATTGTTTTGATGTAATGTGACTTGTGCTCCTCATGTCGGTCCGAGAATCGGACTAGTGTGAACCCAGGCTAACTGTAGAAAACCAAGCCCAAAAAGGATGAGAGTAAAGCTTCTGTCTTTTCTACAGCATATAGCTGGAATTTAGGAAAATCAGACAAATTATAAAACCTAAAAATCATATTCCTGGTTTATATGAAGACAAACGATACCATAGCATTCTCTCTAGGAGATTTAAAACAGTATCTAGTCATGCCCCCACCTTGGCTAACACTTTGTCACCTAGTGATTTTACCTCTCATGCCCATAAGAGAACATGTCTTGATCTTACAGGTCTATATAAATGTGGAGTAAATAGCTGTCCATGCTGCCCATGTTTGATTGAATTTTTGGAGTGGGACGTGTCCCATTTTTATAATTGACAGGGCGCTCTATTTCTCATGATGGTAGATTTATCCAATAAGTAGCTTATTGCAATATTAAAATGGTTGTAAAGCCGCCCCCACCCTCCCAAAAAAAAAAAAAAACCCTGCAAAGCAAAAGCATAATGAGCTAGTATGCAGCACATACTAGCTCATTATGAAACACTTACCTCGGAACAAAGGTGTTGCAGCTGTGACCGGCGACATCATTTTTCCGGGTCTGCGCTTTAGTTGGCGGAGCCGCGCTGACGTCACTCCCGCGCATGCGCATGAGAGCCATCATTTACGGCGCGAATACAGAAGAAACAGCACCCTGGGCTACCCCGGGTGCCGATTCTTCAGTGCGCATGTGCCAATGACGTCGACACATGCAGATACAGGGGATATCTCCTAAACCGTACACGTTTAGGAGATATTTCCTGGACCTACAGGTAAGCCTTAATTTAGGCCTACCTGTAGTTTAAAGTGCTTGTCATGACTTGACAACCACTTTAAGTATAATATACTATGTTGAAGCATTGGATGAGACTCCGTCACATGCGTCTTTGCCAGTTATAAATATATAATATATATATGATATTGTCATCCCAGACATTTATGTGTGTATTCTTTTCAGTTCTTTTTCTTGTTTTCGGTTTTGGTTTTTATAAAGAATGAGAGGTATGCTGTATTGTTGTCTTGTTGCTTTGGGTTCTTCACTCTCAGGGTATGACCGCAGGATTGTGCTGATATACATGTGTGTTGTTCCATACATTTTTTCATGTGTTTTTAAATAATGAAATATTACATTTGTATTATTACAGTAATCAGTGGACATTTAAATTTCTGATCGCTGTATAAATGTCATTGGTCCCAAAAAAGTGTAAAAAATGTCCGACGTGTCTGCTGCAATATCGCAGTCCCGATAAAAATAGCAGATTGCCGCCATTACCAGTAAAGAAAAAAATAATAATAAAAACGCAATAAATCAATTCCCATAGTTTGTAGATGCGATAACTTTTGCGCAAACCAATCATTATATGCCGTTTGCGATTTTTTTCCCCCCAAAGATATGTAGAAGAATATATATCGGCCAAACCCAAAGAATATTTTTTTTATATATTTTTTTGGATATTATAGCAAAAAGTAAAAAATATTGTTCTTTTTTCAAAATCATCACTATTTGTTTGTTTATAGCACAAAAAGAAAAACAGCAGAGGTGATCAAATACCACCAAAAGAAAGCTCTATTTGTGGGAAAAAAAATGATAAAAATTTTGTTTGGGTACAACGCCGCACGACCGCGCAATTGTCATTCAAAATGCTACAGCGCTGAAAGCCTAAAATTGGTCTTGGCAGGAGGGGGTTTAAGTGCCCAGTAAGCAAGTGGTTAATCAATTATACCATGTGATCATGTTAATTTGTATATTAGTGAAACTGTGATTGTATCTATTTGATCTTTGATGAAGCACACCAGCTGTGTGAAACGCATCACCATTTTGCCCTGCCATCTGCCTTTTGACAGTGCTTATCTGTTCATGTTTTTACTTTTTCAATAAACTTGGAAGTTTGCATCTACTTGGGTGTGCAGCCATCCTATCTTCTACCTATACTCAAATCTGCAGCAGTCACAGGGCTTGCACCCCACCTGATGCTGATGTTAATGAAATTGCAGCCAACTAAGGTTTCACCTGGAGCAGTTGCCTTTGTGTAATTCAACTGTCTTGTTTTTATTGCATCTTGAAAATTAAATGCAAAAACATGATACCCACATTACCTATTCCCAATGAAATAAAAATCAACTGTTTGTAAACTTTGTTTCATATAAATATAGGACAGAGCCCGTGACACCAAAGAAATTTGACAAGGTTGAGACTGGACAAGCAACACCGATACACTCCAAAAACAGAGTTGAGGTGAGCAATGGATCAGCAAAAGTTGTCAACTTACCAATGCAAGACTATGGAGTAGGAACACCATCATCATCTTCATATCATAAAGAAGTAACACCATCCAGGAGTATTCACAAGGTAATTTACTATATGCATAGAATGGCACTCACTGCAATAGTGGGTCATTTACGCCTGTTTTACTCTGCACAACACTTTAATGCAGGCTTTCTCAGCCTTTCTAACTAGAAGGAACCCTTGAATTAACTTTCCAGGTTCAAGGAACCCCTGCTAATAATTACTATATCTATGCTCCTTACATTTATGGTCAATAGGAAAAATTCCCCATTATGGCTAAAAAGACCATTTCTGCCAGTGGTTACTGTTCTGAGAGGCAAAAGTTGTTTATAGTTCAAGGGACCCCAACCAACCACTGGAGGAACTGTCTGCCTGTTAACTAGGGATAAGCTCATGCGTGTCTGTACAGGAGTTCAAATCTGACTGAGATATCCTGCTAGGAACCTGTCAAATAAGACAGCCAATAATAGATGGTGAAGAGAAGGCATTCCCCACCCAGCAGCCGCACGTATGTGTAGCAGGTGTCTAAACTGCCTGTCATTTGCCTGCATGGGCTCTCTCCCTCTGTGTTTCTATGTGCAGAGCAGAAGACACATAGGTAACAGATTACACACGGCTAGTCACCTGTGTTTTCCTGAGCATAAGAAACAGAGCCTATGGGGAGAACAATGACAACAACCAATAGGGGAGGTTTTTACAGCAGCCGCAAGGATTTGTGGGAGCAGCAGTGTCTGCTGGGATTTGTAGTACTAATGAAAAAATCTGTCCTTGGACTCTGCAATGGAAAGACTCCGTTTCCCAGGATGCTGTGCTGCAGGAAAAGCTCCCTAGAGGAATGATGCTTTGGGGGAGACCTATTTAAGTGAAGGGAGGAGTTTGCTTCACTCTCTTGAGACGGCGTGGTCGATCAGTAAGGACCCTGTGTGTCCTTCACAGCGGCGCTGCAGCCTGAGGCCTACTTCCAGCGATCCAGCCAACTGAATTTCTACAGTGTCCCAGCCAGCTGCGGTGCTACAGTGTCCCGGTCGGTGATCTGCAGAGCCAACTTACAGACATCTGGGTCTGTTCCAGAGCAGCAGCAGCCGCATCAATCGATCCAGAGAGAGATAGAGAGCTGCATAGAGTGCAGTAGAAGCGGTTTTCCCTAAAGCAAAAGCAAGCAGATATCATCAGTTCCAGCGTCATCAGCACAGCCTGAGCATCTGGACCATCTCTGTGATCGGCTGATCGAGGGTGGTGAGTAGAGTTGAGCGAACACCTGGAAGTTCGGGTTCTGCTGGTCCGTCCGAACTTCGGGACAAAGTCCGGGTCCGGGTCCGGACGGAACCCGAACGATCGCACTAGCAAGCCCAAGGCAGGCCTGGGCCTGGGCCTGAAACAGGGCTTCAAGCCTGCCTGGTCGTCTTGGGCTTGAAGGTCCACAAGCGAGTTGAGATGAGTGGTGGGAGCTAGTCGGCTAGTGTCTCTACCAGGTCTACGAGTCCGACACGACTACTGCGACCTTGACTACTATAGACGAACGAAAACGAAATCCCTTTTGGCGAAGATGACGTGAGATACGTCGAGAGATAGAGAGAGACCTAGCTAACTACGCCGACGACGACGAGACCTTGTCTGGGTCTACAGACATTCAACCGAGACGTCTAGTGGCTGGCCCTGTGACATCGTGGCGTCGACCGACCCTGTGACATCTTTAAGTCAACCGACCTAGCGACCTTCAT
>BLSH010196870.1:8969-27634 GCA_018402905.1 Glandirana rugosa | reverse complement strand
TGTGAAATCTCTAATTTCTGCTATCTGTCCTCAGAGCAACAGCACAGACAGCAGTAGTAAAGTAATCTATCTCAGGATGCAGGATCAGGTCTTAAAATGGCTAAAATCTGTCCCTCACGCCGTCAGCTACCTTTCCCTATACTAACCCAAGGAGCATGTGACTGCAGCACTGTGACTCCAGCTTATAAAGAGGCTGGGTCACATGATGCACCGGCCAATCACAGCCATGCCATTAGTAGGCATGGCTGTGATGGCTTCTAAGGGCAAACCAGTGAAACGCTTGTTGATTGGCTGCCCTGCAGCTTCTCAACACGTGGAGTAAAATAGCAGAACCCCGGACCGAACCCGAACGATTTTTGAAATGTCCGGGTCCGGGTCCGTGCCACGGACACCCAAAAGTTCGGTACGGACCCGAACGTTACAGTCCGGGTTCGCTCAACACTAGTGGTGAGCAGACTGAAACCTGCCTTTGAGTATACTCAGTTGTTTCTATCCTTCTTTTGTCAGTACAGACTCAGTGTCAGGTTTCTGCAGCTAGGCAGACCAGACACGTAGCTACACAATGGAACCGAGACCAAACAAAGTATATAACTTTAAGGTGATATTTATTTACAGTGAAACACACACCAAAAAACATACACAGCAAACAGCAAGCAAAACAAACCTCAAAGACAAAAACAAGAACCAAACCCCCAATGCACAAACAAGAATAAATAATAAACCTAACTACACTATGGACCAAAAATAACTATATACAATATCTGTAAAATTAAAGGACAAGAGTACAGGGTATACAAGGAAGCAAGGTATCAAGGCTGTGTACTAGGGCAGGAAGCAGGAGCAAGGCAGATAGGTACAGGAAGGTTCAGGATACCAGGGGACACGAGCACAAGGATCTAGCAGCAAGGAGGCGAACAGGATCGTGATGCCCTGGGGAAAGGGAGGAACAGTCTTAACCACTTTAGCCCCGGAAGGATTTCACACTTTAGGACCAGAGCACTTTTTGCGATTCGACACTGCGTCGCTTTAAGTGACAATTGCGCGGTCGTGTGACGTTGTACCCAAACGAAATTTATGTCCTTTTTTCCCCACAAACAGAGCTTTCTTTTGGTGGTATGTGATCACCGCTGCATCATTTCTGATCGCCGCTATAAACAAAAGAAGAGTGACAGTTTTGCAAAAAAAAAACAAATTTCTTACTTTTTGCTAAAATACAAATCCAAAAAAAAATATAAAAAAACATTTTTTTTCAACGGTTTTGGCCGATTTATATTCTTCCTCATATCTGTGATAAAAAAAATTGCAATCGCATTTATTGATTGGTTTGCGCAAAAGTGGCCGCGTTTACGGATGATGAGGATTAATTTTTGGGGTTTTTATTTTTTTTTAATTTTTTACTAGTAATGGCGGCGATCTGCGATTTTTAGCGGTACTGCGATATTGTGGCGGACATGTCGGACCATTTTGACACTTTTTTGGGACCATTGGCATTTATACAGCAATCAGTGCTATAAAAATGCACTGATTACTGTGTAAATGCCATTGGCAGTGAAGGGGTTAACCTGGGGGGTGCACTCTAAGGGTTAACTGTGTTCCCTGGGCGTGTTCTAACTGTATTAGTGCTGGGCTGGCAGGGGAAGGGGAGTGATCACAGCTTCCATATAGAGGAAGGATGTGATCACAGCCCTTCCCCCTCTCACAGAACGGAGATCCATGTTTACACACACAGACCTATGTTCTTTCACTCCGGGGGGGGGCATCGTGGGTAGCCAGTGGAGATCGAGTCCGTCGCACCCGCTCCCTGCCCCCCCCCCCCGGACACAGTGAGCGATCTGGCAGCCCCCGTCATATGACGACGTTTTGCCTAGCAGAGCCATCTTGTCGCCTTCAACCTGCGGTTGGAGGTCGGCAAGTGGTTAAATAGACATCTAATGGCTGAACCCAGGTGTGGCTGATTGTTACAGCTTTCTGGCTCTGGGGAGACACCTGCTGGTGGCACAGCGCCACCAGTAGGTAAGCTCAATCCTGACACACAGTCTTCTTAGTGGATTACAAAATCCTGTGCACAGGTCCTTCTTTAACAGATAATATATATCCTGGAGTCAGTAATCACTACTAAGGTTTTCTTCTAAAGTTATCTGTGCCCATTTGCAGGAAACAAGGACATTGCACAGACGGAGTAATATTGAACCTTGTATGCAGACATCATTGCTGGTAGTCATCTTTCTGATACTTGTAGTGCCTCAGTATACAAGGCCATTTAGTTAGAAAGACACTGTATACAGATGTCATTAACCCTTTCATCCTGCTGAGGAAAATCTTGCATTCTTCAATTAATGATCCGGGCCAGTTATGTTGTTTGGGCCTGCTACCTAGGAATTTAAGTGCATCAATGAGAGTGGCTAGCTGAAGATGCCAAGACATATTTAACTCCAAGGGACTGAAGTACTATTGCCGTACGGCCTCACACTCATATATCCAGGGCTCTGTATATGCAGTGGGTGTGTGGAACAGCCTTTCTGGGAAGCTTAGATATTGACTGTTGATTTGATTACAGTGTTTGTTATTGGGCCTCTGGTGCCAGGAGACAGAAGAGAGGGATCTGACATAGAGAGGGTCAGTCTTCTACTCTCCTTCTGCCTGGACTCATAGAGCCAAACTTGAGTAAAGGTAACCAATCTGCTACAGATTGCAAGTGTTGTGACTTTCTTGTTATTGAAGCATTTGCTCTGCTCCTGGGTTCTGAATTCCCTGAAAGCAGCCCAAATGTACTATTGCTTATAATTTCAGTTAATGTTCTCCTATTGTATTCCTTGAACATATTGTCAATGTTTATTCCACAGAAATACTACAGTAAAGACAATTTCTGTGTTTTATGATAATGTGTGTGTTTTTCATTGATCCTTGCACTCACACTATTGCCAGGTGTGCCAGAGGGGACTGAGGCTGTTATTGGGTTTGAGAGGCAGAGTAGCGGACTGAACATACTTAAGCAGCTCCTGCAGGGGTAGCACTACATGTGGGGGCTTGTCCGGGATTATCCTGCTACTCTGCAATTAACTCCTCAAGACAGCAGCCCTACAAGTGCCAAGATGGACCCCGATGTCACGGCCCAGTGGTGTTGTGAAGAAGGCGCCCGCCCAGAGTCGACCATCATGATTGAGCTCCCTGGAGAGGCTTGGTCTGAAGAACAGATCAGCCTAGAGGTGAAGACATCGATTCCAGACCAGAAGACATGGTTGGTTGATGTCAGGCCAGATAAAGAGACCTCTTGCACCTAGACATTACTAGAGTGGAAGCATGGAATCCCTAGCAGTTTCCAAGGAACCAGTGTGCAGTTGGCTGACAAAACTGAGTCTCGCCTAATTCAGTTAAGCACATTACATATGTCTCCAGCAAGTTCTAGACAATCCGAGACCATGAAGGAAAAAGACCCATCCATGACACTCTGTCACTCTGGGAACAGAGTTCTTCACTGCTCTACAGACCTTCATGACCAAGTGTCAGACCAATGTCATCCACTCTGAGGCGGGTTACCAGAAGCTGAGACTCTTTTCAGGGGGCCAACCCGTGCAAAAAGGAGAAGAGGAGTATGAGACCTGGATGGACCAGGCACTACAGGCCCTAGAAAAGTGGGGTGTTCCTGAAGCTCAGAAGAAACAGTGGATTATTGAGACCCTGAAAGGAGCTGCCGCTGAGGCCATTCGAAATCTTAAATCCAGCAAAAAGACATGAACGGCCTATGACTTTCTTATTATGTTACAAGAGGAATTTGGTCGAACAGAGAAGGCCTCTGATCTAATCTATCAGTTTGAGTTCACTTTTCAACATCAAGGTGAACCCTTGTCCGAGTATCAGAAGATTGAACAAGATGCTGCATCAAATTGTGTTAAGGAAGGGAATGGACTCTACAGCTCTAGATCAAGCCAGGATGAAACAGATCTTCGGAGGTGCTCTACACTCCAACCCAATATGGATCCAGTTAAAAACCTCTGAGGGGTGTCAATCCTTATCATACCCAGAGCTAATTCGAATTGTGAGGGAAGAGGAGGATCTATTGGCAAAGAAAGACCCAAGCTCTTGTCCCAAAACAAAACAACCACTCAAGAAAGAGAAAATACTCACCTGCTCTGTTTAAACCAGAGAAGATCCTCCGGAGGGTGAAACGGATGCTGGGCAGTCCAAGAGGATTGCACTCCAGGCCTCATCTGCTACAGCAATGCCTGATATCTAAGTTCAAGTAATGCAAGCACAACTTGTAATGCACCAAACCATCAAGCAGGTAGTGGAGACCCAGGCAAGCTTGCAGAAGTCTCTCACGGATGTTCAACAAGCAATGATAGATTCATCCACCGGAAAGAGAGTAGCTGAAGAAGTCAGGCCCGTCCCACTCCAACCTCATCCAGGATAAGATGTTATGGATGCGGCAAAGTGGGTCACCTCAAAGCGTAATGTCACAATGGGGAAAATGCAACCGAACTTCTAGCAGAAGTTGAAAGAGTGTTGAAGGAACTGCTTCTTGGGAAGCCGGTGGAAAACTTCAGAGGACCCTGGTGAAGGAGCCAATCAGGAGTCCATCTACAGCAGCTAGCTCCAAAAATAATAACGCAAAGGGACAGCGGGGTAAGTCAAAACCCTTGCCGAGGGCTCCCGTTGTTGCCTCTGAGTGATCCAATGTCCCGCTCCCTTTGACACATACAGCCCCGTGTCGGAAAGTCGGTGCACACCAGACTCTCCGAATTCAGCAAAAACCTAAACTGGGTCAAAATCTCCGCAAGAAAGGAGTGCGGATACAAACCACCGAACAGGTCAAGGCCACAAACTTCCTGACAGGCTGGTGGGACCTTCTCCTGTTGTCCCCGTCCAAATAGAAGGAATCTACACCAAGGCACTTCTGGATACAGGAGCTCAAGTGACCTTCCTCTACAGAGACCTCTATGAGAGGTACCTCAAACACCTGCCATTGCAGAAGTTGGAGATATGGGGCATTGGGACTCAGACCCTTCCCAATGATGGCTATCTATCAGTCTAGCTGACCTTCAATCCCTCTGTAGCTGGGAAAGCTGAGACCTTTGACACTTTGGCGGTGGTCTGTCCTCGCCCATCAGGGGCCAGTTAGAGTTCCCTCATCATCGGGACTAATACTGATCTAGTGAGAAAACTGTTGGCATCATTTGTCCAAGAGTCGGACACTTCAGTTCCCAGGGTGCACTACATGTTAAGACAAGCCTATTAGCACCTGGTACAAGAACAAGGCCCCAGCTGAAGGAGTGGGAAAGATCTGGCGCTTGGAATGGAGTGAGAAGGTGTTACAGCCTGGTGAAGTGGCCTGTCTACGGGCATCTGTCAAACTAAATTGGAAACAACCAGGCCCTTTCATAATCCTTGAAGTGGACAGACCGGAAGAAGACATGGCAGTAGAGATGATTCCTGAAGTGGTTTCAACCTAAGCACTGCAGAGAAGTCACAGGAAGATCTCAGTTAGTGTTCGTAATGTAACAGCCTCGCCAGTAAAGATGCCGGCTCGGATGTTGCTGGGACAAGTGAATCCGGCTACCCCAGTCACACTGATTTGGTGGGGGGAGGAAAAGCTGGGATCCCTCTCAAGGAGTTTTATCCAAAGAACACTCCTCTCTCACCCGAATGGAGGGAAAGAGCCAAGAATCAGCTCCTGAGATGGTGGACAGCATTCTCCAAGAGTGAGTTCGATGTGGGATGTGCACAATGCGCCCAACACCAGATCCATCTTCAAGAGGATCAGCCATTCAGAGAAAGAGTCCCATGGATTCCTCTAGGGGACTTGGAAGACCTGCGTGAACAGTTAGCAGAACTGAAGAGAACAGGTATCATCCGAGAATCCCGGAGTCCAAAGGCTTCCCCAATAGTGGTAGTAAGGAAGAAGAATGGGTCGCTGAGGTTGTGCAAAGACTATAGGACGCTAAACCGAAGGACCATTCCTGACCAATACACCACCTCAAGGATAGAGGATGCTTTGCAGAGCCTGTCAGGGGCAAAGTGGTTCAGCGTACTGGACTTGAGTAGCGGGTACTATCAAATCACCATGCATCCTGAGGATCAGGAGAAGACCGCCTTCATTACCCCGGTGGGGTTCTTTGAATTTGCCTGCATGCCTCAGGGCTTGTCTGGCTCCCCAGCCACTTTCCAAAGACTCATGGAGATGACAGTGGGCAACATGAACCTGATTGAAGTGTTGGTGTATCTAGTTGACATAATTGTCTTCGGGAAGACCTTAGAGGAGCACAAAAAGCGTCTAGAAAAAGTCCTCAAGAGACTCCATGACGAGGGGTTGAAGCTGTCTTTGGAGAAGTGCCAGTTCTACCAACCCTCAGTCAACTACCTTGGTCACATCGTGTCTGCGGAAGGAGTGGCCACTGACCCCCAGAAGCTGAAAGCTGTCACCTCTTGACCGAGGCCTACTAATGTGACCAAACTCGGGTCATTTCTGGGATTCTGTTACTATTACAGAAGATTTGTCGAGGGATTCGCTAAAATATCTCACCCACTCAATGAGCTACTGAAAAGCGAAGTGGAAGATGACGACCCAAATTCAGCCAAGCCTGTCAGACCACTTGGAGGGCCCAGAAAAGCTAGAGAGTCCATTCAGGAACAGTGGACTGCCCAATGTGAAGAGGCTTTTAGGCAGCTGAAATGGAGCCTCACAACCGCTCCAGTCCTGGCCTATGCAGATCCAACCAAGCCATATAAACTACATGTGGATGCCAGTCGAGATGGGTTAGGCAGGGTGCTGTATCAAGAGCATGATGGCCACCTACGACCTGTCGCCTATGTAAGTCGGAGCCTGGCACCCCCCGAGAAGAACTACCCCACGCACAAACTAGAGTTCCTGGCTTTGACGTGGGCAGTGGTGGACAAGCTGAGGGATTACCTGTATGGAGCAGAGTTTGTGATCAAGACTGACAACAACCCCCTCACCTACATCCTCACTACCCCCAAGTTGGACGCCACAGGACACAGATGGTTGGCTGCCCTATCGGGGTTTCCCTTCAGTCTGAAGTATCAACCTGGGGTCGGGAACAAAGACGCAGAGAAGAAGGCCTCATTGTTCCAGAGACTTTCTAGAAGAATGGACCCAGTTGACCCCTGAAGGAGTACGAGCATTATGTCAAGGAGCAGAACACCAAGCTGGAGGGAGATCCAGGGCCGAAGACATTGGAGTATCAGCTGCTGGTATCCCCAGAAGCTATTGCAATGTCATCCAAGTCAGGGATGAAGGTCTGCCAAAACTCTCTAAGAAAAACTTGCGGAGGGACCAATTGGAAGACCCTCTATGTGGCTTGGCATTGAGGACTTTGGAGAGCAAACGCCCTGACCTGCTCTTTACTGAAGCCCAGAAGGAAGCCCGTCTACTGCCCCGAGAGTGGGATCGGTTGCAGCTACATCAAGGGGTGTTCTACTGAAGGGGCCCCTCTGATGATACCGAAGAAAAATGGCAATTGTTCCTGCCAGAGAAGCACAAGGGGACAGTATTAGCTGTCCTACATGACAACCATGGCCATCTAGGGCCCGAGAGAACTTTCCACCTGGTGAGAGACTGTTTCTATTGGCCCTGCATGTGGGCTGAAGTTGAGGGCTATTGCCACTCCTGTCTCAGATGTATCCAAAGGAAGACTTTGCCTCACCGAGCTGCCCCAATGGGCCATCTTCAGAGTCAGGGACCCTTGGAGCTGGAGTGTATTGACTTTCTGTGCTTGGAGGCTGATCCGAGTGGACAGGGAAATATTCTGGTAGTAACTGACCACTTTACTTGCTATGTGTCACGTACCTGACGGTGGAGTCTGTCTTGTGCAGGGAACAACCGCTCTTGCGCACCCGATTCAAGGGCCCCTGGTAGTGGAGACAGAGGCCCAAGAGTGTGGGATGGCACGAGGGCTGGAGGGTCACCGATGATGTAGCGAAGCTCCAGGAGGCGTGCAGGTAGAAGGATGGTCGTTCAGGCTGGGTCGGCAACAGGCAGGCAGGAAGGTACAAAAGGATCAGGCAAAAGAGTAGTCAGAGTCCAAGCAAGGTTCGTTTAACGGGCGGGCAGCAGAGGTACAAGGGAGCAGACAATCGGATGGTCGTGGATAGCCGGGGTCGGTGCAGGTAGCAGAACAGCAGGTCAGGACAAGCCGGGTCAACAGGAGGCAGAGCAACACAGGAACAGATATCAGGAGCTGAGGCTTACAGGTTGGGAACGCTGTAGAACGAGCAGCACTTGTCTCTAGAGTCTCCAAGTTTAAATAGGCCCGTTTGGCGCCGTTTCCGACGTGTGCGCACGCGGGCGCGCACAGGAGCGCGCGAACGCGCACGGGAATGCGCGAACGCGCACAAATGTGCGCACCACCGCGGAAATGCCAGGACTGGGCAGGAATTGTTCCTTTTCCTAACACTATGCCAAGTCGTTTCCCATGAAGAAGCAACAGGCATCCACGGTGGCCAAGATCTTAGTAGAAAAATTCTTCGTGCACTATGGCTTGCCCCAACGTATCCACTCCGATCAAGGAAGAGTTTTTGAGAGCAGTCTTAAGAGACTTTTTGACCTTTTGGGCATCAAAAAGTCCAGAACCACCCCATACCATCCTCAAGGTGATCCACAACCGGAGAGGTTCAACCAAACTCTCCTGAATATGCTTGGGACTTTAACTTCAAAGCAAAAACAGCATTGAAGCAAGCAATTAGCAGCGATTGTACATGCTTATAACAGCACCACAAATTATGCCACAGGATACTCCCCTATCATTTGATGTTTGTACAGGAGGCTAGACTGCCAGTAGATTTGGCTTTTGGCCAATCCCTAGACCATACCTCAGCAACTTCCCACAGAGGGTATGTGGACCATCTGCAGAAAAACCTGAAGACTGCCTATGATAAGGCTCAAGCTGCCTCAAATGCCCAAGGAAGGAGGAATAAGAAGAATTTCAACCTCAGGGTACGAGTGCAGAACTTGCAACCAGGTGACAGAGTGCTGCTGAGGAATCTGGGAGTCCCTGGGTAGCACAAGTTGGCTGATAATTGGAAGTCGCAGTCTTATGTAATTTGCAAACAGCTGCCAGGACTCCCAGTGTATCAAATCCAGCCAGAAGGGAGCACAGTCACGCTGAAGACTTGGCATCGAAATCATTTGCTGCCTTTGTCAGAGGCAGTTCGAGTGCCACCACAGCCGGAGTCACAGTCTACACCCACGGCCTCTCAGAGATCCCGACCAGTGACCAGATCTCAGCCTGAACTTCCTGTTGCAGAAGATGAGGACAGTGAAGATGAAGAGATGGGAATAGACTGGTTGTGGCCATCCCAGATGTCAGAGTCTGCTACCCCCCCCCTCTTCTCCTCCCAAGGTGACTGAGACCGGAATGCTAAGACCAGAAGCTCCTGAGTTTGTGCCCCAAAGTCCACCTTTTGAAGAGTTGGAAGACCCCCAATCTTCTATGCTAGCAGCAGATCTTGAAGGCCTTTCACCCCTCATTCAAGAGGAAGCTGAAGCTGATGTACAGGAGGAAGAAGTGGCCATGGACGAAGACAAAACCAGTGTGCCTTTAACTTCAGAGCCTAAAGAACAGAGAGAGTGAAGGGCTATTCACCCACCTAAGAGACTGACCTATGATAGTTTGGGTGAAAGCTATGAAGATGCTGTTTTCACCTCAAAAAGGACTCTTGAGGCGTCTGGTTCTTCCACCACTGATTTGGTGGAGGACAACCCCAACTCATCCCCTGGCACATCTAGGCAGTACACTCCAGTATCAGTAGTATGTGGACAGAGCAGCCTGCCTTCATATGATAATTGGTGGGAGGTTCCTCTGTCAACTCTGTGTCATGAGATGAGCTGTTTAAGCTTGGGCTCTTATAAAATGCAACTTGATTAATTTTCTGTGTGCACTAACCTATTTCCTCCGCTTGTATATCCACATTCCGACCAGCGCCGTAAATAGGCGGCGGTCGGGTTTGAGCGGCTCTACCGGGACATAGCCTGCAGCTGCAGGCTATATCCCGGTGTCATTTTTTAGAGCTGGCGGTCGGCTATCCAGGGGTTACGACCGATCCGGCTCGGGAGGCACTCGGTCGTTACCCCAGGGGGTGGGAGGAGACATCCCCCCCCCACCCGCCGCCTTCCGCCGCTCTTCTCCGGCCTCCCGTCCCACCGGGACACCGGAGCGACGATCCGGCGCATCCGCCGGCTGGAAGGAGACGTGACAAAAGCTGTAATCGGCTCCGATCTGGTCTCCTTCGGCAAATTCTGGAAGCGACGTCACGACGCAACTTCCTGTTTACTCAGTGGCTAACGGAGCCAAATTAAAAAAAATGACAGTATTCAGAATCGCCATTTTTGGCAATCTGAATACTGTGAAGTGTAAAGGAGAGATCCCCCAGCCCTCCATAAAGGGTACCTGTCACCATATATTACTATCACAAAGGATGTTTACATTCCTTGTGATGGCAATAAAAGTGATCAGATTTTTTTTTTTTTAAGGAAAAGTGCTAAAAATAAATAAATAAATAAAATTTAAAAAAATTAAAAAAAATGTAAAATGCCACCGTCCCTGCGAGCTCGCGTAGCAAAGAATACGCATACGTAAGTCGCGCCCACATATGAAAACGATGTTCAAACCACACATGTGAGGTATCGCTGCGATTGCCAGAGTGTGAGCAATAATTCTAGCAAAAGACCTCCTCTGCACCTCTGATCTGGTAACCGTTAAAAATTTTTAAAGCGTCGCCTATGGAACGTTTTAAATACCGGACTTTGTCGCCATT
The DNA here is from genome assembly GCA_018402905.1 of Glandirana rugosa. Classification (NCBI taxonomy): domain Eukaryota; kingdom Metazoa; phylum Chordata; class Amphibia; order Anura; family Ranidae; genus Glandirana; species Glandirana rugosa. Next base: position 16,864 of record BLSH010196870.1, on the reverse strand, counting down.
CCGCGAGTGCGCGCAATTTTCACAATATACAAAAAAATTGGGCTAACTTTATTGTTGTCTTATTTTTTAACTCAAAAAAGTAAAATTTTTCCAAAAAAATTGCGCTTGAATGACCGCTGCGCAAATACCGTGTGACAAAAAGTATTGCAACAATCGCCATTTTATTCTCTAGGGTGTTTGAAAAAATATATATATAATGTTTGGGGGTTCTAAGTAACTTTCTAGCAAAAAAAATGTTTTTAGCTTGTGACCACCAAATATAAAAAAGTGGCCCGGTTGGTAAGTGGATATACAAAAGCATGTAGCAGGTTACAAACATTTTACCTCCTTTGGAGGACCAAAGGTTCTTTGGTGGGGGGAGTGTGTAGCAGTTGTCTAAACTGCATGTCATTTGCCTGCATGGGCTCTCTCCCTCTGTGTTTCTATGTGCAGAGCAGAAGACACATAGGTATCAGATTATACACGGCTAGTCTCCTGTGCTTTCCTGAGCATAAGAAACAGAGCCTATGAGGAGAACAATGACAACAACCAATAGGGGAGGTTTTTACAACAGCAGCAAGGATTTGTGGGAGCAGCAGTGTCTGCTGGGATTTGTAGTACTACTGAAAAAATCTGCCCTTGGACTCTGCAATGGAAAGACTCAATTTCCCAGTGTGCTGTGCTGCAGGAAAAGCTCCTTAGAGGAATGATGCTTTGTGGGAGACCTATTTAAGTAAAGGGAGGAGTTGCTTCACTCTCTTGAGATAGCGTGGTCGATCAGTAAGGACCCTGTGTGTCCTTCACAGCGGGGCTGCAGCCTGAGGCCTACTTCCAGCGATCCAGCCAGCTGAATTTCTACAGTGTCCCAGCCAGCTGCAGTGCTACAGTGTTCCGGTGGGTGATCTGCAGAGCCAACTTACAGACATCTGGGTCCATTCCAGAGCAGCAGCAGCCACATCGATCGATCCAGAGAGAGATAGAGAGCTGCATAGAGTGCAGTAGAAGCCATTTTCCCTAAAGCAAAGAGCAAGCAGATATCATCAGTTCCAGCGTCATCAGCACAGCCTGAGCATCCGGACCGTCTCTGTGATCAGCTGATCGAGGGTGGTGAGCAGAGTGAAACCTGCCTTTGAGTATACTCAGTTGTTTCTATCCTTCTTTTATCAGTACAGACTCAGTCTTCTTAGTGGATTACAAAATCCTGTGCACAGGTCCTTCTTTAACAGATAATATATATTCTGGAGTCAGTAATCACTACTAAGGTTTTCTTCTAAAGTTATCTGTGCCCATTTGCAGGAAACAAGGACACTGCACAGATGGAGTTATATTGAACCCTGTATGCAGACATCATTGCTGGTAGTCATCTTTTTGATACTTGTAGTGCCTCAGGATACAAGGCCATTTAGTTAGAAAGACACTGTATAGAGATGTCATTAACCCTTTCATCCTGCTGAGGAAAATCTTGCATTCTTCAATTAATGATCCGGGCCAGTTATGTTGTTTGGGCCTGCTACCTAGGAATTTAAGTGTACCGATGAGAGTGGCTAGCTGAAGATGCCAAGACCTATTTAACTTCAAGGGGACTGAAGTACTATTGCCGTACGGTCTCACACTCACATATCCAGGGCTCTGTATATGCAGTGGGTGTGTGGAACAGCCTATCTGGGAAGCTAAGATATTGACTGTTGATTTGAATACAGTATTTGATATTGGGCCTGTGGTGCCAGGAGACAGAAGAGAGGGATCTGACATAGAGAGGGTCAGTCTTCTATTCTCCCCCTGCCTGGACTCATAGAGCCAAACTTAAGTAAAGGTAACCAATCTGCTACAGATTGACATTTTTGTGACTTTCTTGTTATTGAAGTGTTTGCTCTGCTCTTGGGGTTATTCTGAGGTTCTGAATTCCCTGACAGCAGCTGAAATGTACTATTGAGCTATATTGCTTATAATTTCAGTTAATGTTCTCCTATTGTATTCCTTGGACATATTGCCAATGGTTATTCCACAGAAATACTACAGTAAAGACAATTTCTGTGTTTTATAATAATGTGTGTGTTTCTCATTGATCCTTGCACTCACACTATTGCCAGGTGTGCCAAAGGGGACTGAGGCTGTTATTGGGGTTGAGAGGTAGAGAAACGGACTGAACATACTTAAGCGGCTCCTGCGGGGGTAGCGCTACATATGCAACAGATATGTATACGTGTGGCTGCGCGGTGGAAAATGCCCTTGCTGCCTAGATTTGCTGCCCGCTTTGACAGCTTCCCGGTCGGATAGCTTAAGTGGGTTTGGACTCCTATACAAACATGCATGAGCTTACCTCTGATATTGACTTTCCAAGCAAACTGCATAGTCAGGAAAATGTCTCCCCTATTTCCTGGTTCATCTTCACTGATTCTTAAGCCTCGTACACACGGGACGACGATCGCGCGTACGACCGCGTTGAATCGTACGTTGACGGTCGTATGTAGCCTACTGACATGCACACGACGGTCGTACATACAACTTGCGGCTGGCCGAACGTGATGACGCGAACGAGCGTATAATGAGGAAGTAGCGTCACCTTTTGGGCTCCTTTCTAATTTCATGTTAGTTGAAGTGGACTTGGCGCATGCGTGTTTAGCACAATACAACTTTGTTGAACACAGCTGCTCTACACACGACTCAACGGTCGTATGCGAGCTTGTTGTCGCGACCAAGTTTTCTAGTCTGCACATACAACTCCCACGAACGACCGTCATACGTTCAACTGTTGAAAGCGCCGCCACAGACGATCGATTCTGCATGCAACGGTCGTGAGTACGACGTGTTGAACACGATTGTCGTCCCGTGTGTACGAGGCTTAATGCTGTCTGTCTGTTCATTGACTATGTAATTAGTGTGGTGGTAACAATTCATTAGTGGGGATTTGCTAAAACTGGAGCAGACAGAATCTGGAGCAGCTGTGCTTCTTCCTTCAGATTGTTCAGTTAAAGCCCCACTCGAGGATACAATTCTTGTGCTATTTGTCATGGTTAACCCCTTCACACCTAAGGGTAAAACAACCCCTAATGCCTAAGCACAGTTTTGCAACTTTGACAAGTGTTAGTAAAACAGTTCATACCATCACAACTCTTTGTGCATCCAGGTGGATTATACCGCATTCTTTTTTTCAGGACAAAGTGGGCATTCATTTGGTGGTAAATGGTAATGGATATCTCCTGATTATTTTTTTTATTACAATAGGGAAACTGGCCCAAAATAGTAAAAAAATATATATATTTTAAAAATTTAGCTGTATATTTCTTGTTACTACCATAACCTACCACCAAAGAAAAATGTAAAATAAAATTTCCTGCTCGGACGATCGCAGCGATACCACATATGTATGTATTAATTGTTGTATGTACCTGTTGTACAGCCAAAATCAATAGTACGCATTTTGCTTTTTTTTTCTATCTAAAATACACTGACACTTATTAAAAAATGTTTTTTTTTTTTAAAAATACTGCCCAAAATATACTGACCCTGACCTTTGACCCTAACCTTGGCCTTTGACCCTTACTTGCCCCAACACTAACTCTGGCACTGGCCTAGATCAAACCTTGACCTAGCTATTTTTTATTTTATTTTGTATTATTTTTTTTTCACAAACTTTTTTTTCCTCTCTCCATTCAGCGAGAAAACATGAGCGTAGACTTCACAGTAACTGATCACTGTGATAGCCAATCAGCCGATCGTTAGTACTGCTGCTGAGACCCTGGTCTCTGTGCTGGGAGGGCACTGTGCGGCGTGCTCACAGCACAAAGACAGATAAACATACAGTATCTCACAAAAGTGAGTGCACCCCTCACATTTTTGTAAATATTTTATTCTATCTTTTCATGTGACAACACTGAAGAAATGACACTTTGCTACAATGTAAAGTAGTGAGTGTGCAGCTTGTATAACAGTGTAAATTTGCTGTCCCCTCAAAATAACTCAACACACAACCATTAATGTCTAAACCGCTGGCAACAAAAGTGAGTACACCCCTAAGTGAAAATGTCCAAATTGGGCCCAAAGTGTCAATATTTTGTGTGGCCACCATTATTTTCCAGCACTGCCTTAACCCTCTTGGGCATGGAGTTCCCCAGAGCTTCACAGGTTGCCACTGGAGTCCTCTTCCCCTCCTCCATGACGACATCATGGAGCTGGTGGATGTTAGAGATCTTGTGCTCCTCCACCTTCTGTTTGAGGATGCCCCACAGATGCTTAATAGGGTTTAGGTCTGGAGACATGCTTGGCCAGGGCATCATCATTACCCTCAGTTTCTTCAGCAAGGCAGTGGTCATCTTGGAGGTGTGTTTGGGGTCGTTATCATGTTGCGGCCCAGTCTCCAAAGGGAGGGGATCATGCTCTGCTTCAGTATGTCACAGTACATGTTGGCATTCATGGCTCCCTCAATGAACTGTAGCTCCCCAGTGCCGGCAGCACTCATGCAGCCCCAGACCATGATACTCCCACCACCATGCTTGACTGTAGGCAAAAGGCACTTGTCTTTGTACTCCTCACCAGGGCCGGTACAAGGCAGGGGTGGAAGGGGTGGACGCCCTGGGTGCTACCATTTTCTGGAGGAGGGGGGGCACAGTTGAAGTTTGTTAAACAACTCACTATACCGCTGCCCCTGCCCGTATCTCAAAAATGTGTGTGATAAAACAGTAGAGTGTGTGCTTGCACTCGGCACAAGCCCTTCATTCATCTCCCTTCTCCCCCCCAGCACAGCAGTTAAAAAACAGCACTGATAACACAGCATGATAATACAATACTGAGAGTGAGAGTACAGCACTGAGAACACAGCAGTGGGAGCACATCACTGAAAGCATATCACTGAGCATTGATAACAGAGCGGCTCTCAAATTAGGTGGCCTCGGCCAGTATGAGAGAGTGAGAGCGATAACACCAAATTTACTACACCTGCTCCCCATTCACACATGAGACCTTGTAACACTAAGGAGTCACCTGACACCGGGGAGGGAAAATGGCTAACTGGGCTCAATTTGGACATTTTCACTTAGGGGTGTACTCAATTTTGTTGGCAACAGTTTAGACATTAATGGCTGTGTGTTGAGTTATTTTGAGGGGACAGCAAATTTACACTGTTATACAAGCTGTACACTCACTACTTTACATTGTAGCAAAGTGTCAGCTCTTCAGTGTTGTCACATGAAAAGATAGAATAAAATATTTACAAAAATGTGAGGGGTGTACTCACTTTTGTGAGATACTGTATATGTGGGCCCACGGAAAAAAGCCCAGTGAAGCCGCATATACTGTACGTGTTACATCGGCGTGAAGTGGTTAACGTGGTTGTAAACTTCAGACGTGAAATATGAACAAAGCATATCTCTCTATAGTGTGTACTGAGTGTATTTTCTGTCTGCTGCTTCCTTCCTCTGCTATCAGCATGAATCACTTCTGACATGTTTTCCTGACACCAAGAGAAAAATGGCGACAGGGGAGGAAGCTCCAGGACACAGCTTGTGATTGGCAGCATCAGCTCTGTTGCTGTGTGAAAGGCGTGCGCAAAATTAACCACTTCAAGACCGAGCCTGTTTTTTGGGTTCGGTGTTTACCAGTTAAAACCATTTTTTTTGCTATAAAATTACTTAGAACCCCCAAACGTTATATATATTTTTTTCTAACACCCTAGAGAATAAAATGGTGGTCGTTGCAAAACTTTATGTCACACCGTATTTGCTCAGCAGTCTTAAAAAAATTCAGTTTTTTGAGTTAAAAAAATAAGACAACAGTAAAGTTAGGCCAATTTTTTTCCATATTGTGAAAGATAATGTTACACCGAGTAAAATGATACCCAATATGTCATGCTTCAAAATTGCGTGCGCTCGCGGAATGGCGACAAACTTTGCAACTTAAAAATCTCTATTGGCGATGTTTAAAAAATTCTACAGGTTAGCAGGTCTAGTGCTAAAATTATTGCTTTCGCTCTAATGATCGCGGCGATACCTCACATGTGTCCTTTGAACACCGGTTTCATATGTGGACGGGACTTACGTATGCGTTCGCTTCTGCGCGTGAGCTTGCGGGGACGGGGCACTTTAAATTTTTTTTTTAATTATTTATTTTACTTTTTATTTTTACAACTTGATTGCCGCCCGCTACCCGCGATGCCCCCCCCCCGCAGTGAAAGAACGGAGGTCCGTGTAAGTAAACACGGATCTCCGTTCTGTTGAAGGGGGAAGGGCGATGATCATAGGCTTCCTGTATATGGAAGCTGTGATCATCCCCTTTCCCCAGCCAGGGCAGCCCACACACAGTTAGAACACGTCCAGGGAACAAAGTTAACCCTTAGAGCGCCCCCTGCAGGTTAACCCCTTCACTGCCAATGGCATTTACACAGTAATCAGTGCATTTTTATAGCACTGATCGCTGTATAAATGCCAATGGTCCCAAAAAAGTGTCAAAATGGTCCGACATGTCCGCTGCAATATCACAGTACCACAAAAAATGGCAGATTGCCGACATTTGTAGTAAAAGATTAAAAAAAAAATAAAAACCCCAGAAATGAATTCTCATCATCAGTAAACGCGGCCACTTTTGCGCAAACCAATCAATAAACGGCTATTGCGTTTTTTTTAACCAAAAATATGAGGAAGAATATAAATCGGCCAAAACCGATGGAAAAAAATGTTTTTTTATGTATTTTTTTTTGGATTTGTATTTTAGCAAAAAGTAAGAAATTTGTTTTTTTTTTGCAAAATTATTGCTCTTCTTTTGTTTATAGCAGCGATCAGAAATGACGCAGCGGTGATCAAATACCACCAAAATAAAGCTCTATTTATGGTAAAAAAGGGACACAAATTTTGTTTGGGTACAACGTCGCACGACAGCGCAATTGTCAGTTAAAGCGACGCAGTGCCGAATCGCAAAAAGCGCTCTGGTCCTTAAGTGTGAAATCCTTCCAGGGCTGAAGTGGTTAAAAAAAAAAATTGTGATCACTTTTATTCCTATTACAGGACATGTAAAAATTCCTTGTAATAGAAAAAAGCATGACAGGACCTCTTAAATATGAGATCCGAGGTCAAAAAGACATCAGATCTCATATTTACACTAAAATGCAAAAAAATAATAATAATAATTTGAAAAAAATTACAGTGCAAAAAAAAAAAAAGGGCCCTTTAAGACCATTGGGTGGAAGTGACTTGTGACGTCACTTCCGCCCTGCCGTGTTATGGAGCTGAGTGAACAGCTTCAGCCACTCACTCGGCTCACGGACACTGGGGGGAGAGGAACCGATCATCTCCGACGCTGACGGTGGGACCGGTAAGCAGTGGAGATGACCGGAAACAGGCGGGAGGAGGGAGGGGCACCGCTGATAAAAGTGATCTTGCGCCGAATCCGCCGCTAAGACCACTTTTGTCTTACACAGAATCGCCTGCTGAAAAAAAAAGATACCGGGGGTTATGGTAGCTATCTAGCTATCCAGAGAGAGATAGAGAGCTGCATAGAGTGCAGTAGAAGCCATTTTCCCTAAAGCAAAGAGCAAGCAGATATCATCAGTTCCAGCGTCATCAGCACAGCCTGAGCATCCGTTACAGGAACAAAGGACGTTTACCCGTGTCTATTGAAATCTTCTTTTGGAATCATCACTAATGACTGAGGTCTTATATATAATAGACAATTTCTTCCTGGACACGTGTCCTAAAACATTAGGTGATTCTTCTGACTCAGACATGACTATTTTCTTCCTATCTTTGTTGACTCATATGAGTTTCCGTCCAAAGTGAGACGAGTGGTGGGAGCTAGTCGACTAGTGTCTCTGCCAGGCCTACGAGTCCGACACGACTACTGCGACCTTGACTACTATAGACGAACGAGAAACGAAATCCCTTTTACCGAAGATGACGTGAGATACGTCGAGAGATAGAGAGAGACCT
>BLSH010196809.1:31060-47004 GCA_018402905.1 Glandirana rugosa | reverse complement strand
CTAATACTTCCTAGTATGGGGTCATGACCCTATACATAAAATATATATATATATTTGAATTTTTTTATTTTTATTTATTTATTTATTTATTTTTTTACCGTAGCTCTGACAATGCTGATACGGCCCACAATGAAATCAAGTTTGACACCCCTGTGTTAGAGGAAGCAGAGAACGGCTCTCGGCTCTCGCTGAATCTGACAGCTGTTTTACCATGGGGAGAGAAGGAACGGCTGACACTCGCCAGGACGCGATTTCTGGTCGCCATGGCGACCTGGCGCCTGGGGTTTGTCGAGGCCTGATTTAATGAAGGTACAACATTTAGCAACTCACATGGTTGATGATTAAAAGAGGCACATCTAAGAATGCAGGCATCTGCATAAAGCTGTCCACATAGACCATCCTCCGCACCGCCGGCTCTCACCGATGTCAGTCTGCAATCGTGACCAGGAAGACTTCCCTGCAGTAGAGCAATCTGAAAGCGAGGTGTGGAGCATGGAAGGGATGACATTGATGGTGGTGCGATGGACGGTCTAAGTGGACAGCTTTACCCAGGATGCCTGCATCCTTTAATGTGCCTCTTTTAATCATCTTTTCAATAGTCAACCATGTGAGTTGCTAAATGCTGTACCTTCATTAAATGTAACCATATTGCTACACTTAGAGGCGCCTCTCTTTTCTTTTATACTCTGTTGTGACATGACACTACTTGTATATCAAGACATCGCTTGTATATCAAGTCAAAATGTATTTTAAAATTTTGCTTGTCTTGCAAAACGCTCTCAAACCAAGTTACTCTCAAACCAAGGTTTTACTGTATCTCACAAAAGTGAGATACCCCTCATATTTATGTAAATATTTTATTCTATCTTTTCATGTGACAACACTGAAGAAATGAAACTTTGCTACAATGTAAAGTAGTGAGTGTACAGCTTATATAACAGTGTAAATTTGCTGTCCCCTCAAAATAACAACACACAGCCATTAATGTCTAAACCGCTGGCAACAAAAGTGAGTACACCCCTAAGTGAAAATGTTCAAATTGGGCCCAAAGTGTCAATATTTTGTGTGACCGCCATTATTTTCCAGTACTGCCTTAACCCTCTTGGGCACGGAGTTCACCAGAGCTTCACAGGTTGACACTAGAATCCTCTTCCACTCCTCCATGACAACATCACAGAGCTGGTAGATGTTAGAGACCTTGCACTCCTCCACCTTCCGTTTTGAGGATGCCCCACAGATACTCAATAAGGTTTAAGTCTGGAGACATGCTTGGCCAGTCCATCACCTTTACCCTCAGCTTCTTTAGCAAGGTAGTGGGCGTTTTGGATGTGTGTTTGGGGTCGTTATGTTGGAATACTGCCCTGTGGCCCAGTCTCCAAAAGGAGGGGATCATGCTCTGCTTCAGTATGCCACAGTACATGTTGGCATTCATGGTTCCCCCAATGAACTGTAGCTCCCCAGTGCCGGCAGCACTCATGCAGCCCCAGACCATGACACTTCCACCACCATGCTTGACTGTAGGCAAGACACACTTGTTTTTGTACTCCTCACCTAGTTGCCGCCAAACACACTTGACACTATGTGAACCAAACAAGCTTATCTTGGTTTCATCAGACCACAGGACATGGTTCCAGTAATCCATGTCCTTAGTCTACTTGTCTTCAGTAGAGTTGAGCGAAAACACCCGGATGTTCGGGTTCGGCCGAACTTCGCAGAAACGTTCGGGTTCGGTACCGAACGTTATCCGACCTTTACCCCGGACCGCGAACCCCATTGAAGTCAATGGGGACCCAAACTTTTCGGCACAAAAATGACTGTAAAAAAGTACTGGAAAGTGCTAGAGGGCTGCAAAAGGAAGAAAAATGGGAGATGTTATTAGATCTGCAATCTGTCCCTCAAAGCAGTAGTAATCTCTACTTAGTCCAGTATCAGATCGTTCTGTAATCAGATCATTCTGTAATGCAGGATGAGAGATCGTTCTGTAATCAGATCGTTCTGTAATGCAGGATGAGAGATCATTCTGTAATCAGATCGTTCTGTAATGCAGGATGAGATGTTATAGATCTACAATCTGTCCCTCAAAGCAGTAGTAGTAATCTCTACCTAGTTATTAGATCTGCAATCTGTCTCTCACAATCTGTCCCTCACAGCGCCGGCAGCATCCTCTCCCTACACTAACCTGAGAGCATGTGACATGCAGCACTGTGACTCCAGCCTCATATAGAGGCTGGGTCACATGATGCACTGGCCAATCACAGCCATACCATTAGTAGGCATGGCTGTGATGGCTTTTAGGGAAAACCAGTGAAACGCTTGTTGATTGGCTGCCCTGCAGCTAATCAACATGCGTGATAAAATACCAGAACCTGAACCCGAACGTTTTTCTCAAACGTTCGGGTTCGGTACATGGACACCCGAAAGTTCGGTACGGACCCGAACTTTACAGTTCGGGTTCGCTCAACTCTAGTCTTCAGCAAACTGTTTGTGGGCTTTCTTGTGCATAATCTTTAGAAGAGGCTTCCTTCTGGAATGACAGCCATGCAGACCAATTTGATGCAGTGTGCGGCGTATGGTCTGAGCACTGACAGGCTGACCCCCCCATCCCTTCAACCTCTGCAGCAATGCTGGCAGCATTCATACATCTATTTCCCAAAGACAACCTTTGGATATGAAGCTGAGCATGTGCACTCAACTTCTTTGGTTGACCATGGAGAGGCCTGTTCTGAGTGGAACCTGTCCTGTTGTACCGCTGTATGGTTTTGGCCACCGTGCTGCAGCTCAGTTTCAGGATCTTGGCAATCTTCTTATAGCCTAGGCCATCTTTACGTAGAGCAACAATTCTTTTTTTCATATCCTCAGAGAGTTCTTTGCCATGAGGTGCCATGTTGAATTTCCAGTGACCAGTATGAGAGAGTGAGAGTGATAATACCAAATTTAACACACCTGCTCCCTATAAACCTGAGAGCTTGTAACATTAACGAGTCACATGATACCGGGGAGGGAAAATGGCTGATTGGGCCCAACTTGGACATTTTCACTTAGGGGTGTACTCACTTTTGTTGCCAGCGGTTTAGACATTAATGACTTTGTATTGAGTTATTTTGAGGGGACAGCAAATTTACACTGTTATACAAGCTGTACACTCACTACTTTACATTGTAGCAAAGTGTAATTTCTTCAGTGTTGTCACATCAAAAGATATAATAAAATATTTACAAAAATGTGAGGGGTGTACTCACTTTTGTGAGCTACTGTATATTTTCTGAAAGTAGATACCTTAGAGAATAAAATAGTGGTAGCTCCAATTTTTTATGTCGCACGATATTACCACAAAGGTCACAACACACATGAATTTTAGGGCAAACAAAACGCAATAAATTACACAAATTTTGGTAAAATATAAAAGATGAGGTTGCACCGAGTAAATAGATACCCAACAATCCAAACCTTAAATTTTTGTGTGCCCGTGAAATGGTGTCAAACTTCAGTACCCTATATGTTCTATAGGCAACACTTCAAAAGTCCCCTATAGGTATCAGTTTAGCTTTACAGAGGAGGTCTTGTGCTAGAATTATTGCTTGCACTCCGGCATGCATGCCGATATGTAACATGTGTATCACAATTAACGTTTTCACGCATAGGCGCCCCGATGCATGCATTTACGTTTGTACGTGTGTATATTTGGGAGTGGGGAGGCCTCAAATTTTTTGGGGGGATTTTTTGTCATTGGGTGTAACTTTATATTTTGCAAAAAAAAAAATTTTTTTTTACTTAACTCTTTTTTCATAACATAGGGGACAAAAAGCCCCCTATGTGATTTTTTTTTTTTATGACAGGTTCTCGTTATTGAGATATACAGCGTCTAAAAGACCCTGCATGTCTCCACTTTGCTCTATTAAATGTTTTGCAATGCAGATTGCAAAACTTTATTTCCCAGCTGAGCTAGGGAACACAGAGAGCTTGACCCAGAAGTGATCTCAGAGATGTCGCTTTCCGGGTAACAAGAAGAAGGGAAGGAGAGCGGACGTTTGTCCACCATGGAGCTTCCGGGCCCACAGATGGGCAAGTGGAGCCAGATAAGCATGGCGGGGCATGGCAGTTGTGGGTAGCGCCAGTGGCAGGGGTATGTTAGAGCAATCGAGCGGCAGCACCACTGCACAACGGCTCTCAGGAGTCTGCCTGTCGATTTCATACACAATCCCGGTAGCTACCGCCACCGGATTTTGTATAATACACCCTGCTGTCAGGTCCGTACACCTATGGGCCTTGCGGCAAAAGGGTTAAATTAAAGGACTTGTCAAAAAACTGTGTATGTGTTAATTTTTATTGTTTACATTTTTTGTACATGAGTAGGGGTACTATGTAACCCGTACCCATTTCAAGAAGCCTCCCAACTGCAGACCCCCACATACAAAGGCCAAGTGTCCTCATCAATATGACACTCCCATGTTGATGGCATATGGCCTGATATAGTTTAGGAAGGGGGAGGGGGCACACACTTGTTTCCCTTATAGCCAGGCTGCATGTTCGGGAAGGGGATAGTATAGATTTTAAGAGGGGCCCCATGATTTTTTCCTTGTTTTTGTGTGCGACTCCACCTTAAAAACCATAAAGAATGCTAGGGGTCTTGTATGTAATTTGGGGGACCCCAAACATTTTTTTTGTTTTTTCCTGTGATGTCCCCTTAAAAACCAAAGCAGACTCCAGGGGTCTGGTATGGAATTTGGGGGACTCACATTGTTTGTTTTTTTTAAGCTATGCTTCAGGTTACATTTGGCTGTCAGTCATAATCCATGAAGAGGTTTTATATTCTACATGGCCTAGTTGCTTCAAAAGCTCAGACTGTTTGCATCACTTGCTTTAATCAGGCCATCTATTAGTAATAAAATAATGTATGAGTGTATCCCCGCGCTACTATGGTTGTACACTGGGGGTGGAGCTAGGTTGCTGCTGTACCTGATATCTGACAATATGTAATGCAATTTTGAGAGTGAAATAGTACTGCGCAGCCTATTGCAGTGTACTAATAATGAACCATGCCCCTAGTGGATCTGGGGCATATTACCACACAGAAAGCTCCTGTTGCTAAAATCTTATTCCAATAATAATGAGGTATGTGATGATAAAATATTAAGTGCAAACTTTAGTGCAATATACACGCTTTCCTAGGCAATATTAGACCAATATATAACAGTGCTTGTATCCATAAAACGTAATATATGTAAACTACTGTGAAGTTAAAATATACGTAATAGTGCAATATCATCAATAAAAACAGTAGATAATAGACTCAACGTGCAAAACATATAAATATATATCAGATAAAATTTATAAAATGTCTTTTTCAAAATCAAGTGATAGTGACTTGTGCTCCAAAAGTTCATAAAACGATTCGTGCTCCAAACAGGTGTGGGAAGCCTCTTTGTGCAGGGGGGTAGTCAATTACCCCAAAAGGATTCCTTTATTGGTGTACTTCAACTGGGTAAGTGCTCACAGAACTCTCACCTTAGTGGGTTCGGATCTATGCGCATCAAGGTATCTTTGCAGGTTCCGCTTTTCCAATTGGGGTGTTTTCTCGCTCCAACCGCAATCCTTCCGTGTGTATTGCCAAGCACGACCTACCGGTCGTTAGACTCCTTCCAATCGACTCTTACTCCAAAAAATTAGGCATGCGGGAAGAGACAAACGGATTCCATAGTATAGTATGTAAAAGCTCGTTTATTTACTCAATAAAAACCGTTGCCCAAAAACAAAGACAAAACTTTTTTTAAAAACAACACAGCGGCGTTCAGACGCCTCTCACTGTGTACCCAGCACTTTATAAGAAAAACACCAATTATGCACGGGACTTTTTCTCTAAGTAGCATCGGGTCATTTATTCCCATTTACTATGTTATCGCTGAGAGATGGATCTATTGCCGTACGAGGTCCGTACCACACACTACTCTAAGCCACCAACCAATCATTTTCCCTTAGTCCATGGTCGAGCACCGCCTGTTAAGGAAAGGTGTTAGCAGAGGTTGTGCTGCTCAGTGACCACCACAAAATGGCCGCGCCGCATACACGCGGACTCCAACAAGATGGCCGCCGGGCAATATCCGGCCCCATGAATATAAATGACAGCAGTGTTAACCAATCCAGCAGCCCTGAGGAAGTCACGTGATGTGACGCAACGCGTAGGCTGTAATCTGAGTGCTGGATACACAGTGAGAGGCGTTTGAACGCCGCTGTGTTGTTTTTAAAAAAAAGTTTTGTCTTTGTTTTTGGGCAACGGTTTTTATTGAGTAAATAAACGAGCTTTTACATACTATACTATGGAATCCGTTTGTCTCTTCCCGCATGCCTAATTTTTTGGAGTAAGAGTCGATTGGAAGGAGTCTAACAACCGGTAGGTCGTGCTTGGCAATACACACGGAAGGATTGCGGTTGGAGCGAGAAAACACCCCAATTGGAAAAGCGGAACCTGCAAAGATACCTTGATGCGCATAGATCCGAACCCACTAAGGTGAGAGTTCTGTGAGCACTTACCCAGTTGAAGTTCACTAATAAAGGAATCCTTTTGGGGTAATTGACTACCCCCCTGCACAAAGAGGCTTCCCACACCTGTTTGGAGCACGAATCGTTTTATGAACTTTTGGAGCACAAGTCACTATCACTTTAACCACTTGATTTTGAAAAAGACATTTTATACATTTTATCTGATATATATTTATATGTTTTGCACGTTGAGTCTATTATCTACTGTTTTTATTGATGATATTGCACTATTACGTATATTTTAACTTCACAGTAGTTTACATATATTACGTTTTATGGATACAAGCACTGTTATATATTGGTCTAATATTGCCTAGGAAAGCGTGTATATTGCACTAAAGTTTGCACTTTATATTTTATCATCACATACCTCATTATTATTGGAATAAGATTTTAGCAACAGGAGCTTTCTGTGTGGTAATATGCCCCAGATCCACTAGGGGCATGGTTCATTATTAGTACACTGCAATAGGCTGCGCAGTACTATTTCACTCTCAAAATAAAATAATGGCCGTTCACATGTAGGCGAATTGTCAGGCGACTTGAGTCGCCTGACAATTCGCCTCAATGCTGTGCAATGGAACCGTTCTAATAGGAGCGAATCGCCTTAGAAAAATGGTTCCTGCACTATTTTCAGGGCGATCTCAGTGCGGCTTACATTGACTTCTATGATAGAAGTCTCCTCACAAGCCGCGTTGAGATCGCCTCGAGCGGGACGACTTGCTTTGCCCTGGCAAGTCGCGCCGCGTAAGTGTGAACCGGCCCTTAGCCAAACCAAAACCACACAAGCAAAGGAGAGGGTTACAACACAGAATATAATCACAAGCGAGGCATCTTAATACTTACCATGTGTTTGATTTAAAACACTATTTACATACTTAACATGTTGTTTGTAAAGCAGCTCAGTACTTTGGGCATCTAAAGTCTGATCTACCCAGTATTCAGCATTAACATGCCCTTTTAAGCTGGACTGAAAAATACGTGTTTCATCATTGTAACTTGCCAACTCCACATCATCAATATACACTTTCAGAGAATATGCTGGAGATCCAACAGGGTTTGGGATAACCGAGAAGTGACGTCGGAGGCTGTGTGATTCTGTAAAAGAGAGGACCTCATGCAAAAAAAGTGCCCAAAGGAAGAACAGTTTATTTGCCAATAGCAATCCAGTTCTCCATTTCATAGTTCATTGCAGTACTGAAAAATGAAAAAGGAGAAACTTGATTGGTTTATCAAGAACTATTCTTCATTTAAACACTTTTCTTTGAGGCCCAGAGAAGCATTAAAACATCAGAAGTTACAGGTCCACAATTATAAGGATAAGTCAAATCTATCACATACAGTATCTCACAAAAGTGAGTACACCCCTCACATTTTTGTAAATATTTTATTCTATCTTTTCATGTGACAACACTGAAGAAATTACACTTTGCTACAATGTAAAGTAGTGAGTGTACAGCTTGTATAACAGTGTAAATTTGCTGTCCCCTCAAAAATAACTCAACACACAGCCATTATCTTGGCCACCATGCTGCAGCTCAGTTTCGGGGTCTTGGCAATTTTGTTATAGTCTAGGCCATCTTTATGTAGAGCAACATTTTTTTTTCAGATCCTCAGAGAGTTCTTTGCCATGAGGTGCCAAGTTGAACTTCCAGTGACCAGTATGAGAGAGTGAGAGCGATAACACCACGTTTAACACACCTGCTCCCCATTCACACCTGAGACCTTGTAACACTAATGAGTCACATGACACCGGGGAGGGAAAATGGCAAATTGAGCCCAATTTGGACATTTTCACTTAGGGGTGTACTCACTTTTGTTGCCAGTGTTTTAGACATTAATGGCTGTGTGCTGAGTTATTTTGATGGGAAAACAATTTTACACTGTTATACAAGCTGTACACTCACTGCTTTATATTGTAGCAAAGTGTCATTTCTTCAGTGTTAAGAGTTGTATTGTTGCATGCACCCATGTTTTTGTTTTCTGTTTTTTTTTGTTATGCATGTTTTTTATCTGATATTTTGTGAGGGGTGTACTCACTTTTGTGAGATATTGTATAATATATGCATAGCATGCCAATGTCCATTTTAAGGAAATCATTACATAGCTATACTTTTATAAAATAGGCTTGACATTTCATAGCATCTAATAGACCCCACATCCATCCCCACACCTGACACTTTACTGCAATATAATCTCAATTTAGGGCTGTTTTATCTGCTTCACATATGAAGCAATTTCAAAACTATTCCCACACACTTCAAAATCTGCAAATTTGCTAAAAGGAAAATGCTTAAAACCCCAAAAATGATTATATCTTTTCTAAAACTAGAGTCCTTGTAGAAAAGGTGGCATTTGCAATTTTTTTTTTTATGTTTCTCAGTATTTGTGCAACTGTTTATCCAATATATATTTTCAGGAAAAAAATACAGTAAAATTATTATTGCACACAAACACACCATAATACCAATATATTTGGTAAAATATAAAAGCTGGGGTTGCAACAGATACCAAACATGTCAAGTTTTGAAATTGCGCACATCTATGAAATGGCCAAACACTACAGTACCCAAATTTGTCTATAGCAGTGGTTCTCAACTCCTGTTCTCGGGACCCACTAACAGGCCAGGTTTGCAGGATAACTGAAATACATCACAGGTGATATCATTTGCTGCTCAGTGATTGCAGTATTCTAGTCTGCATCTCCCCAAGGTAATACTTAAAATCTGGCCTGTTGGTGGGTCCCGAGGACTGGAGTTGAGAACCACTGGTCTATAGCCAATGCTTTTACAATTTATCAATTTAGAATTAACAATAAGTGAGGTTCCTGGAATTATTGCTCTCTCTCCAATGTTCATGGCCACCAGCAGTGATTATTCTGTTCTGTCAGTGGAGAAGGCTCCCCAGTGTCTAAACAGAACTTTTCAAATGTGGTCAAAGGTCAGGGGAAGGCAACGGGTGGTGAGAGGGATTGTAAACAGTAATCAAGTTATATAGTGGTATTAAGGTGGTAATGGCGCTGCTCTCTTTTTTGATTTAATTAATAATGTCAGTGAGTAACTAATTTCCAGCGTGCTGGTGAGTTTTTTTAAAAACGTGAAAATATATGAAAATACCAAGAAAGGGAAATACTCTCATAAACTTACAATTAGAGTGAGGACAAATATGTATCTAGGTGTGTTGGCTTAGTGTATCTGGTGTGTAAAAGATCAATAATGTGTACAAGTGCTGTTTTCGAATAGGTGTAAGCAAATGTTATAAAATAAATGGTTTTAACATATATATATTATTTTTTCTAGTGCAAACATAAAAATTATACAACAAAACTGTGGCAACCAAAGGTGATCATTAAAGGGTACTTCGTGTTTGGTGAAATCAAAAGTATTAAATACAATAAAATATGTGAAATGGAAAAGGTCCAGTATTAAATACAATAAAATATGTGAAATAAAAAAGTCCAGTTGATTTAGCAAAATGGTCTAAAAAAATATTAATTTTTTCTCCAAAAAGTTTCAAAAGCAATAATAAAATCCTCCGTAAAATTCAGGGTAAAACAACAGTGGCTTTCCAGATCTGATCTCCAACTAGATTTCATGTGGTGCTCATTTAAAGTGACTTGCGCTATATTTTTCTCGGCTTTATATCAGGTGCTCCCCTCATGACCCTGGGTGCCTGCTTACCGGAAAAACGTTCCCCACTCAAGGGGTTCACGTTTTGGGAGATTTTGCACAGCTCCCCCTGTGTGCTCTGGGAATGGCGCTCAATATCTATTCAAAAGAAAAAACAGAAGAAATACAAGAGAGACACGGCAGATTATAGAAATATGCAGGTATATAAGTGGCAAACCATGGAAGCATATGTAGAATCTGATGAAATGGACATCTCCAACAATGAACAAAATATAGAATCATCAGAAGAAGAAGAAGATGAAGAAGACTGGAGAATCTCTCATAATGTGACACCACACACACCCAGACACAGATCTCCCACACCATCGTATAGACACAGGAACAGATCATACCATAACCAGAGAAGTCCCATAAGAAACCGCCAGAATGAGTATACAAACACTCCCAGGACTCCATGGATCCCAAGACACCATAATAGATATTCACCCTTAAGAGATTCCTTTAGACCAAACCAGCAGAGGGATTTTCGAATGGAACAAACACGAGAGCCACCAAGATTTTGGGGACCAAGACCACCCAGACCTCCAAGATGGGGACCCCCTGGATTCAGAGGACCTCCAAGGGATTACAGATGGAGAAACGTGGGACCAAGACCCCCATATCAGGACAGAAGAGAAGGTCAATGGAACACCACAAGACAACGAGAGGAAGAAAGGAGGGAACCCCCAAGAGATTACGATTGGCCCAGAAGGGAAGAAAGAAACGCAAGAGAGGCAAACGAGGAGGTATTAAGAGGAGGAAAAAGAAGAAGGGTCAACTAGGAGAAGGCATTTTCAATCTCAGTGATACAACTTTCAGTGAGGAAGAACTGAGAATTTTAGACCTTGGCTTGAAGTATGCACCTAGTAAAGGACTGGATAAGTTCACCACCTTTGTGGACCTACATAAATTTATGCGGAAATTAAATATTAAGAAATTCTTTGCCAAACGTCCACAAAAATTGAAGGATACGGGAAACACAACATACACCCAAACTGCACTAAAGAACAAATCTACTTTTAATCCAAAGAACCCACATAACGGAAGCTTAGAAGTGTTCCAGAAATTAGTAGAAGAAGATCTGAAAAAACGAAAAACTAATAAATTGAAAGATGGAGAGATTTGGAAAAACATTAAGAGAATTGAGAAAAAGAAAAACATCATTATAAGACCGGCAGATAAAGACGGAGGACTAGTTATATTAAATAAAAAAGACTACGAAGAAGAAATGGAGAACTTATTACGGACAGAAAATACATACATAATCCTAAAAAAGAATCCCAAAAAAGAATATATGCAGAAGCTACGTAAATTTGTAGAAAAAGGTAAAAAAGTGGGCATCATCAACCAATCCGAGGCGAAATACCTCGTTTTAAAAGCACCAAAAACTCCGATAATATATTATCTACCTAAGGTTCACAAAAACCAAGAAAAACCCCCTGGACGACCCATCGTAAGCGGAATTAATTCTGTATATTCTAGACTAGGACAATACCTGGACCAATATTTACAACCATTAGCAAAAAAAGGGGAATCCTACTTAAAAGACAGTCAACAACTTCTAAAAGAAATAAAAAATGCTGACGAAGAAGAGGGAACATTCCTAGTAACTATAGACATCAATTCTCTCTATACAAGTATCGTACAAAAAGATGCACTTGAAGGCGCAGAGTGGGCGTTACACAAATACACCAAGTTCAAACAGGAACAAATTGAGTTTATATTGGAAGGCCTAGAAATGGCCATGAGTAACAGTTATTTCTGGTACAAAGGGAAATTTTACAGACAAACGAAGGGTGTCGCAATGGGGGCTAGATTTGCCCCCAGCATAGCAAATATTGTCCTCAATAAATGGGAGGAAGAATTTATCTTTAAGAATAAAAGATCGGAGATAACATATTACCGCAGATATATTGACGACATTATACTGTTCTGGAAAGGATCTGAAGAAAAATTACAAAAATTCATTTCAGACATCAATCACAACAGATATGGCCTAACGTTCACAGGAAATTGGGATATGAGTGAAATCCATTATTTAGATCTAACTATTTTTAAACAAGAAGGGAAATTGAATACAAAAACATTTTTTAAAAAAACAGACCGCAACGGGTATATACCCAAGAGTAGTTGCCATCATTCGAAATGGACGAATAATGTGCCCAAAGGCCAATTTATTAGGATAAAGAGAAACTGCAATAGAAAGGAAAATTATGAGACACAATCCAACATCCTAATTGAAAGATTTGTAGAAAAGGGGTATAATCGCGAAAATTTGAAACACATGAGAGACCAAGTAAATGAAATGAATAGAGATGAGATACTTTCTAGTAACAATAAGAAGAAAAGAAGCCAGCAGAATGAGATCACCTTTCTAACAGATTTTAATAGGCATCACAAACAAGTGGAGAAGATCTTCCGAAAACACTGGTCCATTTTAAAATCAGACAGAACTTTGAAGCTCTTATTACCAAACAAACCTAAATTTGTATATCGAAGGGCACCAACAATAAGGACTAAATTAGTGAAAAGTGTACTTGACCCCCCTAAGGAAATAAAGGTAGCCCCTAATCTAAAAGGGTTCTTCAAATGTCGGCAATGTCTCCCTTGTAGAACAAGCAAAAAAGGAGAGAACAGAAT
This sequence comes from Glandirana rugosa, assembly GCA_018402905.1. Classification (NCBI taxonomy): domain Eukaryota; kingdom Metazoa; phylum Chordata; class Amphibia; order Anura; family Ranidae; genus Glandirana; species Glandirana rugosa. The sequence continues at coordinate 34,159 of BLSH010196809.1, read as the reverse complement.
CAAATCCTTTATATCTAGATCCAATGGACAGGAGTTCAAAATAAAAAAACCTTATCACATGTAAAAGTACACATGTGATATACCTCCTAGAATGCCCCTGCAAGAAACAATATATAGGACGAACAACAAGACCTCTATACAAGAGAATAAGGGAGCACATTAAAAACATTAAAAAAGGATTTCCACATCACAGTGTCTCCAGACACTTTAGAGACCACCACCATAAAGACCCTTCATTATTATCTTTTTGTGGAATAGAGAAGAACACTAGTCATTGGAGAGGAGAGGACCTAACCAGAAAGATCTCACAAAATGAAAGCAAATGGATTTTTATGATGGATACCCTGCAACCCCAAGGAATGAACATTGAGATACATCTCAACTGCTTTATAACAGATTTTTAGAATATAACATAATTTTTAGAAAACAACATAATTCTTATGAGTACGTCCACTGCAATATTTACCGTATATCTCACAACATTCTTCAGCATTCATGTTTTCTTTCCACACATAAACATAAGTCCATGGTTACTTTTCCCAATAAAGAAAAGATTCCCTTCCATACACAATAAGAGTTTTTTAGGAAAGTTCTTTATCCCTTTCTTTTATAAATTTAGCTTATATCTATTAAGCTTAACGGACGAGTCTTATATCTTAGTTTTATATGCATATAATTCTGATTTTTTAAAAATAACTTACTATGCTTCTTTACTATGCTTCTCAATATGTCGCAATGTTTTTTACTTAATTTTTTAGATAGAATTTATAGAAAACCATCTAAAAACATACCTTATGCCATTTATTAGAGGACACATTCGACACCATTTTACCAAGTATCAAGTACCTTGCTCCTTATAGCTTATGCATTTATACATTTATTTATCTCATTCATTTATTATCTCATGTATTTTAACCTTATATTTACGTTACTAAACGCACTTACCACTTTCTCTCCATACCATCACGTGAATGGAGTGTACACTAGAGATTTATGTTTGTAAACATATGTCAATTCGAAACTACATTCCTTATGACACAATGATTATTAGCTAGTCCCTCCCCACGAATTGTTATTGAGTTTCTGATACGTTTTTGAGGATTCTTTTGATGATTTTTTGATTATCACTTCTCGCCTCTTTACTATGGTTCGTCTTTACTATGGTTCTTTTTAAGATTCTATAATAACAACTTTTAAGATTCTATAATAATATATTCTTTGTTAATGTATATATAAATTTATGAAAGGACCCGTGATTTCCCTTTTATCCAGAACATTCCCTATTTCTTATACCATTATACTATTTTACTATTTATTGTATATACATTTATGGTTAATTCTTTTCCATGATATAATCTCCCACTCTTTAATATTTATATGTATTCTTACTTTGAGAACATATGATAAAACAATGCGAACAATACTTCTATATACTTCTATATGACTATATAACTGCCAGGATGGGACTACATGTCTCTTGCGATCCTCCAAACGAAAACAACATTGGAAGGCCATTGTCATTCACTTATCGGCCCTTCCCCCCTCCCCTCCCCGACACATTGACACATTTACACATATAATTCAAAATATGCTTTCCATACACATTTACCATTGTTGTTTCCTCACATATGTATATTTTCAGTCACACTCCCCTTTGTTTTTTCTCCTTGGCCTTTTTCCCCAGTCCTCCGTCTGTATTTACCCGTAATACAAACAATATAAAGTTGGAAACAAAAACCACCAAAAATATGGCCGCCTACAAAAGCGGAGACAGTTTTTAGAGTATATAAGACCGGAGGTGTGTGATGACAGACACAGCCCCTGTAGACGTCCAATGACAAAACGCGTAGGGCGTGGTCTAGTCATCACAAACGTCACTTCCGGTGTTTGAACTTTCAGGAAGAACGCAGGAGACACGGCGTCTCCCTTTTATGGAAATTGGAGCCGTTTTTATGCTTTTATCCCGTTGTTGCTGCTTTTTGTTGATAGCTTTTAATTTAATAAAATAACAATATTGCACAAGATCGAGATCTTTATATTTTTATGGTGCAAATCTTGGGATACGAAGAAAAATAAAGGAGGCCCGGGGACCAGGAATACACAGACCGGGAGGAGCGCCTTTCCCAAAGGCCCGGGGACCAGGACCATACAGACCGAGAGGAGCGCCATTCCCAGAGCACACAGGGGGAGCTGTGCAAAATCTCCCAAAACGTGAACCCCTTGAGTGGGGAACGTTTTTCCGGTAAGCAGGCACCCAGGGTCATGAGGGGAGCACCTGATATAAAGCCGAGAAAAATATAGCGCAAGTCACTTTAAATGAGCACCACATGAAATCTAGTTGGAGATCAGATCTGGAAAGCCACTGTTGTTTTACCCTGAATTTTACGGAGGATTTTATTATTGCTTTTGAAACTTTTTGGAGAAAAAATTAATATTTTTTTAGACCATTTTGCTAAATCAACTGGACTTTTTTATTTCACATATTTTATTGTATTTAATACTGGACCTTTTCCATTTCACATATTTTATTGTATTTAATACTTTTGATTTCACCAAACACGAAGTACCCTTTAATGATCACCTTTGGTTGCCACAGTTTAGTTGTATAATTTTTATGTTTGCACTAGAAAAAATAATATATATATATATGTTAAAACCATTTATTTTTAGTGTTGAGCGAACCCGGACTGTAACGTTCGGGTCCGTACCGAACTTTAGGGTGTCCGTGGCACGGACCCGGACCCGGACATTTCAAAAATCGTTCGGGTTTGCGGCAGTCGATGGAAAGGGATATGATTGGGTTCCTCGTACACTGACGTCGTGACACTGAGGTCGAATATTTCTCCGACCCAGTGTACTACGTGGCCGGTTAGTGTCGGTACGGTAATCATCCGTACCGACACTACCGAAGATTCCCGTTTGGTCACTTTGCGAACAACTAACCGACGGGACGTCGAAGAGTTGTGCACCTCATTTTATCGTCTTGGGGCCTGGCTTGGGCTTGCTAAAAACTTTACAGGCCCAGGCCCAGGCACGGTGCCTGTGGGATTTCAAGCCATGCCTGGGCTTGCAATGTCAGGCCCAAGCGAGTTGTGATTT
>BLSH010196808.1:22705-34565 GCA_018402905.1 Glandirana rugosa | reverse complement strand
GGATGATAAGGACTCGCCATGATATGCGTCATCTGTATTTTCTGACAGAGAGCGTGCATCAAGTCCGACACAAACTGAGGGCCTTGATCACTAATGAGCTCGGCCGGGAACCCCACTCTTGTGAAGATTCCCAGCAGAGCATCAGCGACCTTGTCTGCACGGAGAGAGGAGAGGGCCACCGCCTCTGGGTAACGTGTGGCATAGTCAACAACTGTCAGGATAAAACGTTTGCCTGAACTGCTGGGGATAGCTAGGGGTCCAACAATATCCACTGCTACCCTCTTAAAAGGTTCATCAATCACAGGCAAAGGTCTTAACTGAGCCTTGTGTACATCTCCTACCTTGCCAACTCGCTGGCAGGTATCACAGGACCGACAGTAGTCAGCTATGTCTGTCAGCATGGTGGGCCAATAAAAGAGGCAGTCATAAAATAAAAGGTGCGGAAATTCCAGAAAATGTGCCCTAGTTTGTAGACGCTATAACTTTTGCGCAAACCAATAAATTTGTCTTTTTTTTTACCCGAGACATGTGGCTGAATGCATTTTGGCAAAAATTTATGACTAAAATTTAGTTTATTGTATTTTTGTAATAACATAAAGTTGAAAATATCATTATTTCTAAATTTCCGTTCCTTTTTTGTTTATATCGCAAAAAATAAAAAGCGTAGTGGTGGACAAATACCACCAAAAGAAAGCTCTATTTGTGTCAAAAAAAGGACACAAATTTTGTTTGGGTACTGCATTGCATGACCGCGCAATTACCATTTGAAGTGATGCAGTGCCAAATTGAAAAAAGTGCTCCGGTCCTAAAGCTGGAAATCCTTCCGGGGCTGAAGTGGTTAATGTAGACTTGACGCGTTTCATGGCATACAGCCACTCATCAGGAGTATGATGCAGACAAGACATTCTAAAATTAGATAATATGTCTTTAAGTATATAGTACCTCTGGAAAGGAGAAAAGGCTGATCCTAAAGAGAATCATAACTTACGAAACAGCTTCAAAACAGTAAATCCCGCATTCAGGGGAGATCGGGAGCCACAGATGAAAAGCCTAGCACGGGGCTGAGGTGAGGAACACCGTCCCAACCAGATGGAGCAGTCAGGAAGAGCCAGACACCACTTGACCATCTAATGTGAAGACACAATGTGACTGAAAAACAGATGAATAACAAATAGCCTGAAGTGAGAGTGTAGGGAATGTGGACAAGCAGGGCCGTCTTATCCAGTGGGCACACCTGGGCACAGCCCAGGGGCCCCAGGTGCACATAGGGCTCCATCAGGGCCATTGGATCTAGGGGCAGGCTTCTGAGGGTTGCCATTCCCCCAGACAGTATGGATTTGGAGTTATGTGCCCGGTATTGAGGCTGCCTGAACTCAGACATATTGTCACTCCATTCCTAGATAAGAGTTTTTTATATGTAGCTGGTGACACGCTGCCGTTTCCCTCCCCAGAGTTATAGAATTGACAGCACCCCTGGCTTCCCTCTAGCCGTGCACTTCACCCTTCCTGCCAATGGGTGCTGCTTGTATATACAGGTGTACTGGAATGTGATTTTAGAGCATCCCCCCAGTTTGCTCTACCCGAGGAAGGCTGTACTTCTTGTCCTACACCCCAATGTATGCCACAGTTTGCTAATGTATTTGCAAATAGAAGTTTTTAGTAGATTTATAATATTTGGTGTTACAATGGCAGTCCTGGCAGATTCCTCTGTGAAGAGCTGAGTGCTGGGGATGTGGCAGGAGAACTTGCTGTAATATGACATTATACCCAACATACACGTTGTTATTGCAAACTTAAAGCGGTTGTTACCCTACAATCTAATTTTTACCTACAGGTGAGCCTATAATAAGGCCTATAATAAGGCTTACCTGTAGGTAAAATGACATTCACCTTGCATGCAGCTGCTGGCGTCACAGAGCATATGCAGTGATGTCCTGGCGAAGGCCAGGCACTGGACCTTACCGGAAACCCTGCTGGAAAGAAGGGCTGATGTCTTGCAGCTCCGGCGTACCCAGAAGGAACCCCAAAGGGAACATGTCGGCTCCCTCTGAGGGGTCCGGGCATCCCAGTCGGATCTTCGTTCTGAGGTGAGTATTTCATAATGAGCTAGTATGCGGTATGGTGCATACTAGCTCATTATGCCTTTGCCTTACAGGTTTTTTTTTTTTTTTTACGTGAGTATACAGCCGCTTTAACTTGAGGGGTGAGGGGAGCTCGGGATGGGAGCGGAGGGGGAGCACCAGGGAGAGGGTGAGGGGAGCTCAGGATGGGAGCGGAGGTGGAGCACCGGACAGAGGGTGAGGGGAGCTTGGGATGGGAGCGGAGGTGGAGCACCGGGGAGAGGGTGAGGGGAGCTCGGGATGGGAGCGGAGGGGGAGCACCGGGGAGAGGGTGAGGGGAGCTCAGGATGGGAGCGGAGGGGGAGCACCGGGGAGAGGGTGAGGGGAGCTCAGGATGGGAGCGGAGGGGGAGCACCGGGGAGAGGGTGAGGGGAGCTCGGGGTGGGAGCGGAGAGGGAGCATCGGGAGAGGGTGAGGGGAGCAGAAGAGGAGGCAGGGGGACAAGTCTTTGTTTGAAACATTTTAAATGGCTGCGGGTGAGCAGAGGATTACCACACCTATCTGGTCTGAGGAGGGAGTGAAGAGCCGGGGAGAGCCCATGCCTTTCTACTACACACGCAGGGGGTGGGGCTGAGAAACAGAGGGGCAAGGACACACTTGCGGTGCAAAGGGATCATTTCCGGGTGAGCAGGCGGCACAGCATTACAGGAGACACATGTACCCTCCAAGCCAGGGAATGCCAGAGAACCAAACACTGTACAGCCCACCTAGACTGTGAGCACCCACCAAAGTCTGTGTTGCCTACCGGGCAGTGTACTTACCCAGGGATCCCCTCCCCCACCAGGAGAATACAGTGAAAAACCTGGAGACCCCTTCCCGCAATGCTACACCCCCTTCCCCCATACTGTACACACCAGGGGACTCCCCTATCTCCCCCATACTAACCAGGAGACCCCACATTCCCCCCAAAACTACACCGGAAGCCCATCCCTAAACATTACATACTCCTGCACTATATACTCTATATAGTACTTTATATACGTATCCCCAAAGTGTTCATTGTCTTAACAGTTGTTGTCCAGGGCTATTCTAGTGAAGTACTTCTAGATAAAATGTTAGCCCTCTGTCTATTTTCAGTGTATGCAAAATCATATGTAACGGAAGAGTTTTATATTTTTTTAAAGGGTAAGCCTTGGCATCCATGCGTCTTCTTGTCCCCTGACAGGACAGGCTACACAGCTCCTGATTGGTCAGCGTCGCTCATGTGAAGGCGCCAACCAATTAGAATGCTCTAAGTTTTAGAGATTCAGCTTCGGGGATTTCTAAGCCCCCGATCACCTGAGGCGGCTATACCAGGGCTCAGCATGGAAGATCCCCACACTCCAGGTCAGTGGGACTGGGGGGGGGGGGGGTAAGGAGGGCGTCCTGGGTAAGTTCATCTTACAGATTTTTCTGTAAAGGTGAACTTACCCTTTAATGTCTGTTGAGCACTTGTGTCACAGCAATCTAAGCATATTTTATGGGTACAAGAATGCTTTTGTTTTATTTAACCATGCCTCTGTAAGCCCCTCCCACTGTTAACACAACTTGGCCACACAAACTGTTTAGCGCGCACATTACTACTCTTCTTGCACAGACCAAAGGGGTCCCAAGTTTTTTACAATCCTAGAGTTTATAGTACAAAATAAAATTGCCATGCACTGCTAAAGTGTTCGGGTTTGGCTTAAAGAAAATGTAGCAACCCTACTGCTGACCAGGGCCAGACTGGCCTACCGCCGTACTGGGGCCACTTTGAGCTGTGGCTGCAGCGCTCCACCGCTCCCCTCCCTCCTCCTCTTGTTTGTCACACACAGTGGCTGGGTTTGAAGCGCTCGGCAGCGACCACTGTAACAAAGCCCCACCACCTACTGGCTTGTGTGATAGACGGAACACTACTGATTCAATGTCCTGTTCTGTCTATCACACGAGCCAGTAGGAGGTGGGACTTTGTTGCAGTGGCTGCCACCGAACGCTTCCAACCCGGCTCTGTGACACAGCGGGAGATGCCTGCTGTGTGTGCTTTAGCACTGGTAAGCCTGAATTGATGGGCACAGTGAGGCTGCATTCATGGGCACAGTGAGGCTACATTCATGGGCACAGTGAGGCTGCATTGATAGGCACAGTGAGGCTGCATTCATGGGCACAGTGAGGCTGCATTCATGGGCACAGTGAAGCTGCATTCATGGGCACAGTGAGGATGCATTCAAGGGCACAGTGAGGCTGCATTCATGGGCACAGTGAGGCTGCATTCATGGGCACAGTGAGAGTGCATTCATGGGTACAGTAAAGCTGCATTTTATGGGCACAGTGAGGCTGCATTGATCTCCTGTATCATGTCCGCAGTCTCTGACCATCTCCTGTACTCTGTCTGAAGTTTCTGACCATCTCTTGTATCATGTCTGCATTCTCGTACCATCTTTAGTATAATGTCCACAGTCTCTAACCATCTCCTGTGCCATGCCCGCAGCCACTAATATCTCCTGTATCATGTCCGCAGCCTCTGACATCTTCTGTGCCATGCCCACAGCCTCTGATATCTCCTGTACCATGCCCACAGCCTCTGACATCTCCTGTGCCATGCCTTCAGCCTCTGATATCTCCTGTATCATGTCCGCAGCCTCTGACCATCTCCTGTATTATGCCTGCAGCCTCTGAGAACTTCTGTATCATGTCCGCAACCTCTGACCATCTCTTGTCTGGAGGGGGAGTCTGGAGAGGAGTCATGAGTGGGAATGCCGCCAGGATGGGGGTCATGGGAGAAGTCAGACGTGTGTAGTGTGGAGTGACTATAGGATAAAACCAGAGCCGCCAAGCTCGAGCCGACTGACTGAGCCCCTGTTTCTGCACTACTTTGGTGGCGATTTGAAAGACATCTGCACATGAACCCGCACATATGTCTATCAAATCGCCCCCGAAGTCCGGCTGAAATGCTGGCTTAAAATCATGCGAGTTCAGCTAAACTCGCACAATTTCAAACCCGCCCTCAATGAGAACGTGGGCTTATTCTGGGGAGTAGGTGCGAAAATTGTGGCAGGCTTGTAAGGGCCCCAGTGCATTACTTTGCCCAGGGGCCCATAATCTTATTAAGATGGAGCTGGGCGTATTAGCCCCGACTCGCACATGACCATTTTTATGCTCATTTCCCTATGTCTGCATATGTAGGATGGCATCATTTTTAACCGGCTCACATACATTTACTGCTACAGAGTGGCAGGGTCCCACAAATCGTCTTCTTTATACGGTGGCTCGCGCATGCCCGGCTAGCGGGCAGGAGCGTGCCGCCGCTGGCACGCTCTCATGCCCGCCGCTCTCCGCAGGAGTGTGCCCGCAGCCTGGGTGGAACCGATTTCCGCCGGTGAGCCGCGATTGCCAACTACCGAAGAAAAACGGGGAACCGCCATTATAAACACGGCGGTTCCCCGCTCTGTCAGGCAGCATCTAAGAGATCCACTGATCCCTGTCACTGGGATCAGTTAGATCTCTCATGCCCCTGACAGCCCAGCCCCCTCACAGTTAGAACACGCCTAGCGAACACAGTTAACCCCTAGAGTGCCCCCCAGGTTAACCCCTTCACTGCCAATGACATTTATACAGTAATCAGTGGATATTTAAATTTCTGATCACTGTATAAATGTCATTAGTCCCAAAAAAGTTTCAAAAATGTCCGACATGTCCGTTGCAAAATCACAGTCCCGATAAAAATCGCAGATCACCGCCATTACTAGTAAGAAAGAATTGTAAAAATGCCAGAAATTAATTCTCATGGTTTGTAAACGCAGCAACTTTTGCACAAACCAATCAATAAATGCTGATTGCAATTTTTATACCAAAAATATGAGGAAGAATATAAATCGGCCAAAACTGATGAATAAATTTGTTTATTTATGTTTATTTTTTGGATTTGTATTTTAGCAAAAAGTAAGAAATATTGTTTTTTTTTTGCAAAATTGTCTCTCTTTTTTTGTTTATAGCGGTGATCAGAAATGACACAGAGGTGATCAAATACCACCAAAAGAAAGCTCTATTTGTGGGAAAAAAAGGGACACAAATTTTGTTTGGGTACAATATCTTACGATTGCGCAATTGTCAGTTAAAGTGACGCAGTGCTGAGTCACAAAAAGTGCTTTGTTCCTAACATGGTAATCCTTCTGGGGCTGAAGTTGGAGTTGTAAAGGCAGAAGGTTTTTTTTTTATCTTAATGCATTCTATGCATTCAGTCAGCCAATGAGAGAAAAGAGGGGGCGGGGCTCCATGTCTGAATGGATACACGGCGCTCTGAGTCGGCTTGGGTGCCCCCATAGAAAGCTGCTGGCTGAGGGGACACTCAGCAGGAGGGAGGGGCCAAGAGCAGCAAAGAGGGACCCGAGAAGAGGAGGATCCGGGTTGCTCTGTGCAAATCCAACTGCACAGAGGAGGTAAGTATGTTTGCTATTTTGTTTTATATTTTTTTTAAAACAAGACTTTACAATCACTTTAATTGTTATTGTTCACACTTGTACCTACAGTCGTCCTATGCTTTACGTCCTATACTCAAAAAAGTACATGCGTTTTTTTGAGTGTATTCAAGTGTTTTTGGTCCTCCAGAGAGTGTGCTATGTATATTTTGCACAAGGTTTTACAAAATTAGCATTTTTTTCTAACTACCATATGCAATAATAAGCCCTCATGCATACAGGACGTTTTTCCTCTACTGAATTTCTCTGCTCCAAGGGAGGAAAACATGGCTTAAAAAACACACCTAAAGCTACATCTTGCATGCACATTCACGTGCTTGCTGTTAATGCATTCTATTGGCCAGAATATACATTTTTTCTGGGCATTAGAATGCATGAATGGCATTAATGTGCAAATACGCCTAAAGGCATCCATCGTTTATGCACATTAACCACTTCAGCCACGGAAGGACTTCCAGCTTTAGGACCGGAGCCCTTTTTGCGATTCGGCGCTGCGTCGCTTTAACTGACAATTGCGCGGTCGTGCGGCGTTGTACCCAAACTAAATTTGCGTCCTTTTTTTCCCACAAATAGAGCTTTCTTTTAGTGGTATTTGATCACCTCTGCGTCATTTCTGATCGCCGCTATAAACAAAAGAAGAGCGACAATTTTGCAAAAAAACCCCAAATTTCTTACTTTTTGCTAAAATACAAATCCAAAAAAAAAATATAAAAAAACATTTTTTTTCACTGTTTTTGGCCGATTTATATTCTTCCTCATATTTGCGATAAAAAAAATCGCAATCGGCATTTATTGATTGGTTTGCGCAAAAGTGGTCGCGTTTACGGATGATGAGAATTCATTTTTGGGGGTTTTATTTTTTTTTTTATTTTTTACTAGTAATGGCGGCGATCTGCGATTTTTAGCGGTACTGCGATATTGGGGCGGACATGTCGGAACGTTTTGACACTTTTTTGGGACCATTGGCATTTATACAGCGATCAGTGCTATAAAAATGCACTGATTACTGTGTAAATGCCATTGGCAGTGAAGGGGTTAACCTGCAGGGGGCGCGCTAAGGGTTAACTATGTTCCCTGGGTGTGTTCTAACTGTATGGGGGCTTGCCTAGCTGGGGAAGGGAAGTGGTCACAGCCTTCATGTACAGGAAGGCTGTGATCACAGCCCTTCCCCCTCACACAGAGCGGAGGTCCGTGTTTACTTACACGGACCTCCGCTCCTTCACTCCGGGGGGGGGGCATCGCGGGTGGCCGGCGGCAATCGAAGCCGCCGCACCCGCTCCCTGGCCCCCGCGCTCACAGTGGCTCTGTATCGCGGCCGCCATCGTATGACGGCGATTTGCGTTACAGAGCCACTTTGTCGCCGTCAATTGCCGATCAGCGGTCGGCAAGCGGTTAAAGCAGAGATCAACCCAAAAGTAAAACTTCAGCTTTAAGCACTCCTCACCCCCTTGCATGCCAGATGTGGCATGTAATTTTGTTTGCGGGGGAGTGGGTACCTAGTTTTGACAGGAACTTCCTGTCCCACTTCCTCCTTCCATCTTCTCGCCACCTAGACTCCTCCTCTCCTAAGCGGCCCCTCCCTCTCTGCAATCTTCTAGGATATGTCACAGGTCCCAGAAGATTGACTGGTCACTAGGACTGCGCAGTGTGACTCGCACATGCGCGGTGCGTGCCCAGCTGTGAAGCCGCAAGCTGTCTCAATCAGGCGCCCGCAGTTGCAATGATGTAGAGGAGGGGGAGAGGAGTGAGGCTTCGGACGGCCACATCGGTGGGCCTGGAGACAGGTGAGTGTCTGTTTATTAAAAGTCAGCAGATACACTTTTTGTAGCTGCTGACTTTTAATAAACTGAAAAACGAGCGGAACACCGCTTTGATGCAAGTTTATGCACATTAATGCATGTTTATGCACATTTGGTATTGTTTCATTCCTCTCTTGAACATGGAAGTGATGTTTCTTTTTCTGCCTCTAAATGCCTGTAAACTCTTATGCGTGTATGGACACATGGATAGAAGGGCATTTTGAGGCAGAAAAGAGGCAAATACCTGTAAAAGTGGTGTTTTTTGATATGTACATGTGTTTTAATAGTTAAATACGGTCTCTATTTATCAAAATAAAATACTTCATCTGAGGCAAAAAATGCAAACAATTGAGATACTGTAAGTCATTAAAGTGAATTCACTAACAAAAATATAGGTTATTTATCACATGGTTTACGCAGTCAATACTTTAGGTATATACAAAATAACAAGGGGAACCATGTTGTAGTCAGTAAGATAACCCCTTTGGCGCCAGTGCCTCCAAGCCCTTTAAGGCCTCATTTACATTGCTGCTGGTAAACAGACATTTAGGAGCAGTTGGGTGTTTTTTCAGCTGCCCCAGGTCTCTCCTCTAAGTTATCTTATCAGTACATTTACACAGGGTCGTTTATAGTCATTTCTAGGCAGTTGGGGTTAGAAGCATTTTTTGGAAGGCAAAAAAATGTGTTCAGGATGGATGTTCAGAGGCATTTGAAAAGCTAAATGCCTGTAACAGCTTTTAAACGTGCCTAAACGCAGTAACTTGCATTCAGCCGCACTTCGTTTACAGACGTTTTTAATGAAAAAACATTTTTGACTATTTTCAATGTAAAAAAATGCTTCTAGACGCAAACGTGGCTAGTTTGTGGCTAAATGTGGCATGTAAACATGGCTAAACGGACGTTTTTAAATGTTGGTTTCTAGCTGTCAAGTTAAATTGTTCAGGAGAGGTTAAACAATGTCCCATGTAGCATAATGGGTTTCAGATGCTGGGAGGTGGGGCGGGGTTTATGATCATGTGACCGCCATAATTGGCTGTTGAAACAGTAGATTATATGGGCTGCAATAGGACCCCTTTTGAACTGGGACGTTTTTCAGGCGCTTTAGTGCTAAGAATAGCACCTGTAAAGCGCCTGAAAAAGTCCCCCCAATTCTCCCCAATGTGAAAAGGCGGTGCACTTGCAAGATGAGAAAAAAAAGCCCTACAAGCAGCATCTTTGGGCCGGTGCAGGAGCAATGTATACACCACTCCTACACTGCCCATAAAGCGCTCCTTCCCTTGAGATGAATGGGCAGCGCTTCTAAAGTGAGATCGGTGCTATTACAGTGGTAAAGTGCCACTAAAAAAAACGCTTTACCGCTACCGCCCCTACCGCCCCCGTGTGAAAGAGCTCTAACAGAGTTCAAACCAGTGCAGTCAGTTCCAGTGCAGAAACAAAAAAAAACATGCTGCATTTATTCTGCACAGAACTGTATTGGACCGCGCCAAAATGCATCAAAAATGCACCGGAAACCACCTGGAACGCATCACATGGAAAAAACCCAGGAAACCTTGGGGAAAAAAAATGAGAGCGGAAAAAATGCACTGGAACACATTGAAAATGCATCACAACTGCTTAACGAAACACTTATGCAGAAATACATCTTTAGTTAGTTTTTGTAGTGTGAACTGTTATTATAAAACTAAAAGAGGGCAACATAAAAGAGTGTTATATTCGGAACTGTTTTCAATACACTAGCACATCAATATCTGGTGGGATGGATGGAGTAGTGGTTCTCAGTGAATTCTCAAGGTACTCATCAGCTATTTTGGTTCTAATGTTGCCCCTTTGTGTGCTTCATTCTTGATAATAATTGCTCACAAATATAGGTGCTGCTGAAAACTGATGACATGAATAAGGTATGCTTGTGAAGTGTGGGAGATTTTTGTTTGAGAAAATAAAAAGTATAAAAGTCAAGTAAAGAGACACTGGGGGCAATTTACTATAGCAATATTTTTAAAGTTCATAGGGCGCTGACCAACTCTGACTCAGATAAAGTACACTAGTGATTATTAAATAAGTGATAAATAATTATTGAATCAATAAAACACGTCATCATGTCATAAATATTCCAAATTGGTAATTCAACAGTTCGTGCCAAGTTCATTTGGAAAGAATAAAGTCCATTGCGATGAAAATCCATAGGAAAAGTGTATATTCCAATCACCAAAAGCCAGAATCCAAAGTGATAACAGACATGAAACCATAGGCGTGCGCACAGTGTGTGCCAGGTGTGCCTGTGCACACCCTAATAACCCTATGCGGTGAAGATTCCCTCTGTTTAGACCCCTAATATTTCACCAAAGCCCCCTAACGGACATCCTAAAAAAAAAATTGTAGAAGAATAAAAAAAATAAAATTGTACAAAAAATAATAAAAATAAAAACTACTGACACCATTCACTGCCCTACTGACACCATTCACTGCCCTACCGACACCATTCACTGCCCTACCGACACCATCCACTATCCTACTGACACCGTCAGTGTATATACGCACACACACACATACACACATGCATATGCATTTGAGCTATGGGGTGCACACTCTATTGCAATAGGCTGCACACACCTATGCATGTAACAGTGCTCCACCACATGTGAGTATATACACGTGCAATAAGAAATATTCAACCCCCTCACCTCAATAGACAATACAGTGATGTTGATGAAGGATAATGAAAATAAATGAAAAAAAAAACTTGTGAAATAATAAACAATATTTATTGATACATATTTGAGTTATTTTGTCAACAGAAGGCATCACGTTCTGCTTCAAAATGACCTGATATTTCTGGGAATCCATGATGCCAGGTACACAATCAAGATTGCCAGTTCCTACCGCAGAACAGCCCCACATCATTATTGATCCACCTCCATGCTTGACAGTGGGGATGGTATTCTTCTGGTCATAAGCCTGACCTTTTGCACGCCAGACATACCGCTGGTCCATATGTCCAAAAAGTTCCAGTTTGGTTTCATCAGTCCATAGAACTGTCTCCCAGAACTCTGTAGTTTTGTCCAAATTTCTCCTGGCAGATTCTAGTCGACTCCTGATGTTCCTTGAGGTCAAGAGTGGAGTGCGTCTTGGGGTCCGGCCATGAAGTCCTTGATTATTCAGTGCACGTCTTATAGTTGCCACTGAAGCACGTCACCGTTGATATTCTGCACGTGACTTATTAGTTCCTGAAGTACCGGCCTGGGGTTCTGCGTGAGGTGAGAACTGGAGTTCCTTGTAGTCCTCAGCTGATCTTAGACGGTCCTCTTTAAACCTGTTTTGATGTCTCAAGACCCTCTGTCAAGATACCTGACTACTTTGGTTTGACCTTGAAAAACCTGTATACCTGGTCGCCATACAGACCGCACGTTTTCCAGTCCGAATACTGGTCTTCTTATGGTAGGGGTGACAGTTCGTACCTCCACCTAGTTATTACTACACCCCGACAAGACGCCATCCTTGACCGTTAGAA
>BLSH010196808.1:6271-17723 GCA_018402905.1 Glandirana rugosa | reverse complement strand
GGCTCCAACCATATCGCTCATTTAGAGACTGTACAGGAATGACATCCACCCAGGGTTCCAACCATATAGCTCATTTAGAGACTGTACAGGAAGGACATCCACCCAGGAGAAGCTGAAATATGCCCCCCAGACCACCAGAATGGGGCTCCAACCATATAGCTCGTTTAGAGACTGTACAGGAAGGACTTCCAACCAAGAGAGGCTGAACTTGGCTGGGGCGACAAGCGGTAAGGGATACCTTGCGACTCCAGTCCTGATCAGGTGAGGAAAAAAAGGAGAATGCTGTGAGCCGGGTCTGTCTTTGATTTATAGTTAACCAGTCCTATCATGTTGTGGGGGCGGAGCCACAACCCATGTGTATGCTGCCATGAAGATGCACCAGGAAATGTTTTTTTTCTTTGGGGTGGGGGGGGGGTCTACAATATTCTTAGCTATCATCTTCCTCAGACCTGGGGCTTTCTTATGTATAAATTTAGGTTTACTTGGGAGGATCTTCTTAAGTATGTTATCTTTAAGCAATATCGGCCAGAATTTTTTAAAAGATTTCTCCACCTGTCTATAATCTAAATTGTACCCGGTTATAAATGCTGTATCAAAGTTATTATTTCTCTTCCTGGGGGTTGTTTCTTCCAACAGCTGTTCTTTTGTAACCTTAGAAATGTCTTTTCTCACCTTTTGAATGTCATTGTTCTTGTACCCCTTTTCCAGGAATCTCTTTACCAGTATTTCAGATTGTTCCCAGTAATCAGTATCCCTATCACAGTTTCTCCTAATTCTTGTAAACTGTCCTTTAGGGACTACCTTGATCCATCCTGGATGGTGACAACTTTTAGTTGAAATGTACCCGTTTCTGTCCACCTCTTTAAAATGGGTTTTGGTAATTAATCCTTGATTTTCTTTGAACATTTCCAAATCCAAGTGTTGCACATGTGTGGGACTGTATTTATATGTCAGTTTGACAGTTTGATATCATATCTGTTGGTATTTAAATGCTTCATAAAGAGATCCAATTCATCCACTGAGCCTTCCCAAATAAAAAAAAATCATCAATAAATCTACAATAACATTTTAATTGAGGCCATTTCCCGGGTATGATATCTTCCTCTTCCCATTTGTTTAAAAATATGTTTGCAACACTGGGAGCATACCTAGCCCCCATCGCAACTCCCTTGATCTGATTAAAAAAATCGCCCCCGTACCGAAAGTAATTATTGGACATGGCCATGTCCAGACCTTCAATCAAGAAATGTATTTGCGACTGTTTGAGGTCAGTCCGATTGTGTAAAGTCCATTTTATTGCATCTATGGCATCTTTTTTCCTAATATTAGTGTATAAAGACTCCACATCCGCTGTGACCAACAGAGTGGAGTCCTTGATGGAGATGCCCTTAATCAGCTTTTTTAAGGCATTCCCATCTTTCAGAAATGCTTTTCCTTTCGCCGCCAATGGTTGTAAAAATGTGTCCAGATATTCTCCCACACGGGAATATAAAGAGTTAATCCCGCTTATAATAGGTCTGCCAGGAGGTGTCACTTTATTTTTGTGCATTTTGGGCAGTTGGTAAACCACTGGGATTTTTTGAGCTTCCTTCCATTCTCTCCATTCCCCCAATCGTTGGTGTAATAGGTATTATAATCCTGATTATACATAGGGGGTCTGAACCCTCCTCTACCTCTATTTCCACCCCTAAATGGTCTACCTCTATACGGTCTAGAGTATTGTGTATCTTTGTTTCTAAAATAGGGGGTTCTCTAGGTTGCTGTGACTCCCTATATTGCCCCTCATAATGCATATATGGAGGCTGTTTCCTTCCATATTGTGTATGATTATTCTGTCTGGAAGGAGTATTCTCCCTCAATGGAAGATATCTATTTTCGGTGGGGATTCTATATCAAGGTGATCTATAATGTCTTCTTTCAGTGTCTTCTCCTCTGTTCATTCCTCTATTTTCACAACCAATTGTATCCCGTTCCCTATAATGATTTTCGTATCTTCCCAAAGGTTCAACAGAGGGGCTCCTTGGCTGAGTTTCTTGAAGTAGTGAACCCCTCTCTAGTGAGGATTCCCTAGAGACTGCATTGGCTAGATCCTCTTGCCATTTATATACTATGTTTTCACTGTAATCTTTCACATCTCTTTGGTATTTCTTTATTTTTTATTTTTTTATGTCATTATCTTATTTAATCAGATGTTTCTCTAGCTGTTGATATTTATTTTTGTATTCCTATGAATCGCAAAATGGTGTAATTTTCTCTTTTAATTGGGAGATTTTCTCTTTAAGAATATTTAGTTTGGCATTCCTTCTACATACAATAACAATTTAATTTACTATAGCGCTGGCCGCAAAATAGCGGCAAAATTACAGTGATTGCCGTAAATAGTGCTAAAACGATATTCACAATAGCGCTGGCGGCAAAATACATCCAAACTCAAATTCCCTATAGCTCCCAGGCAACAAATAGCGCCCAAATCCTTACTCTAGTCAGGACCTGGAAAATTGCCCATAGAAATAATGTTTAGATCGGTATCTTATTTAACCTCTTCAATACCAGGCACTTAGAACACTTCCCGCCCCGGACCAATTTTCAGCGCTGTCGCATTTTGAAAGACAATTGCACAGTCGTGTAGAGCAATAGATAGATATAGAGCTTTCTTTTGGTGGTATTTTATCACCTCTGCGTTTTTTATTTTTTAAAAATAAAAAAAGACCGAAAATTTGGGGGAAAAAAGGTTTTCTCGGTTTCTGTCACAAAACTTTGTAAATAAGTACTGATGAGGCAGTACTGATTGGCACTGATGAGGTGGCACTGATGGGCACTGATTATGAGGCACATATATGCAGCACTGATAGGCACTCATAGGTGGCACTGATAAGCAGCACTGACAGGCACTGATAGGTAGCACTGACGGGCACTGATAAGCAGCACTGATGGGCACTCATAGGCGGCACTGATGGACACTCATAGGTGGCACTGGGCACTGATAGGTGGCACTGATGGGCACTGATAGGTGGCAGTGGTGGGCACTGATAGGTGGCACTGGTGGACACTGATAGGCAGCACTGAAAGAGGGCACTGTAAAGTGTCCATTCTCTCGTGGTCTAAGGTGGCAACTGTAATTGGCACTGAGTGCCAGCCATGTTGGGCAATATGCTCCTTACCTAATGGTCTAGTGTGAGCTCCCTGATCATCTCCCTGGTGGTCTAGGGTCGGCTCCCTGGTGGTCCGTGGGTGGGCTCTTCCTGGTGGCCCCTGGGCGGGCTCCCTGGTGGTCGAGTGTGGCGATCCAAGGGGGGGCTGCGTTGATAACCTCCCCTTGTCAGGAGAGCCGCCAATCAGCTCTCCACTACTCACATCTGTAGACGTGTGCAGAGGAATGCCGATGAACGGCTCTTCCCGTTTATATCATGAGCAGCCGTGATTGGTCATGGCTGATCACATGGTAAAGGGCTTCCAATCGGGCGTGCGATCGCGGGTTATCCTGAGGACGTCAATAGACGCCCAGTCAGGATAACGAAGCCACCGCCCGGCCATCATTTGTAAATAGGCCGGGCGGGAAGTGGTTAAAGATAATCTGCTTTTAAACTGTGTGAAGACGTGATTTCTACACTGAAATATCTTTAAAGGTCTGAGAAGAGATAAATTCCCCATCTCTTTACAACTAGGTGCACGGCACAACTGAGCATGCTCAGACATGAAACTACTCTTATTTTTACTCCCATGGAGTAATTCTAGGGAGGTATAGTAAATACCAAAATGAGAGCTGTTTTAAAGAGCGTTTTTTGGGAGTGAAAATGAGAGTTATGCAGCCCAATGCATGTTCCAGCCATTTATTCTAATGGTACAATTGTAACCTCCCCAAAGAAATCCTTTTCACGTTGAGATGAAATGTATCTTTCTCTCAAATAAATTGTCCTTGCAACAATGTTGCTTGTTCATCTATTTTGTTTGTAGGCTGCATTCACACAAGGGTAACCTGACTTAAGCGCAACTTTGCTAGGCGATTTCAGTGCGACTTTCAGCATGACTTACAACGCGGCTTCATGCCAGGCGACTGTCCTTGTGGCCAATCAGAGCAGGGAGGGAGGGGGTTGCCCTGGATAAATTATTTTCTTTACTTCATTGTAAAGTCGCTTCCATATAGATGAGAATCCGATTTGGAGGCAACTTCTATTCAATTCTATGGGCACAAGTCGGATAGAAGTAGCCTAGAAGTAGTACAGGAAGCTTTTCTGAAGTCGCTCCGACTTAAGTTGTGTACATTAAGATGACTCCCATTCATTACAATGGGATTTCAAATGTCAATCGACTTGGGCGACTTGAGGCGATTCAAGTCGGAGAGCAAGTCGCCCCTGTGTGAATGGGCACTTAAGAATGCAAGAATGTACAATGTTTTCATGTTTGGTTAAATATTTTTTTCTCTGTAACTTTCACTTGTTGAAGTCCATCTCACAAAAATATTTCCCTAAATACACACATGTGTCTTTACAAACCGCAAACAGTACCATTGCTTCTGCAAATGCAACATGAGTCACAATTTTATGTAGCGGTACCCACAAAGGAACTGCTGATTTATTTGACCCGGGTCTCCCTCTGATTATCCTGCAGCCAGTCACAACAAATTTTCACACTGTCAGGTGCACGCACACAATCCTGCTCGTTACTCCAATGACCAGTCTAGGGGATAAGTTTTAATGCTTTATTGTAGAACTGGGATAGGAGAAGGGAATGGATTTGATATTCCAAGTTAACTAACTCCAAGCGCAGACAACTTCTCCCTATCTCTGTATAGCAGACTGTCAGCAGTGATACCAAATAACATGCTGATTTCAGTGACACTAAAT
The DNA here is from genome assembly GCA_018402905.1 of Glandirana rugosa. Taxonomy (NCBI): domain Eukaryota; kingdom Metazoa; phylum Chordata; class Amphibia; order Anura; family Ranidae; genus Glandirana; species Glandirana rugosa. The sequence continues at coordinate 12,879 of BLSH010196808.1, read as the reverse complement.
AGCAGACTGATCCCAATGAAACAAGTCCCTTTTAAGGCAGAAGAGGATAAGCCGGACTTCGTTTCTTCAAGACACTCACCAGTTTCTCCTTTCTAGCTCGAAGTAGCAGACTACCAAAGACACTTAATGGCAGGCTGATTTCAATGAAACAAGTCCCTTTTTAAGCAGAAGAAGATAAGCCAGACTTCGTTTCTTCAAGACACTAACCAGTGTCTCCTTTCTAGTTCACATACCCAGTTAGCTGACTTTGAGGAGCAGGAGGGGGATTTTAGCACACTCAGTCTCAGGGATCCCTTTGGGGTCTGTACTCACACCATGTCCCAGGACAGCCGGCAGCTCTCTTCCCACTTCCAAGCGACACTTTGCCACTGTGATACCAGACCAGATCCAAGGACGTCCACCCTCATTATGCTTGTAGAGGAACTCTGGTCTGTAGCATCCGGAGAGGCCTTGACCAGGCCTAACAACTGGCAGCCTTCTGAATATGCCCTAGCCAGGAGCTACTTAATCACTTCCATCCCTGAGGTCTGGGTGGGCGGGAACTCCTGACTTGAGCCCATGTGCTCCTTTTTATATGAATGCATTCACCCAAAATGCAGTGGGGCACCTCCCCCGCTAATTGGTCAGAACTACATCCATATACATGCTGGCACTGGCTGGGTTTTCCCCCCAGTGTCCAGTAGGGACCAATACTACCGGACAGTGTAAAACTTTCCAGACCTCATGAATCAGCACCAGAGCACACTGAGCAGACCTTACTCAAAATCAATGCTTTCTGATAAGCAGAGAGCATCTAAATTTGCCTGCTCTCCTGTTAAGCAGAGAAATACAAAACTATATACAATCACTAACACCCAAATTAGGAGGTGCTACATTTATATTTTTATTATTTCCAAATGATCCTAAATCGAGCCTGAAAAAATGGGATGTGTACCAACATCAGAAATAAAAATGTTATTTCCAAAAATCAGAGGGTAACATCAATATTCTAAACACCAAGAATCACAAATATCACAGAATAAATCAAGAAGAATAACTCCTGAGTAATGTAATTCCACCACCTATATATCCAAAGAAATTCAGTATATACAGTATGTCACAAAAGTGAGTACACCCCTCACATTTTTGTAAATATTTTATGATATCTTTTCATGGGACATCACTGAAGAAATGATACTTTGCTACAATGTAAGGTAGTGAGTGTACAGCTTGTATAATAGTGTAAATTTGCTGTCCCCTCAAAATAACTCAGCACACAGATATTAATGTCTAAACAGCTGGCAACAAAAGTGAGTACGTCCCTAAGTGAAAATGTCAAAATTGGGCCCAAAGTGTCAATATTTTGTGTGGCCACCATTATTTTACAGCACTGCCTTAACCCTCTAGAGCATGGAGTTCACCAGAGCCTCACAAGTTGCAAATGGAGTGCTCTTCCACTCCTCCATTACAAAGCTGGTAGATGTTAGAGACCTTGTGCTTCACCTTCCATTTGAGGATGCCCCACAGATGCTCAATAGGGTTTAGGTCTGGAGGCATACTTGGCCAGTCCATCACATTTACCCTCAGCTTCTTTAGCAAGGCAGTGGTCACCTTGGAGGTGTGTTTTGGGGTCATTATCAAGTTGGAATACTGCCCTGCGGTCCAGTCTCCAAAGAGGGGGGATCCTTCTCTGCTTCAGTATGTCACAGTACATGTTGGTATTCATGGTTCCCTCAATGAACTGTAGCTTCCCAGTGTTGGCAGCACTCATGCAGCTCCAGACCATGACACTTCCACCACCATGCTTGACTGTAGGCAAGACACACTTGTCTTTGCACTCCTCACCTGGTTGCCGCCACACACGCTTGACACCATCTGAACCAAATAAGTTCATCTTGGTCTCAGCAGAACACAGGGCATGGTTCCAATAATCCATGTACTTATTTTGCTTGTTTTCAGCAAATTGTTTGCAGGCCTTCTTGTGCATAATCTTTAGAAGAGGCTTCCTTCTGGGATGACAGCCATGCAGACCAATTTGATGCAGTGTGCTGCATATGGTCTGAGTACTGGCAGGCTGACCCCCACCCATTCAGCCTCAGCAGCAATGCTGGCACCACTCATATGTCTATTTCCCAAAGACAACCTCTGCATATGATGCTGAGCTTGTGCGTGCACTCAACTTCTTTGGTTGACCATGGCGAGGCCTGTTCTGAGTGGAACCTGTCCAGTTAAACCACTGTATGGTCTTGGCCACCGTGCTGCAGCTCAGTTTCAGGGTCTTGGCAATCTTCTTATAGGCTTGGCCATCTTTATGAAGAGCAACAATTCTTTTTTTTCAGATTCTCAGTGAGTTCTTTGCCATGAGGTGTCATGTTGAACTTCCAGTGACCAGTATGAGAGAGAGAGCGATAACACCATATGTAACACACCTGCTTCCCTTTCACACCTGAGACCGTGTAACACTAACGAGTCAAATGACACTGGGGAGGGAAAATGGCTAATTGGGCCCAATTAGGACATTTTCACTTAGGGGTGTACTCACTTTTGTTGCCAATGGTTTAGACATTAATGGCTGTGTGTTGAGTTATTTTGAGGGGGCAGCAAATTTACTCTGTTATACAAGCTGTACACTCATTACTTTACATTGTAGCATAGTGTCATTTCTTCAGTGTTGTCGCATTAAAAGGTATAATAAAATATTTACAAAAATGTGAGGGGTGTGCTCACTTTTGTGAGATACTGTATGTGTAGGAGGGTTCTACATGTAGCAGTGGCTCACGAGGTAACACACCTGCCTAGCGGTGTTTAGTTCCTGGTTTTGAATTCCAAACATGCTACTTCATGTAGAGTCATTGTTTGTTCTCCCTATGTTGTTAAACATAACTCCTGACTCAGGGCCTTACCTAAATTATGTCTAAATGTAGTATTTATGTTTGGGATGTTTCCACCACCATTTCAAATTGTGTCATATGTTTTCCATGGGCCAGGACTAATTGCAGCCTCTTACCAAGCCAAAACCCACAAAATGACAGCTTTTTTTTCTCTCAGCATGCTGATACTAATCAGCCATAATCAGCCTTCAAAACAGATGGCATATGCTAAAAAAAGGTTGTTCAATGGCTTTCTGGCCTTCCACAGTACATCTGCATTGAATAACTTATTGCACCCCTGGGACTTAGGACTGTTTTACACCACTAAGATGCAACCTTAAAACCTGTGGCTCAGCAGGTTCACATCCCAAACATGCCACTTCATATAGAGAAGTTGTTTGTTCTCCCTATATTGTTAAACATAACTTGTGGCTCAGGGCCTTACTTAAATCATGTCTAAATGTAGTATTTATGTGTAGGAGGGTTCCACCACCATTGCAAATCTTGCCAGATACACTATCTAGCCAAAAGCATTGGTACGGCGGCCTTTACACACACATGGACTTTAATAGCAGCCCAGTCTTAGGCCATGAGTTTAAAATTTGAAACACCCTTTGCAGCTATAACAGCTTCAACTCTTCTGAGAAGGCTGTCCACAAGGTTGTTGGGGTGGAGTGTGTCTATGGGAATGTTTGGCCATTCTTCCAGAAGTGCATTTGTGAGGTCAAGCACTGATGTTGAATGTCTCTGCTCTAATTCAGCCAAAAGGTGTTCTGTCTGGTAGAGGTCAGGACTTTGTGCAGGCCAGTCAAGTTCCTCCACCCCAACCTCCCTCATCCATGTCTTTATGGACCTTGCTTTGTGCACTGGTGTGCAGTCATGTTGGAACAGGGAGTGGCCATCCCCAAACTGTTCCCACAAAGTTAGGAACATGAAATTGTCCAAAATGTCTTGGTATGCTGATGCCTTAAGAGTTCCCTTCACTGGAATTAAGGGGCCAAGCCCAGCCCCTAAAAACCAACCCCACATCATAATCCCCCTCCACCAAATGATTTGGACCAGTGCACAAAGCAAGGTCCATAAAGACATAAATGAGCGAGTTTAAGGCGGAGGAACTTGAATGGACTGCACAGAGTCCTGACCTTAACACAACAGACCACCTTGGGGATGAATTAGAGTGGAGACTACAGGCCTTCTCGTCCAACATCAGTGCCTGACTTTAGAAATGCACTTCTGGAAGGATGGTCAAACATTACCATAGACAAACTCCTAAACCTTGCAAACAGCCTTCCCAGAAGAATTGAAACTGTTATAGCTGCAAAGGGTGGACCAAATCTATATACCCTGGGCTGCCATTATAGTTCATGTGTGTTTAAAGGCAGGTGTCCCAATACTTAGGACAATATATTGTATATTTGTGGCACTGAGGATGGTTATGGACTTAGGGCTGGTTCACACCACAGAGATGCACAGTACATGTGTGAGGCTGCTCACTGGCTAAGTAGCTAGCAATTCTGCCTAACAGCCCTGGGGTTGCTGGTTCAGATCCCCAACATGCTAATTCTTGTGTTGAAGTTTATATGTTCTCCCTGGTTGGGTTTCTCACCACAATCCAAAGACATGCTGGCATTTTATTTGTCTCCTGTCGAAATAGTCTCTAATGTAAGCAAGTTGTTTTGGACTTTAGACCCAATACACACTACTAGATTTTCTGCAGATTTTTGTCTTCACATTTTCCAAAACCATATAATATGGGCTCAAACCTTAAGAGTTTTGATTTGTATGCAATCAGGCAGGCACTTACACTACATGGTTTTGGTAGATCTGAATGAAAAAATCTGCAGAAAATATAATAGTTTGTATGGGGTCTTAGATTGGAAGCTCACTGCAGCCAGGGACTGATGTTAATGTTTGTTAGCACTAATCATGCCCAGGGACTTGGACATTTAAAATTGTAGGGTTTATACTGCACAGGTACATATGCTTAGAAAGCTGTTGCTTGGTTTATGTGCATGCACATAGACTTAAATCTTTGGCCTGTAGTTGGAGATTTGATGCACAAGCCAAGGGCTAACACAGTTGCAAATAATATTATGTGTTCCTGCTCAGGTGCATTCAATTTCGGCATACATGAAGAGACAGATTGAAAGATACGGGTGGGTGTGTACTTATACTGGGCATGTGTCAGTGTGCTAACAATACAACCTATCTTATATAATGGACTGCAGTAGGGGGATTGGTTTGGCCTGAGCAGAGGCCATGTTATTTGCTGTGATTTTTGGTGGAGAAGGACCGATATTGTGCATGATGACAAACGCCCCACTAGGGCTGTTTGGATGTTTGTTTGTTGAAATTCTTGTGCATTTTGTCCATCAAAAGTGGGTTTATGTGGCCATGCTGTCAATGTTGTGTGTGTATTGCTCCTGTCTGACCATGCATTCATGGTTTGGGAGCATCTGCTGACCTTTTTCTACTCTTTGATCTCATTGCTTAATCATGTACACAGAAATGCATTTTCCAGGAGAACATACCAATGTATGTGTATAGAATGTGTGTTTGTGTGTGTGTGTGTGTGGGGGGGGGGGTGTTATTGTTTGAACATGTGCCTTTTTAAACAATATGTTGTAATGCTTTGTAAGAATAATGACTGTTTCTATAATCTTGCAGCTAAAAATGTGATGTGGTTTGGTTGGTGTGGAGTAGTTGTACTATGAAATGTGTTGCCTGTTCCACACTGTGAAAGTAAAACTGTGTCCACTCTAAGGTTTAGACAAATATTAGATTGTAAGCTCCTATGAGCAGGGCCCTTAGAACCCAATTGCTAACTGTTTTGCTAAATGGAGAACCATATATACTGTAGAATATTTTAATGCCAGTAAATATGTACATAATTGTGTTTCTGCTTGCAAAATAAAAGTACATTATTGAACTCGTGTTTGTTGTTTTTGTCTTTTCTTTCTTCTTACTTTTTAATTAGTTTTGGGGGTGGTGGTTTTGGGGAAGTGGAATATCTTCCTTAGGGCCGGGTTCACACTGCTGCGGTGTCCGAGATCGAATGTGATTTGCACCACAGTGCAAATCCCATGTGATCTCTGTGCAATGCGAATTCAGCCATACAGATAGTATGGCTGAATTTACATTGCATTCAAACTTGCACAGGACTCTTTTTTGGTTCCACAGCAGAATCGGATCGTATGGGTGTTCACACCCATGCGATCCGGTTCCTGTGCAAATTTGCAATAAGCAAACTGATTTGGGGGTGTCATTAGCTTTCTATTGACACTCCCAGCAGTTAGCATTAGTGTTGAGCGAACCCGGACTGTAACGTTCGGGTCCGTACCGAACTTTCGGGTGTCCGGGGCATGGACCCGGACCCGGACATTTCAAAAATCGTTCGGGTTCGGTCTGGGGTTCTGCTATTTTACTCCACGTGTTGAGAAGCTGCAGGGCAGCCTATCAACAAGCGTTTCACTGGTTTGCCCTTAGAAGCCATCACAGCCATGCCTACTAATGGCATGATAGAGTCCTACGTCCTAGTCCAGAATTTTACAGAGATTAGAGAGGGAGTGCGAAAGTCGAAGGAAAGGGATGTGATTGGGTTCCTCGTACACTGACGTCGTGACACTGAGGTCGAATATTTCTCCGACCCAGTGTACTACGTGACCGGTTAGTGTCGGTACGGTAATCATCCGTACCGACACTACCGAAGATTCCCGTTTGGTCACTTTGCGAACAACTATCCGACGGGACGTCGAAGAG
>BLSH010196721.1:0-10826 GCA_018402905.1 Glandirana rugosa | reverse complement strand
CCCAGATAGGTTGTCCCACACACTCACTGTATATACAGAGCCCTGGATATGTGTGTGCGAGGCGGTTCGGTAATAGTAACTTCAGTCCCTTTGAAATTAAATAAGTCTTGGCATCTTCAGCTAGCCACTCTCGTTGGTGCACTTAAATTCCTGGGTAGCTGACCTAAATAAAATAACTGGCCCGGATCACTAAGTGAAGAATGCAAGATTTTCCTCTGCAGGGTGAAAGGACAATGACATCTGTATACAATGTCTATCTAACTAAATGGCCTTGTATCCTGAGGCACTACAAGTGTCAGCAAGATGACTACCTGGAATGATGTCTGCATACAGGATTCAATATAACTCCATCTGTGCAGTGTCCTTGTTTCCTGCAAATGGGCACAGCCCTCTCACCCAATCCTGCGATCGATCAAGGCCCAAATGAACTTCCCGGGACAAGTAGGCTTTCCTGGTGGCGACTGGTCACCTCACACTGTCACACTGGAAAGCTTCATGTCGGTGCAGGTGTGTATAAATGTGCACCTGGGATCCTCTCTACCTCAAGCTGGATGTCCCGACCGGACCCAGAGGCCTAAGATCCTGTGGTGAAATGACCTAAAAGGCAGTGCCCCTCTTTTAAGTCTTCTCTCTTCCTTTGCCACACTTTCACTAAACTCTCCTCAGGGAATCGAGATGAAGTCTCTCTCTTCCTCTCCCCCAGAGAATGCTGGGGTTGTAGTTCCATACTCCATACAAAGCTATGGAGCTGTCTGGTAAAGGGACTTCATATTCCGGAATGCCTTGCAGCCCTTCCTGCAGCTTGTTAAAGTCCCTTTGATGGCTCCTGTAACTGTTCTCCCCATAGGAACACAGTACACGTGCAGTGTAATCCAATGCTTCTGTGTCTCTACACACATTATAAGTTCTGTGTATACAAGAAGGAGGGGGAGAAGTTCCACCGCAGGAGCTGACAGGTACATTTCTCCCTTCTAGGAGAGCCTGTGTATTTTCAGCGGCAACTTAGCAAAAGCCGCAGAAATAGCGGGGCACCCGCTACAATGGAATTCTAAAAATGGAATTCCATGATCCTTCGGGTTGGGGGTTGGATGACCACAGGACCACGGGACTAACAAATAAATAGGTCGGTAGATATTTTGCAGGGGTTACACACAGATGAAAAGGGACACCTGAGGATTGAGCATAAAGATTACGATACAACGCATCCTCCATCCTCCACATCTGGTGTATCCATTTGCTGACTGCAATACGTACAGTTGCGGTTTGCAATTGGTTTACCGTGGGTATGGCTGAAGCTATTAGCCACGGCCCCGGTATTTTTTTTTCAGCTGGCGATTGTCTTTCTCTTGAAAGCCACCCGAGCGGCTACTTAGCCCCTGGATTGCTTTCAGAAGCAGCGGTAGGGATCGTCGTTCCGCCTTCCACCGCTCGCCGGTGTTACTCAGGCTTACCACTTTTACCGACGAGCCTGGACAATGATCCGACAGTTTGTGCAACTGGCCATAGAGTTTACCAGAGAACAGATCATCTTTGATCGCCTCTAAGATCTTGGAGGACCGGAGCAACGGCATGACATCACTGCCGGTCTGGGGCAGAGGTAAACCTTTTTTTCTTTTTTAAAGCAAAAGGTCAAACTTTTTTTTGATCATTTACTTTTAAATGTAGAGGAGAGATTTGGGGTCTTATAGACCCCAGATCTCTCCATAAAGAAGACCTGTTATCCTTATTTCTATTACTAGGGATGTTTACATTCCTTGTAATAGGAATAAAAGTAAAACAAAATTAAAGGAACAGTGGAAAAAAAAATTAAATAAGAAATCCTATGGAGATTTTTTACGCATCATAGTTTGTCACTATTCCAAGAGCGTGCACAATTTTAAAGCCTGACATATTAGGTATCTATTTAATCGGCGTAACATCATCTTTTATATTCTACCAAACAATTGGGTTATATATTGTTACTGCATTAGAATTCATTAAAGTGTATTTTTTCCACAAAAAATGCTTTTGAAAAACTGTGACACAAATACAGTGACATAAAAATTGCAAAGATGGCCATTTTATTATTTATGGTCTCTGCTAAAAGGTACTTTTCTAGCAAAAAAGTGACAGTTACTTTCAGCTGAATGCAATGTGATTTCAAAAAGCCTTTAGCCTTTTGTATTTTTTTTTTTTAGAAATCTTTTTATTGTTTTTTGCAACACACAATCAACAAACAGTAGACAATGCCAATACATATTAGGTTTGACTACCACTGGCTAGTCGTCATTAGCCTTTTGTATTTAAATAGAATGTAAAGGAATTTGTAGAATGACTTGTTGAATGAATTGTTGACTTGTTTTTTTTAAATAAGCAATGTACAGTTTGTTTTTATTCAATTGAATCCTTACAATAAAAAAAAACTACATTTAAAATCCTAAAACTGGAAAATATGTCAGACAGATAAACAACAAGTTGGACGCATATTTATTAACCACTTGACCTCCAGAAGACTTAGCCCCCTTTCTGGCCAGGCCATTTTTTTTTAAACACAGCACTGCGTTACCTTAACTGACAATTGCGCGGTTGCGCAACACTGTACACAAAAAAAAAAAAATGGATGTCCTTTTTTTGCTCCAAATAGAGCTTTCTTTTGGTGGTATTTGATCACCTCTGTGGTTTTTATTTTTTGCATTATAAACAAAAAAAAGACAGAAAATTTTGAAAACAAAACAATATTTTTTACTTTCTGCTATAAACATATGCAATAAAAAATATAAAAATGGCTTTATAAATTTAGTTCAATGTGTATTCTGCTACATACATTTGGTAGAAAAAAAATTCCATTATGTGTATATAGATTGGTTTGCCCAAAAGTTATAGCGTCTACAAACTATGGGATATTTTTATTTATTTATATTTACTAGTAATGGCAGCCATCAGCGACTTATAGTGGGACTGCGATATTGCGGCAATCGGACACTGACACTTTTTTGGGAACCAGTGACACTAATACAGTGATCAGTGCTAAAAATATGCACTGTCACTGTACTAATTGCACTGGCTGGGAAGGGGTTAACATCAGGGGCGATCAAAGGGTTACATGTGTGCCTAGCCTGTGGGGGAGGTGCTTGTACTAGGGGAAGACATCAATGCTTTGCAGGAACACAGGATCCATGCCTTCCCTACTGACAGAACTGCGACCTGCCTTGTTTACATAGGCAGACTGCCAGACATAATCACAGAAAAATCACAGCAGGAACGAGCCGGCAGCAGTGGCACACACTCATGACCGTTACCTGGAAGTGCAGGATCATGTATATACAGTATACGTGATTCTGCACACAGCGACCGCCCTGTAGCAGTAAAACTGATATAGGGCGGTCGGCAAGCGGTTAATCATTAAACATCAAAGTAAACAAAAAAAATATAAACAATAAATATATAAAATGCTTGGCAAAGAGTGAAAAAGTTTAAAAGAATTAAACTGATCTACCCATATATTAATCATGATACTACATCAACCAAAGTTTTTTATAGATATGTAGCGCCCTCTACTGTTAGGTGGGTGCTTAAAGATAGATTTTAGTGTAGGTGAAGTAAATTTGGTCAGGCCTGACATAGGTGCAGGCCTAATTGTTTTGATTCTGGGCAGGGTAGTGGTGACTGCAGGAATGACACTCCTTGGTAACCCCTCCTTTCAGGCTCAGAGTGTTCTGGAAGAAAGGGTGGGGAAAAGGAAGTGGAATTGCTTAAGGTATCTTAACTGCTTGCTGACCGTCGATCGGCAATTGACGGCGACAAGCTGGCTCTCCTGCGCAAATCGCCGTCATACGACGGCGGCCGCGGGATCGAGCCTAGTGAGCGCGTGCGCGCCGCCGGAGGTGCGCCCGCGCGCTCACTGTGTTCAGGGAGGGCCAGGGAGCGGGTGCGGCGGAGTCGATCTCCGCCGGCCACCCGCGATGCCCCCCCCCCGGAGCGAAGGAACGGAGGTCCGTGTATGTAAACACGGACCTCCGTTCTGTGTGAGGGGGAAGGGCTGTGATCACAGCCTTCCTGTATACGAAGGCTGTGACCACTTCCCTTCCCCAGCTAGGGCAGTCCCCCCGCAGTTAGAACACACCCAGGGAACATAGTTAACCCTTAGAGCGCCCCCTGCAGGTTAACCCCTTCACTGCCAATGGTATTTACACAGTAATCAGTGCATTTTTATAGCACTGATCGCTGTATAAATGCCAATGGTCCCAAAAAAGTGTCAAAATGGTCCGACATGTCCGCTGAAATATCGCAGTACCGCTAAAAATCGCAGATCGCCGCCATTACTAGTAAAAAATAATAATAAAAAAAACCCCCCAAAAATGAATTCTCATCATCCGTAAACGCGACCACTTTTGCGCAAACCAATCAATAAACGCCGATTGCTATTTTTTTTATCGCAAATATGAGGAAGAATATAAAATCGGCCAAAAACGGTGAAAAAAAATGTTTTTTTATATTTTTTTTTTGGATTTGTATTCTAGCAAAAAGTAAGAAATTTGGGTTTTTTTGCAAAATTGTCGCTCTTCTTTTGTTTATAGCGGCGATCAGAAATGACGCAGAGGGGATCAAATACCACCAAAAGAAAGCTCTATTTGTGGGAAAAAAAGGGCGCAAATTTCGTTTGGGTACAACGTTGCATGACCAGTTTCAGTTAAAGCGACGCATCGCCGAATCGCAAAAAGGGCTCCGGTCCTAAAGCTGGAAATCCTTCCGGGGCTGAAGTGGTTAAGGAGCCCTGACCAATCCCCAACCTGGATTGGCAAGGGGCAGGCCTCCTTAAATACCTTGGGTCAGCACAGTCTGGGAGGAGAGTTCAGGTGGAAGAACTGGAGATGAAGCAGAGGTTGCTGAGGCACTGAGGGAGTCCCCAGTCTGGGGGGGTTGACCTTGGGCCTGGAGGCTCGGGAAGTGGAAAGAACCCCTCTTACAACCAACAGAGGAGTTCTGACCAAGGGAGCAGGAGAGCAATGGATAAGGCTACAGGAAAAGGGGTTGATATGTGCTGGAGGAAGGAGGAGTGTATATACGGAAGTGAATATAGAAGGTCCCGTTCAAGTTTGATCTACTGGGCATCCCATAATCACTCCTACCCCATCCAAGTTTAATCCCCTAATCAATAACAAAAAAACAAAGTACTGGCCTGTTCCGTGACTCCGGATGAAAGAAAACAGTGTGACTGAGGGCAGACTGACAGGTGGACCACTGCAGTCAGCAACCCCCAAGGGGGTAATGGCTACAGATATTATCAAGACAGAAGTATATTGTGTACTCAATAGGACCACCATTCAGTAAAGTCCTAGCAGGAAACTCACATAAATTGCCAAAGCGTTCAATCAAAGATATGCCCAAAAATAAATGCTATATTCACAGTGGGACTAGACTGTATATCATTTGCAATTTAATTCCATGCTTGTCCCATTAACCACTTCAATACTGGGCACTTAAACCCCCTTCCTTCCCGGACCAATTTTCAGCTTTCAGCGCTGTTGCAGTTTGAATGACAATTGCGCGGTCATGCGACACTGTACCCATATGAAATTTTTATAATTTTTTTTCACACAAATAGAGCTTTCTTTTGGTGGTATTTAATCACCCCTGTTTTTTTTATTTTTTGCGCTATAAATTAAAAAAAGACAAAAAATTTTCAAAAACAATGCATTTTTCTGCGTTTCTGTTATAAAACTTTGCAAATAAGTAATTTCTCTTGATAAATTTTGACCAAAAATGATACTGCTACATTTCTTTGGTAAAAATAACCCAAATTGGAGTTTATTTGGTGTTGGCGGACAGACAGATGTGACGGGGACATACAGATGTTTTGCGTATGGTGACAGATGTTTGGGGACTGTGACAGATGTTTGGGGACATACAGATGTGACGGGGACTGTGACAGATGTTTTGTGTATGGTGACAGATGTGATTGGGGGACATACAGATGTTTTGGGGGCTGTTTTATGGGGACACTTATGTGTATGGGGACAGGGGTATCAGTGTGCTTGGTGCGCTGTGTGGGGGGCGATCTGTGACAGATTTCTGCATGAAATCCTCATCATGCAGAGAGCTGTCACATAGCTGCAGCTCCCCCCCCCCCCCGCACTGAGCTCTCACTGAGCTTGGCGGGGGGAGAACTGTCACAGAGACGTTCGTATCTGTTTACAATGTGATGGCTGTGATTGGACACAGCCGTCACATGATCGGGAGGGCCAGTCACTGCGCCCGTATCCCGATCTCTGCTCAGCTGGATCCTGTGATCATAATGATTACAGGATCCAGCAGCAGCGCGGCGCGTGCCCGCGCTGCGAGTTCCCGTTCTGCAGGACGTAAATACACGTCCTGTCAGAACGGGGAAGCTCCCACACGGCCGTATATGTGCAGTGGCCGGGTGGGAGGTGGTTAAAGGATATTAGAAACATGCATCAGTGTATCAGTTCTCACATAGTGATAGGTGCGTTTTTGTAGTGAGTTTTTGTTGGGAGAGGTAAAATCTAGTCAGGCCTGACAGTGAGAGCAGGCCTGATTGTTTTGATCTGGGCTGGGGAGTGGCTCAAGGGGGGCTTGAGATTGCAGGAAGGGACACCCCTTGGATACACCTCCCTTTTGAGGCCAGAAGGTTCTGGAAAAGGGGATGGATGAGGAGGTGTCACTTTCTGATGTATGCTAAGGAGCACTGACCAAAACCCAATCTGGATTGGTAGGGGGGCAGACCTCCTTAAATACAGTGATCTGCCCAGCAGGGGGGAGGAGTCGTTGTCCTGAAGTAGCACAAGGTAGCAGGAAAGCAGCAGGGAGGCTACACTGAAGGCTCTTTAAAGGATCCACTGGTGTCAGTGAGTGGGGGCCCCTGGGAGTTGGATCAAAAGGCTGAGGCAGGCTGGGAGAAGACAGTGGACAGTCTGTAGAGGTCAGAGAAGCCAAACAGGGGAAGGAGGGCCACTGGACAGTGAGGCAAGCCGAAGGGGGTTTGGAAGATGGATGGGCTGGAAGTTGTAGTTCATCCGGTGCCGAGCTAGCACCAACGCACTTAGCTACACAATTGAGGGCCCTTGGCTTCACAACAGGGAAGGGGTGGTCCGGAGATCCTGCTAACAGTAAGAGCAGGCTTCACTATGTGCTAGCTGTTGTGGAAGAGGAAGTGTCATGGAGGTCTGATAAATTTCCTCTCAGGCCGGTAACAGCAAGTAGTGGGCAGGAGAGAGGAAGGAGAAGTGTAACAATCAGCAAGTGTATGTGCTGAAGAGCCCTGAAGAAGTTTGACAGAACAAAATATATAGGCTAGCAGTCGGGAGTACCCCCCACTTCATCTACCTGCAATCCTTCCCCACCTCCATATCACATCTCTCTCTCTCTGGGATGCCCAGCAATTGAGGAGCCTTGGAGAGGATCGATCATTGATTCCTAGGGCTCTTGCAGCCAAGTGGATGTACACAGGTGAAGGATCCATCCAAGAATTAGCCCAGCAGCCACACACTTGCAGGTGAGACCGTAGTGATTACAACATGGTCTCCGGTTGCCAAGCCTGTGATACGAGATCTATCTACGGAGCAGCTAAGACCAAGACGGTCATCCTGTGGATTGTCCTATGAGCTCTTCCCTGTCTACCCTTGACACTGAATGGACTTGGTCATATAGTCAAGCAATCGTTGCAGGTGGAAGATCAACTTGAAATAAGAGTTACGGTCTTCCAGTGTATGGCCATCTAACAGCATGGAGATACGTGATATCCGATCCCAACAAGTAGGGAAGCATTGAGCTGCAAATAGGACATTCACCAACAAGATCCAACACGGGTCAAGAGTGGCTATACTGGGACACGGGTTCCTCATATTGTGGAAGAGTTCTGATTTTTTCTTGTGAGTGAACTTCATTACACCCTAAGACCCTCCATACGGGTGGAGACCAAATCACCAGGTTGGGTACGGTCTCCCTGTAATTGGGGTTATCATCCAATGTCCCCCACAGGATTTTTTGGCATTACCATCAATGTGAACTACAAGTTCAAGCAGGGGACTGGAGTCTAGGAGAGGAAATTTTTTCCCCCCCAACTTCCAATTAACCCCGGTGATCACAGCTCCGTGATAACAGTTGGACATCAAACAATCGAAAGCAATAGGAGTTAATTGGAGACTCAGGTGGAAATCGGGCTCCTGGAGATGTCTTTTCATGGTGCACATCTAGAGACACAGGAGAGGGAACCAGGTAGAGACCTTTAGAGCACATAAGGTCTCCCTGTAAGTACCTTCAAGATTACAGCTAAGGAAGAACCCCCCGATATCTACTAACTGTACGTTTTACAATACAGTACTACAATGACTTTGATGTCCTCAATATCATAATCTGGACAATCACCTTGGACTGCCAACACACACCATCCCCACAGGGGTCGGGGGCATAGCAGGTAGGGGAACAGGTAGAGGTTACCATCTTTTAGGAGGGGGTGGCCAGAGGGGGAGTCTTCTTATGGGGATCCCCTTATCCCCTATACCAGGGGAGGGGACCTCGGTAGGTTGCATAGGTCAGGTTGGTCCCCCACTTTTCCCCGGGGGGTGAGTAGAGGGGGATTTGGCACCAAGGGGGAGGCCAATGAGGGTTAGGACACTGGGCACATGGGATGGAAATGTGAAGGGTTGTCATGTGATGATCTAATTAAATTTAAAATAAACATACAAATGACTTGAATTGGAGGAGCAGTTTGTTTTCTTTTTTTCATTTTATGCAAAGGTCTTATAAATTGCCTTTCAGGCCGGTAACAGCAAGTAGTGGGCAGGAGGGAGGAAGGAGAAGTGTAACAATCAGCAAGTGTATGTGCTAGAGGAAGAAGGAATGTATATACGGCGGTGTATATAGAAGGTCCCGTGATTGATTTTGGACATCCCACAGTCATCCCTATCCAAGTTTAACTACTAAATAAAACAACAAAAAAACAAAGTACCGGTCTGTTCATTGACCCTGGGTGTGTGGAAATCGTGTGATTGAGGGCAGCGGGCAGGTGGACCACAACTATCAGCCACCCCCAAGGGGGCACATGGCTACACATATCTTTAGCATTCCTTATCAAATGAACAGTTTCACCTCTATAGCTTAATGTCTTGGGAATATTCAAATCCCTTATCTCTTCAGCACGCAAAGTCAGGTGAATCATTTATGTGCATAGTTCAACTCATGTGATCACTTGGCTTGTGAATGTGCAAATCTATACATGTTCTCAGCAAGCTACACTATATTACCAAAAGTATTGGGACACATGCTGTTACACGTACATGAACTTTAATGGTATTCAAGCCTTAGTCCGTAGGGTTCAATATTGCGTTGGCCCACCCTTTGCAACTATAACAGCTTCAACTCTTCTGGGAAGGCTGTCCACAAGGTTTAGGAGTGTCTATGGGAATGTTTGACCATTCTTCCAGAATCGCATTTGTGAGGTCAGGCACTGATGTTGGATGAGAAGGCCTGGCTCACAGTCTCTGCTAATTCATCCCAAAGGTGTTCTATCAGGTTGAGGTCAGGACTCTGTGAAGGCCAGTCAAGTTCCTACACTCCAAACTCGCTCATCTATGTCTTTATGGACCTTGCTTCGTTCACTGGTCCAAATAATTTGGTGGAGGGGGGATTATGGTGTGGGGTTGTTTTTCAGGAGTTGGGCTTGGCCCCTTAGTTCCAGTGAAGGGAACTCTTAAGGCATCAGCATACTAAGGCATTTTGGACAATTTCATGCTCCCAACTTTGTGAGAACAATTTTGGGATGGCCCCTTCCTGTTCCAACATGAGTGTGCACCAGTGCACAAAGCAAGTTCCATAAAGACATGGATGAGCGAGTTTAGAGTGAAGGAACTTGACTGGCCTGCACAGAGTCCTGACCTCAACCCGAAGAACACCTTTGGGATGAATTAGAGCAGAGACTATGAGCCAGGCCTTCTCATTCAACATCAGTGCCTGACCTCACAAATGAGCTTCTGGAAGAATGGTCAACCATTCCCATAGACACACTCCAAAACCTTATGGACAGCCTTCCCAGAAGAGTTGAAGCTGTTATAGCTGCAACGGGTGGGCCAACTCAATTTTGAACCCTATGGACTAAGACTGGAATGCCATTAAAGTTCATGTGCATGTAAAGATAGACATTCCAAAATATTTTTGGTAATATAGTTGTAGCGCTGCCCCCTTGAGGGTTGCTTAAAGATTCAATTCCCCCTTGGTCTTCCCCATTCTGAGAGTCCTCCACCACCCCTGACACTCTGGGTTCACTAATTTTTTGAAAGACTTCATTAGAGTTGGCACCTTTGCAGTAATAGAGACCACACCACAATTTTGAATTCAAAGTGTTTACTTAACTCGTGCTCTGTATGAAAAAGCAACTTTTGAATACTAAAGGGTCAATAATTAGAGTTGAGCAAACCCGAACTGTAAAGTTCGGGTCCGTACTGAACCTTGGGGTGTCCGCGACCCGGACCTGAACCCGGACATTTGAAAAAAAGTTTGGGTTCGGGTATTTGATCCCGTCTGTTGAATAGCTGCAGGGCAGCCAATCAACAAGGGTTTCACTGGTTTGCCTTTAGAAGCCATCACAGCCATGCCTACTAATGGCATGGCTGTGATTAGCCAGTGCATTATGTGACCCAGCCTCTGTATAAGCTGGAATCACGTAGTGCTGCATGTCACATGCTCTCAGGCTAGTCTAGGGAGAGGATGCTGCTGGCGCCGTGAGGGACAGATTGCAGATATAATAACATCTCATCCTGCATTACAGAACGATCTGATTCTGGACTAGGTAGAGATTACTACTACTGCTTTGAGGGACAGATTGCAGATCT
>BLSH010196711.1:144330-155444 GCA_018402905.1 Glandirana rugosa | reverse complement strand
CCTCTAGACGTAAAGAGTGCCCCCTTGTCCTTTGTGATGACCTTAAAGTAAATAACTCCACACCAAGTTCACTATATGGACCACTTATATACTTGTACATGTTGATCATATCCCCCCTTAATCTCCTCTTCTCAAGTGAGAATAAACTCAGATCCTCTAATCTTTCCTCATACCTGAGCTCCTCCATGCCTCTTATTAGTTTGGTTGCCCTTCTCTGCACTTTCTCCAGTTCCCCGATATCCTTTTTGAGAACAGGTGCCCAAAACTGAACTGCATATTCCAGATGAGGTCTTACTAATGATTTGTACAGTGGCAAAATAATGTCTATATCTCTGGAGTCCATACCTCTCTTAATAAAGGCAGGTGTCCCGATACTTTTGACAATATAGTGTATGTTTAGTAGAACTATTGCCCATTTGTGCGTTTTAAAGGTGTAATATATCATAAAGCTTGTGTGGTAGCATTTGCAAATTTGAGTCAGGCATTTAAATAACATTCCAGTACGCTGAATTCTCCAATGATAACTATTCTGTAACAGTAGCGGTAAGTTAATAAGATTTCCATGTTTTAATCTGCTATATAATGCTGTGATCTTCCTTAAAATATAATTTATCTGTTGTCTTTTCTAGGAGCTAAAAGGTCAGTCTGACGTGACCCTGAGAATTGTGCACTGTCCACCAGTTGTTACTGCCATTATACATAGGCCAAATGTGTCCTACCAACTGGGCTTCTGTGTGGAAGATGGAGTGGTAACTGTGATGTAGCTCTTTACTTTATTTACATCTGTGGAATTCCTGTCCCTATATATTTACAATGTTTTTCTATACAGATTTGCAGCCTTGTCCGTGGAGGAATTGCTGAAAAAGGAGGAATCAGAGTTGGACATCGAATCATTGAAATAAATGGACAAAGCGTGGTAGCCACATCACATGACAAAATTATCCAGACCCTGCTGGATGCCACAGGGGAGGTAATATTTATATGTAGGATTGTATCTAGGGTTATATTATTTTACCTGTATATTAACCACTTCAGCCTCAGTGATGTACCCGTACATCGGCAGGTTGAAGGGGTTAAACATCCTGGTATTTTTTTTTTCTTCATGTGGCGATTTAAGCTTTAATGTAAAAACTATCCTATTGACTAATTAGCTGCTGGATTGCTTTTATAGGCAGTGGAAGGGGGTCCCCCCCTTTTCCATCGCCTTTCCGGGCTCTCCCATCCCATCGGGGAGCCCAGGACTGAACCTGTAGGTTACACCGGCTGACCATAGAGATGACCGGAACATCCCTGATCCTCTCTATGGTCTAAGAAACCAAAAGTGACGAGTATTTCATCACTTCCACTTTTCCTGATGGGAAATTGGATTTACTGGCTTGGGAAAGCATCCAATCATAGTGATCTTGGTTTGATCTGATGCTTTTAAAGGCAGAAAAGAGATCTGGGTTCTCAGTAAAAAGTACCTGTCATTGCCCATGCTATCACAAGGGATATTGTTCATCCCATGTGATAGCAGTAAAGTAGATACATTTTTTCTTAAAGCGCCTCCCCTGTTCTCATGCATAAAGGCGAATGCACACAGCGGTCCTGCACGCATATGCAAACAGCGATCACACCACCCATGTAAGGTATCCCCACAAATGTCAGAGAGAGCAATAATGATAGCACCAAACCTCCTGTGTAATTGTAAAGTGTTAAAATGTAAAGGCTTTTAAACTTTCGCCTATGGATATTTTTTTTTTTTTTTTTTTTTAATCAACAATTTTTATTGTATATAATAGAAAGTTGTACATACACATAGCAAGAAGGGATACAAGGTTTTGAATTGTTCAGGTTACAGGAAATAAAGTGTAACAGGCTCGGTATTACATTCAGCTTACAATATCTTATGAATGCTATCCAGCTGGGTACAATGAAAACCGGTGGTTCAGTCTCATATTGAACTAAGCCATTTCTAAGCCGTTATGCTAGTGTAGAATATAGAGTACATCCTTATAATTATTTGAGTTTCATAAGTTAGTTTAATTTTTCTGTGAAGAGAAGAGCGAGTAGGAAAATAAAAGAAAGAAAAGGAACAAAATAATAGGCATAGAAAAATAGCGAAAGGAAACGAAGAATGCATGCATGTCTCACCAACACCCGCCTTGCAGTCACAATGCGTCCTCCCGGAGATGCCACTGCCTCCAAACTCCGTCGTGGGCCTCCACTCTGTTCTGCGTTCTCCGTACTTGTGCGGGCCCTGGGGGTGCGCAGCGCGGCGATCGGGGTTCAGGCTTGTCCCTCGGACAAAGCCCAACCCCGATCAGTGAAATAGCCTCTTTACCATGTGACCGGCTGTGTCCAATCACATGTCAACAAACCGCGGTAACGAGCTGTTACCAGGTCCTCCTCTTCACACACTGATCGCATGTGAGGAGGAGATGGCGGTAACAGCTCGTTACCGCTT
Source organism: Glandirana rugosa (assembly GCA_018402905.1). Classification (NCBI taxonomy): domain Eukaryota; kingdom Metazoa; phylum Chordata; class Amphibia; order Anura; family Ranidae; genus Glandirana; species Glandirana rugosa. The sequence continues at coordinate 152,998 of BLSH010196711.1, read as the reverse complement.
ACTGTGTGCACCAATCACAGTGATCCCCCCCAGTAATAAAGAGGACCTGTCACAGCCCATCAAAGTACCTGTCACCTGCCCATCAGAGTACCTGTCACCTGTCCATCAGAGTACCCGAGTACCTGTCACCAACCCATCAGAGTAGCGAGTACCTGCACCAACCCCTCTGAGTACACGAGTACCTATCACCAACCCATCAGAGTACCTGTCACCAGCCCATCCGACATTTTTTGCTAAAATGTAAATAAAAGCAGAGAAATGTCTTTTTTTCCACAATAATGCCTCTTGTACATCGTCTTATTATCTTTTGGGAGACACCTATGTCATTTCCCATCAAAAAATTACTTGCTGGTTGAATAAAAGTAACTTTAAGTCAAAATGTGCCAGGGGTATGAATAATTATGGGCAGCACTGTGTATGTGTGTGTATGTGTGTGTGTATATATATATATATATATATATATATATATATATATATATATATATATATATAATATATACACACACACATTTTTTTTTTTTTGTTAAATTAGATGGACTTGTGTCTTTTTTCAACCTGACTAACTATGTAATGATGTAATGTTGGACCTCTGTATGTGGCCAGGCTGTGTAAAAGTCTCACACATGTGGTATCGCCATACTTGGGAAGAGTAGCAGAATGTAATTTTGGGGGGTATTTTTTGCTATGTACATGCTATGTGTTAGAAATATCTTATAAATTGACCACTTTATGTAAAAATAAAAGCGTTTTCATTTTCTTTCCACGTTTTTCGAAGACTTGTGGAAAAAAATTAACCATTCAAAAGACTCATAATGCCTCATAGATTATACATTGGGGTGTTTGCTTTCCAAAATGGGGTAATTTTGTGAGTAATTCCATTGTCCTGGTGCTCCAGGGCCTTCAAAAGTGTAATAAGTCGTTAGGGAAATAGATGTCTAATTTATGCTCCTAGAACGTCTGACGGTGCTCCCTGCATGTTGGACCTCTATGTGGCCAGGCTGTGAAAAAGTCGCACACATGTAGTATCACTATACTCTGGAGGAGTAGCAGAATGTATTTTGGGGTGTAATTGGAAGTATGCATATGCTGTGTGTGAGAAATAACTTTTTTTTATGCAAAATTGTATAATTTCTTAATTTTCCCAAGAATTGTGGGAAAAAAATACAACTTCAAAAAACTCACCATGCTTCTTACTAAATACCTTGGATTGTCTACTTTTCAAAAAGGGGTCATTTGGGGGATATTTGTACTTTCCTGACATTTCAAGGACTCAAGGAATTAGATAGGACGTCAGTGCATCAGATGTGATCAATTTTCGATGATTGGCACCATAGCTTGTAGACTCTAACTTTCACACAAACCAAATAATATACACTTATGTGGGTTATTTTTTACCAAAGATCTGTAGTAGTATTGGTTTTGGCCCAAATTTATGAACAAAAATGACACTTTTTGCAAAATTTTATCATTGAAACTAAAAAAAAAAGTGTTTTTTTATTTTTCAAAAATGTCGCTCTTTTTCAATTATGTCGCAAAAAATAAAAAACCCAGTGGTGATTACCACCAAAAGAAAGCTCTATTTGTGTGAATAAAAATTATAAAAATGTGTTTGGGTACAGTGTTGCATGACTGAGCCGTTGGCATTCAAAGTGTGAGAGCACTGAATGCTGAAAATTGGTCTGGGAAGGAAGGGGGTATGAATGTCCTGTATTGAAGTGGTTAAGCTCGTTTTCCCCGGATACCTTCAGCCAAAGTGAACGTAATTGGGACATAGATCCCAGTAATCTACCCGAATCAAACTCTGCATTCGTACCCCAAAGTAAGCTATTCGCTTGGACCGGTGCTAGCCATATCTTTTCAATCTCAGTACATTTATTATATCATCGTTGTGGGAACCAGGAGATTAACCCTTAACAGCGGGGGGTATTACACACAATCCAGTGGCTTCAGCCACTGGGATTGTGGGTGTAACTGACAGGCAACCTCCTGCCTGTCAGGTGAGAGCAGTCGGGCGGTGCCACTGCCGCCCGATCGCTCTCACGGACCCCCGGTAACGGCGCCCCCCCAGCATGCACGCTCCCACCATGCTTACTGGGCTCCGCTTGCCCATCGGCGGGCACGGGATGTCCATGGCTGGCAGCGGCGTGTAGAGGGGTAAGTAGGAGAGCGGATACACGTCCGCTATCTTCCCCTTCTTGCAGTGACCCGGAAAACGTCGTCTTTGACATCACTTCTGGGTCACATTCTCCATGTCCCCGGCTCACTTTGCCGGGAACGGATGTTTTGCAATGCGATCGGCATTGCAGAACATTCAGTGGAGTCATGCAGGGTCTTTTAGACTCTGCATGTCTCAATAAAGAGAACCTGTCACATAAAAACATCACATACGGGACTTGTTGTCCCCTATGTGATAGAAAAAAAAAGTTAAGTTAAACATTTTTTTTTTTTGCAAAAAATAGTTACACCAAACGCATAAAATCCCCCCCAAGAAATTTTGAGGCCCCCTCCACCCCCATATACACATGCACGAACGTAAACGCATGCGTTGGGGCGCCTATGCGTTAAAACGTTGATTGCGATACACATGTTACATATTGCCGCGTACGCCAGATTGAGAGCAATAATTCTAATACAAGACCTCCTCCGTAACACTTAGCTTTACCTATAGGGGGCTTCTGAAGCATCACCCATAGAAAATATACGGTACTGAAGTTTGACGCCATTTCATGGGGCGCACAAAAATTTAAGGTTTGGCACGTTGGGTATCTATTTACTCGGCCCAAGCTCGTCTTTTAGATTTTGCAAAAAATTGGGTCATTTTTTGCAGTTATCTGCCCTAAAATTCACGTTAGTGTGTTTTTACTGAAATTTTGCGTTTCCTAGACCGTTGCGGTAATATCATGTGACATAAAAAATTGGAACTACCACTATTTTATTCTCTAGGATGTCTGCTTTTTCAAAAATATATCCTATTTGGGGGTTTTGTATAATGTTCAGGCCTAAAATTATTTTTTAAACGTGTGCCAAAAACACAAAAACGGCTCTGGCAGCAAAAGGGTTAAAGACCGCAGTTGGGCAGCTTGGTAGTATCTTATAAAATTAAGGAACGCGAGACCAACGCTAGTAACACTAAGGAAGGTATCCTATGTCACTTATAGTTACATATAAATCTTATCATATCTGCCTGCAGTTTCTTCAGAGGGGCGTATGGGACCAGTATGGGGAGTGTTTGGAATAAGTAGAAGTAGAAGAAGCTTAGGAAGGATAACCATTTTAACCGCAGCAATGCATCCAAAAAGAGAGATGTGATGGTTCCTCCACTGCCTCACCAATTCCCTAATTGCTGCATATTACGGGGGGAAATTCGCCTGATATAGTGTAGCGAAGGATGGGGTGAGAGAGATCCCCAGATGCTTCAAGGCATTTGTTTTCCACTGATAGGGAAAGTTGGATTTTCGGTGATTAACTTCGATATTCGGGATGTTAACTGGGAGGGCTTCAGACTTTGAAGCATTTATTTTAAAACCCAACAAGAGATCATACATTTCCAGCTCTTTGTGCAGGTTCGGTAGGGAAATCCTAGGCTGGGTCAGGGTTAGTATTATGTCATCCGCAAAAAGCAATGTTTTAAATTCCCTCCTTCTGCCCGGTATACCCCGGATATCTGGGTTCTTGCTAATGGATGCCGCCAGGGGCTCTACACATAGGGCAAAAAGGGAAGGTGAGAGTGGGCACCCCTAGCGGGTACTGTTAGCAATGGGAAAGGAAGAGGATAGGGCAAATGGGGTCTTGACCTGTGATGATGGATTTGTATAAATGTGCCTAATAGCTCGCAGGAATGGCCCACGGAATCCCATGTGTTGCAGAGTAGCAAACATGAAGGGCCATCCTAGGCGATCAAACGCCTTTTCCGCATCTAAGCTTGGCACTAGGGCCTCCTGTCCGTCTCTGTTTGCTACCTCTATCAGGTCTATAACCTTTCTGGTATTGTCCCCCACCTGGCGTAGAGGGACAAAGCCCACCTGGTCTTTATGTACCAGAGAGAGTAGTAGCAAGTCAGTCGATTTGAGAGCAATTTGGTGAATATCTTCAAATCGGAGTTCAAGAGGGCTATAGGCTGATAGCTGGCACACAGGGAGGGGTCCTTATCGGGTTTTGGGATCAAGATTAGTTGGATGGTAGGAGTTTGATAGTCAGTGTAATTTCTTCTTCCATAATTTCAGCATTGAGTGAAAGTAGGTGCGCACTTTGAAGTTTGGGAACCCCACTGTTTTCCAATTACTGCTGCAACCTCTCTGTCAGATCGGGGGAAAGTGGGAGGTGGGGAATACTGGGGTTATTGTATAGTTCAGCGTAAAATTCCTCAAACATATGAACTATATCCCAGGGAAGAGACAGCAGAGATCCTCCCTTAATCTGATGAGGGGTCGTCAGATGGCTACGCTCTGACACTTTTCTGGCTAATAGAGAGTGAGCCTTGTTTCCCTTGTCATAGTATAGCTGCTTAAGCCTAATCAAGGCTTTTTCAACCTGACCTAAGGCTAGATCCCTGAGGGTCACACACAATCAAATAATCTTTCTAAGCAAGGGTATGAGACGAGGTGTCTTGGAGGCGACATTCTAGGGCTCTAAGCTTCTTTTCAGTGTGTAGCCTCTCTCATGGCCAAAGAGAGAGCTATACAGTGCCCCCTCAGGACCGCCTTGTGTGCTTCCCAAAGGGTGGGTACTGAGATTTCGGGGGTGCTATTTTCGGCAAAGTACTGTCTCAAGGTTGTCTCTAGCTCAGATTTAGCTGGGAGATGCTGAAGAAGAAAATTATTCAGCTATCAGTGGCATGGCCTACAGTGTGGGGCGGAATAAAATGTAAACTGACTATCCCCAGGATGCAGCACCCTCCAAAAGTCAAACAAAGCGTAACGTCTAGTGAGCTGGCGAAAGAGCTTTGAGTCCCGAAGCGTTCGTGCTTGTATTGTACGAGGGCCCAGCACCTGGTGATCGGCAGTCTCCGACTGGGTCAACTTAAAGTCTCCTCCTACTATTAGTAAGTCATGTGTAGTCTGAAAAAGATGGGCAAAGACTCGTGTCAAGAAACTAATTTGACAAGCCGTCAGAGCATACAGCACACAAAAGGTAACCGACTGCATCCGCCAAGTACCTCGCAAGATTATAAAGTGCCCCTGAGGGTCCAATTATGAGTCCGTACAAGAAAACTGTGATCCTTTTTAAAGAGTATAGCCACTCCTGCACGCTTACGAGAACTGGATGCCTGATATACTGAATACTGGGTATTGTCTGAAGGCGAAGGCAAGGGAGTCCCCTTTTGAGAGATGTCTCCTGAATCATTATGAGTTTAGCCCCAGACTGCATGAACTTCCGCAATACCAGATGTCTCTTTCTATTAGAATTTAGCCCATGGACATTTAATGACAATATCTTAGCCATGACAATAAATCATAATGTTATCAGGATACTTGTCACCCTGGCGGTCGGTGCCAATGCCAGGGAGAAGGGGCGTGGCAGCCCCTGGGTCCAAGTGCTATAGCACCCGCAGGCTGGTGGTGGACTGTAAGGAAACAAGAAGAGGAAACAGAGAAAGATTGATAGGAGAGAATATTAGAACGAAGACATGTAATGTCAAATGCAATGCACATTATAATCAAACCTAATTCGACTTGTAGAGGGCGAGTCCGAAAAAATTCTTGAATATCCACCCAAGTTGAAGTTAAAAAAAGGGTCTCCAAGTCCGGGGGTATATAGGGAGATACAGTATAGAAGTAGAGTACCTTATCAGACAATATAGGAGGAACTATAGGGGGTAGAACCCGGGGGGGGGGAGGCGTAAGTAACCAGAGTTCTGCCGCTCTCAAATATCTGAGGAGATAGGCCCATAATAACTTTTCTATCTAAAGCAGGTGCTCTGGGAAAAAACAGTGGTGTATAGCCAGACCAAGGGAGTGCCTAGAACATATGTCATTCAATTCCATTAATAAAGAACATATTTAACCTTAGACTAATAATAAACAGAATCAGCTATTTCCCTGCATAATTTTAGTCTCAGTGGGGACAAGCCCCAAATATCCAAACAGAGTAGGAGTGAAGCCCTAAGGGAACATTCAGCTGTCATCTAAACATACATTTGTCCTTATAAGCTATTATAACTATAGTTAGAGTAACTGTTAACTAAAAAAATAAAAGGGGGAGGCTATAAAGTACATTGGGCAAGATAGTTATTTCTAGGTTTGGTTGTTTTGTGTGGGGTCTCTGGACCCTGAGACCTCTTAGGGTTTAGGACCTGTTTCCAAACCATGGGGGCTGGAGGCGGGTAGAAACCAGGTACCATGCAGGAAGTTGAGGAGCTGGGACTTCCAGAATATTACAAAAGGTATTGATGTCTTCTGGATACCGCAGGACAGCAGATTTGCCCTGGTGCTTTGCTGTAAGGCTAAAAGGAAATCCACAGCGTTAGGTGATATCTGCTTCTTGAAAGGAGCACAATAGAGGTTGAAGTAATTCAGGATAAGTCAGGAAATATTTGAACTGGGTTGTTGTCAAAAACTACCCTGCGCAGGATACGAGCTTTGCGCATGATATCCTCTCAGGGGAAAGGAGTGAACTCTGCATATGACATTGCGGGTTTAAAAGCAGAGCCTTGTGGTCGGAGGGCACGATGAGCTCTGTCCATATCAATAGGTTAGGTATGGGGTTCACCCAGGATGTCATTAAACAATGTTTATAAGGTGGGTTGTAGGCCCTCAGGACCCTCAGCTTCAGGAAGGCCCCAATATTATTCCTGCAGCCCCTATTGTCCAAATCCTCTGTGTGGCGTGGTATATTTCTGAGGATAGTGCAATGGTCTGCCCCTTGAATCTAGGCGCGATGCAATGCAAGCTTTGTTTCCTGAATCTCTTCCTCCGCCAGTTCTACTCTGTCCGCCAGGTGTTTAAAATTAGCGTGGAGCACTTAGATTTCCTTACGGCATGTGGATTTAACATCCTCTATCAATTGTTTAAAGTCTTCCTTGGTAGGTATAGCTTGTAAATAAGTAAGCATGGAAGGTGGGAATGGAGGTGGCTGGTCCAAAGTTACATGTTGCAGTGTCCTTTGTGCGGGCTGAGCTGGCTGCCGGGGCCTGCAGGTTCAGCAATATAAGCAAGCTGGGGTGGTAAGTCCCATGGTTCATACCACTCTGGGGTGCCCTGGGACCTTGGTGCTCAGGCGTGGGGGATCCCACCATCTGGGCATATGTAATGGCAGACTCTGGGTCCGTTTGGATGCACTGAGATCCCTGGAGCGTAAGGGCCTTTGGGCCCTAGGAGAGCAGGGAGTGCAGGGTTGCACTTCTGGGGTTTTCTCCACTAGACCTGATAGGTTTGCTGGGGATGGCCTGGGCCGGAGCGGGTCTGGGAGGGCCGGGAATTCAGTGGAATCTTCCGAGATGATAGGGGAGTCAGGGCCACCATGCCCCAGGCACGGATCTGATGCTGTCCACAATAGCCGTGGGAAAGCCCCGGTACACTGTGTGTACGGCTCGGGGGGGCAGGTGGAGCCTCGTGTGCCACGGTTGTGTCCATATCTGGCTGTGGGGGCAGACTCATTGCTCCTAAAGTGTTCGGAGACCCATCCTCCTCCCTTTCGTTAGTTGGAGCTCAGATGGAGCCCGATGGCGTAGCTGGAGGGGAAAGGAGTACATTGGCATTCCGGAGCCAGAAAAGGAGGCTCTGCTCGGTGTCCCCACAGTCGGCCCAAAGAAGTCCTGGAGGCTTGCCGCGGAGCTTGGGGGAGGCTGTGATGATCCCCCTGCTTTAGCAGCGCGGGCGTGCTTAGACTTGCCCATGACAGAGTGGTAGTTTTCCCCGTTTGGCAACTTAAACCAGCGGGTCAATGGAGAGCTAGGGGATTAGGCTGCCACCTAGGTTGGCTTCCGTTCACGCCCCCTGCCTATGGATAATTTAATGTACCATAGTTTGTCGATGTTCCACCGGCGGGTGCAATTTTAAAGCGTGACATGTTTGGTATCTATTTACTCAGCGTAAGATCATCTGTCTCCTCCGGTCAGAGCCTCTGTACTATTCATGCGAGGTTGGTTCAGCGATCTTCCCCACTGAGCTGTTGTGTTCTGACAGGAGAACGGCGATCTCTGCCGTTGGTTGAGAGCGCTGATTGGGAGTTTTCCAGCATGCACATCCGTCAGAAGCTGGCCAAATGGCCGGCTTCTGTCGTACAGACCGATATACACACAGGTAGAATGTCAGGGTTTTTTTTTTTTTTTTGAACCGGCAAATGTCTCCCGACATTCTGCCCCCGTGTACAGGGCTTAAAGGGGTTGCAAAGGCAGAAGGCTTTTTATCTTAATGCATTTTATGCATTAAGATAAAAGGCCTTCTGTGTGCAGCAGCCCCCCTAATACTCAACTGAGCCCCATCTCTATCCAGCAATGTCCACGAGTCCCTCGGCCATCCGGGACTCTCTCTCCTGATTGGCTGAGACACAGCAGCGGCGCCATTGGCTCCCGCTGCTGTCAACGTCGGTTAGCGAACCGGGAGAGGGAAGGGGCGTGGCCAAACCGCAGCTCCGTGTCTGAATGGACACGCGGAGCTGCCACTCGGCTCGGGTGCCCCCATAGCAAGCTGCTTGCCGTGGGGACACTTGACAGGAGGCCGGTGCGGGG
>BLSH010196711.1:52876-79481 GCA_018402905.1 Glandirana rugosa | reverse complement strand
CCCACCCCCCCCCCCCCCACCAAAACCACCCCTCTACCTACTCTTTCTGGCGATAGGTATCAGCAACTACTTAAAAAAAAATGTATCGGTACTCATATTCGGTGTTGAAAAATGGTATCGGTGCAACCTTACCTACAGTGATATTCAGTATTCCAGAATGTTTGATGAGAACCATTCCTCATCTGGATTGAGCCCTGTGCATCTGTTTTTTGTTTTATTTTTTTCATGCAAAATGTAGATGTTAATTTAGATGCATAAGCTATAGAACAAGAGAATGAAGATGCATTTCCTTTGGTGCGGGTTTGCAATCTTACACCCACTCCCTTGCAGTCTGTGGAGCCCTTTGAAAGCTATCCTCTCACTTACCTACTGGGTACTTTTACCCCCTTCCTGCCCAGGCCAACTTTCAGTGCAGTCGCACTTTAAATGACAATTGAACAGTCATGCTGATGGGTACTGTTGGGGCTGCACTGATAATCAGGGCACTGATGATCAAGGCACTGATTATCAGTATGGATGTCCCCTGGGTGAATTGCCGCATACCAGCTTTCCTCTGCTCACGTGCTGTCAGCGTGAGGAGAGGAATGCCAATAACTGCCAAGTTCTGTTAACACTGTGATCAGCTGTGATTGGACACAGCTGGCCACATGGTAAAGAGCCTCTGTGATTGCCTCTTTACACTGATCTGTGATCAGCTGTGCCTGAAGGACACATCGATCACTAATCCCTGCAACAGAGGGCGCCTGAAAAGCGTGATCATGGGAGGACATAGATTGACACCCTCCTGGAAATGTGTGAATGCGATGTAGCCATCATTCGGCTATAGCTTGGTCATAAAGATGTTAAGGAGACTGTAGTGTGATGCTGCTATGTTCCCTAGCCATGCGTGCATGCAGTGGATAAAATGTCAGTGGCAGTAGTCAGGAGAGCTGTATTCCATATACTGACTGAAAGACAGAATGAGTAACTGTCAACATGCATGTGAGACTTTACCCCCACCATATCATCTTTGCTTCCTTTTTGGGGGACTAAATTGGAAGTAAAACATGGCAGGAGGAGCATTAATGGGGCCTGGCCACCGAAGTTCCATACACAGTGTCCCGGGACACATTCAGTATATTCACCTGCTACAGTCCATCACAACAAAAACAAGGCCTTTGGAGGGAAGGACTGCCACAGCTTTGGCCCTGCTACACTCCACATAAAGCACTGTTTTGACCTTAGACAGACAGGGTGCCACCACAGAAATTGCTGTTGCAGAAAGAACATCAGTATACTTAATGAGCTAAGAAAAATCTGTGCTCACTGGCTGACAGGAGAGACTTCCAGGATTGCAAAATGCATCCTGAATCTACCAGCAGCACTTGTTTTAGAACAAAGGAGAAGGAGCAATAGTGTTTGAGCAGCACCAGAACCTGAAGGAGCAGAGTGGGTACTGGCATGATAAGCCACTGCAGAGTGACAGAAGAGATGTAGTGGAATCCATGGGGTTTCCAGGTTCAGAAGTGACATATTCATGGGTGAGGGCATCAAGGGCCTGGTTTGCAGGAACTGTACTGTCAGATTGCAGGATCTGCCATAGTGCCAGGTGCATGAGTTAGGGTGCTGAGGGCTGGGTTCACTGGTGCAGCCAGAGATGTGTGTGAGTTGTACTGGGTGCACTAAGAAGTATTGTGGGTACTGAGGAGTTTTCTGGGTACTGAGGGGCACTGAGTGCTAAGGAGTACTGGGGACACTGAGTACTGAGGAGTAATGTGCGCACTGGGCACACCGTCTACTTAGGAGTATTGTGGGTACTGGGTGCACTGTGAGTATTGAAGCAATACTGGGGACACTTGAGTGCTACGGAGTATTGTGCGTACTGGGGGGCACTGTGCATACTAATGCGTATTATGGGTACTGGGGGGGGTTACTATGAGTACTATAAAGTATTGTTGGTACTGAGGGGCACTATGAGTACTATGGTGTATTGTGGGTACTGAGGGGCACTGTGATTGCTGATGAGTATTGTGGATACTGAGCGGCACTGAGAGTGCTCATGAGTGTTGTGGGTACTGAGGGCACTGTGAATTCTGAGGAGTACAGGGAGCCCTGTGAGTATGAGGAGTACTTGAGATACTGGGAGTACTGAGGAGTATGTTGGGTACTGGGAGAACTGCAAATACAGAGGGCACTGTGTGTATTTAGGAGCCCTGTGTATATTAAAGTGCACTGTGAGTAAACAGTGGTGCTGTGTGTGACTGAAGGGCATTGTGTGTACAGTGGGGTTATGTTTACATTCTTGTTCTTAAACAGTTTAGTGCAGGGATAGGTAGCCTTGGCACTCCAGCTGTTGCGGAACTACAAGTCCTATAATGAATTGCAAGACTCTGGCAGCCATGCCCGACTCCAAAACATTTGATTATTCACATTACATTAGTGGGTAACATGTCCTACAGGAGTGGTGATTCAACCCGGTGCACATCTTGCTCCATGTATACATTCTTTTAACAGCCATTGGAGGGTGCTGTGCAATTTGTATATGTGGAAGTCCAGATCCTGGATCTAGAGAATCAATTGGCAGCACTGCAAAGCACCAGTAACCTGTAAAGGAGTATGGGCCCTACCTGCCAGGTGCTGGCTGGGGCTAGGATAGAGGAGGTTGGTGAGTGGGTTACAGTTAGAAGGCAGGGTAAAGGAAAGACTGTTAAGCTAGTCCTGAATTGATACATCCCATTTAGTATGCCCAGTGTGATCTTAGGGAATATCAGCTCAGGAGTGCCATTGCTGTAGCAGACTAGCTGCCAGGGGAATGACTAAATCCGTAAAGATAGACAGATATTGGTGGTAGGGTGCTCAATTATTAGAAGGACAGATCTGCGTGTCTGTATGTCAGGAGTGAATTGATAGTGAACATGAGTTATGACACTGCTAATAGGGCTAGTAAAGAGGTGGAGTCTTTGTGGCTGCGGCTTCACAGTGATTAAATAAACAGTAAATTATTTATTTATGGGGGTATGCTATAGGTAACCTAACTTTAAGAAGGAAGAGACCCGTCTGCTTTCACAGTTAGAAATGATAGGGAGAAAGGCAATGTTATAATTATGGGGAATTTCACTCAATATTGATAGGGCAGAAAGAACTGCTCACTCAACTAAGGATTGACATTTTGTGAATTTAATGCAGGACAATTTTTATGAGCTAAATTGTGGCAGCCCCAAATAGAATCAATGCTCTGCTGGACCTACTAATTATAAACAACAAAGAGATAATTGCAGATGTGGAAATAAGGGATAACTTATGAAACGTTGAGTAACTCAGTTTGCCATAGATTATTGGTAAGGGAAAGGGGGAGGATAATTACACTAAATTTCAAAAGAGCCAACTTTACTATGCTGCGCTGCATACTACATGACACTAAAACAAATTCTTGACACAAAGAGCACTGACGAGAACTGGGGATGCTTTAAGGAAATATTAGATAATGGCATTCATCAGTGCATTTCAATGAGCAAAAGTTAAACATATGTGTGTTTTGCTTGCGTCTAGATAGCAAGGTAACTTTGCGGTATAAGCAAGGAAGTTCAGACCTGGCAGTGTATAAATGAGCTTTTACTGAACAAAAATGCTGTACATACAAAACTATTACAATATTAGGAATACAAATCAAGACTGACAGATCTCTACAGCAAATTAACAACCTAGCAAACAAACAAACTATAGTCTCTAACAGTAGAAATACACTTAAATGTTACTTAGCTTCATTTACTGTGTTTGTGATCTCCATTGACAACGATTCTTCTGGAGACCAGGCACTTTTCTTGATGATGACTTTACATATGAGTCTTTCTGCGTTAATGCATGATGAGAGTGAGCTGAGCTGAGCTGCCTGAGCTTATCCCTGGCAACATTTATATAGCTCAGTTTGTGTACCTTAACGACGGAGTAACAGAAAAAAATATCTGAATGCCTGTGAATGAGATGCATTCCCAAATTCTACCTCAAGATGGCACTCTGCCATCACAAATATATAATTGTTTACAGTATCTATAGAGACAACTGTCAAACTGTAATACAACAATGGTTACAAACTCATTTACCTTAACAACCAACTGACAATTGACCCATTGTTTCAGGATAGCCTGTGTTACCAAGGCATTCGTTTGAGAAGCATCTTCAAACAAACCTGAGCTGTTAAAATTAGTCTGATAGATAAATCATTTGTTCATATAATATATTTTATATCAAATGCAACACAATGTGGCGAAATGCTAACTTAAAAAGTAATTAACTGGTTGCCAACCAGCCGCCACAGTTGTACTGCGGCAGGTCGGCTCCCCTGCGCAAACCGCCATCGTACGTCATCCACACGGGCACTCCATGAGCGTGCACGTGGATCGGGCGGACTCTATGTCCGCCGGCGACCCGCGATCGCCTGTTAGGCTACTTTCACACTGGAGCGTTTTACAGACGCTATTTAGCTAAAAATAGCGTCTGTAAAGCGCCTCAAAAGTCCCCCCCATCCACCCTAATGTGAAAGCCCTGAGTGCTTTCACACTGGGGCGGTGCGCTAGCAGGACGTTACATAGTCCTGCAAGCAGCATCTTTGGGGCGGTGAGGGGAGCGGTAATTTACCGCTCCTCTACCGCCCCTGCCATTGAAATGAATGGCAAGCGCTGCCGAAGCGGCTGCACACCGCCTCGGTAGCGCTGAGTGCCGGCACTTTTAACCCCATTTTAACCCCTTGTGGGGGGTTAAAAGTGCTGCACACCGGCCTGCATAGCGGCGCCGTAGCGCAGCTATAACAGTGCTAAATCCCCGCTGAGACTAGCGGGGATTTACCGCTACCGCCCGCCAGCCCCAGTGTGAAAGGGGCCTTACAGAGGCAGAACGGGGAAAAAGGATGTCAATTTTGTTTGGGTACAATGTTGTATGACCGCACAATTGTCAGTTAAAGCGACACAGTGCCATATTGCAAAATGTGCTCTGGTCACGAAGGTGGCAAATCCTTCCGGGGCTGAAGTGGTTAATTCGGAAAAAAAACATCCTTTAAAAAAAATATATCGGATCAAAGGGTTGCCATCAGCATTCAAAGAGTGCAATAAGAAATGGCAGAGCATGATCAGGGTAGCTAAAACGGAAAATTGTATACTCACCTTTCCATAATTTTCCTTTGCTGACACATCTTCATGGCAGCACACACTGGGTTGTGACTCCGCCCCCACAACCTGATAGGATTGATTAGCTATACATGTTTAGAAGGAGAGACCCCACAGAATTCTCTGTATCTATCACCTAAGAAAGGGCAGGATCTATGTGCTGCCATGAACATGCATCAGGAAAAAAAAATTACGGAAAAGTGAGTATACAATTTTCCGTTTTCCTGACTCATCATGGCAGCGCACACTGGCAGACTCATAACTCGCCAGTCAGGTGGTTGCTAGAAAGTATCATTTATTAACCACTCCCTTACCGGGCCATAATAAAATGACGCCGGCAGGAACACTCTACCATCCCGGGTGGACATCATATGACATCCTCCCGTTCTCACCGCTCCTACGGGCCCGCGGCGATCGGGGTTTACAAGCCATCCCCGATCAGTGTAAAGAGCCAATAAAAAATGGCTCTTTACCATGTTACTAGCTGTGTCCAATCACAGCTGGTCACATGCACTGTCCTTGTGCGCGCCTCTAGGGGCGTGCAGAGCGGCGATTGGGGACGAGACTTGCCACCCTGACACAGCCCATTCCCGATCGCAGTAAAGAGCCAATGAAATTGGCTCTTTACCACGTGAACGTCTGTGTCCCCTCACAGCCAGTCACAGAATGTAAACAAACCGCGGTAACAAACTGTTACCGTGTTCTCCTCCTCGCACACTGATCGTGTGTGAGAAGGAGATTGCTGTAACAGCTTGTTACCGCTTACAGTTCACAGCAAAGCACACTGATTGCCCCCTCATGTACCCGAGCACTTGTCACCTGCCCATCAGAGTACCCGAGTACCTGTCACAACCCATCAGAGTACGCGGGTACCTGTCACCAGCCCATGCCTCATAAAATATACATTGGGTGTTTGCTTTTCAAAATGGGGTCATTTTGTGGGTAATTCCACTGTCCTGGTGCTCCAAGACTTTCAAAGGTGTGATAGGTAGGAATGAAATTAGATGTGTAATTTATGCTCCTAGAACGCCTGAAGGTACTACTTAAATGTTGGGCCTCTGTATGTGGCCTGGCTGTGTAAAAGTCTCACACATGTGGTATCGCCATACTCAGGAGGAGTAGCAGAATGTATTTTGGGGGTAATTTTTGCTATGTACATGATATGTGTTAGAAAAATCTTAAAAATTGTCAACTTTGTGCAAAAAAAAAAAAAAAATACGTTTTCATTTTCTTTCCACTTTTTCCGAAGATTTCTTTGGAAAAAAATGAACCGTTCAAAAGACTCATAATGCCTCATAGAATATACTTTGGGGTGTTTGCTTTCCAAAACGGGGTAATTTTGTGGGTAATTCCATTGTCCTGGTGCTCCAGGGCCTTCAAAAGTGTAATAGGTCACTATGAAATTTTATGTGTAATTTATGCTCCTAGAACGCCTGATGGTGCTTCCTGCATGTTGGACCTCTCTGTGTGGCCAGGCTGTGTAAAAGTCTCACACGTGATATTGCCATACTCGGGACAAGTAGCAGAATGTATTTTGTGGTGTAATTTTTGCTATGTACATGCTATGTGTTAGAAATATCTTATAAATTGACCACTTTGTGTTAAAATAAAAAGGTTTTTATTTTATTTTCACATTTTTCAAAGACTTGTGGAAAACAATGAACCATTCAAAAGACTCATAATGCCTCATAGAATATACATTGGGGTGTTTGCTTTCCAAAATGGGGTCATTTTGTGGGTAATTCCATTGTCCTGGTGCTCCAGGGCCTTCAAAAGTTTAATAGGTTGTGAGGAAATTAGAGGTGTAATTTATGCTCCTAGAACGTCTGACGATGCTCCCTGCATGTTGGACCTCTTTATGTGGCCAGGCTGTGAAAAAGTCTCACACATGTGGTATCGCCATGCTGGAGAGGAGCAGCAGAAACTATTTTGGGGTATGATTGGAATTATGCATATGCTGCGTGTCAGAAATAACTTAAGACAATTTTGTGTAAAAAAAAAAATAATAATTTCTTAATTTTCCCAAGAATTGTGGGGAAAAAAGGACAACTTCAAAAACTCACCATGCCTCTTACTAAATACCTTGGACTGTCTACTTTCCAAAAAGGGGTCATTTGGGTGATATTTGTACTTTCCTGGCATTTCATGAGATAGGCCGTCAGTGCATCAGGTGTTATCAATTTTCAGTGATTGGCACCATAGCTTGTAGAGTCTAACTTTTACACAGACCAAGTAAGATACATTAATTTGGGTTATTTTTACCAAAAATATGTAGCAGTATAAGTTTTGGCACAAATTTATAAACAAAAATGACTTGTTTATAAAATGTTATCATAGAAACGAAAAAAAAAAAACATTTTTCTTTCAAAACATTCGCTTTTTTTCACTTATTTTGCAAAAAATAAAAAACCCAGAGGTGATTAAATACCACCAAAAGAAAGCTCTATTTGTGTGAAAAATATCCAAAAAAAAATTGTTTGGGTAGTGTTGCATGACTGAGTAATTGGCATTCAAAGTGTGAGAACACTGAAAGCTGAAAATTGGTCTGGACAGGAAGGGGGTATAAGTGCCCGGTATTGAAGCGGTTAACCCCATCAATACCGGGCACGAAAACCCCCTTCCTGTCCAGGCCATTTTTCAGCTTTCAGCGCGATCACAGTTTGAATGACAATTACTCAGTCATGCAACACTGTACCCATATGAAATTTGTATCCTTTTTTTCACACAAATAGAGCTTTCTTTTGGTGGTATTTATTCACTGGGGGGGTTTATTTTTTGTGCTATAAATAAAAAAAGATTGAAAATTTTGTGAAAAAATGCCTTTTTCTTTGTTTCTGTCATAAAATTTTGCAAATTAATAATTTTTCTTTGTAAATTTTGGCCAAAATTTATACTGCTACCTATCTTTGGTAAAAATAACCCAAATAAGTGTATATTATTTGGTCCTGGTGCAAGCTATAGAGTGTACAAGCTGTGGTGCCAATCATTGAAAATTGATCATACCTGATCACACCTGATATACTGATGGCCTATCTCATTTCCTGAGACCCTAACAAGCCAGGAAAGTACAAATACCCCCCAAATGACCCCTTTTTGGAAAGTAGACATTCCAAGGTATTTAGTAAGAGGCATGGTGAATTTTTTGAAGTTGTAATTTTTTCCCCACAATTCTTTGCAAAATGAAGATTTTTTTTCTTTTTTTTTTTCACAAAATTGTCATTGTAACAGGTTATTTCTCACACACAGCATATGCATACTACAAATGACACCCCGAAACACATTCTGCTACTCCTCCTGAGTATGGCGATATCACATGTCTGAGACTTTTTCACAGCCTGGCCACATACAGAGGCCCAACATGCAGGGAGCGCCGTCAGGTATTCTAGGGACATAAATTACACATCTAATGTCATGACGACCTATCACATTTTTGAAGGCCCTGGAGCACCAGGACAATGGAATTGCCCACAAAATGACCCCATCCTGGAAAGCAAACACCCCAACGAATAATCTTTGAGGCATAGTGAGTCTTTTGAACGGTTCATTTTTTTCCAGTCGTTTTTGGAAAATGTGGGAAAAAAATGAAAACGCATTTTTTTTGTACACAAAGTTGTCCATTTATAAGATATTTCCAACACATAGCATGTACATAGCAAAAATGACACCCCAAAATACATTCTGCTATTCCTCCTGAGTATGGCAATACCACACGTGTGAGACTTTTACACAGCCTGACCGCATACAGAGGCCCAACATTGAACTAGCACCTTCAGGCGTTCTACAAGCATAAATTACACATCTCACTTCTCAACACCCTATTACACTTTTGAAGGTCCTGGAGCACCAGGACAATGGAATTGCCCACAAAATGACCCTATTTTGGAAAGCAAACACCCCAACGTATAATCTATGAGGCATAATGAGTCTTTTGAACATGTCATTTTTTTCCCAGTAGGTTTTGGAAAATGTGGGAAAAAAATGAAACCGCTTTTATTTTTACACAAAGTTGTCCATTTATATGATATTTCCAACACATAGCATGTATGTAGCAAAAATGACACCCCAAAATACATTCTACTACTCCCCCAAAGTATGGCGATACCACATGTATGAGACTTTTACAGGTGATGTTTACTCATGGGTGTGACGGTCACTGACAGGTGATTGGCGATGGTCACTGATGGGTGACTGGCGGTGATCACTGATGGGTGATGGGTGACTGGCGGTGGTCACTGATAGGTGATGGGTGACTGGCGATGGTCACTGATGGGTGACGGGTCTCTGGTGGTGGTCACTGATGGGTGACAGGTGTCTGGTGGTGGTCACTGATGGGTGATGGTTGACTGGCGGTGGACACTGATGGGTGCCGGGTGTCTGGTGGTGATCACTGATGGGTGTCTAGTGGTGGTCATTGATGGGTGACGGGTGACTGGTGGAGGTCACTGATGGGTGACTGGCGGTGGTCACTGATGGGTCATGGGTGACTGGTGAAGGTCACTGATGGGTGCCGGGTGTCTGGTGGTGGTCACTGATAAGTGACTGGTGGTGGTCACTGATGGGTGACTGGCAGTGGTCACTGATGGGTGATGGGTGTCTGGAGGTAGTCACTAATGGGTGACCGGTGTCTGGTGGTGATCACTAATGCGTGACGGGTGACTGGCGGTGGTCACAGATGTGTGATGGGTGACAGGTGACTGACGGTGGTCACAGATGCGTGACAGGTGACTGGCGGTGGTCACTGATGGGTGATGGGTGACTGGCGGTGGTCACTGATGGGTGACTGGCGGTGGTCACTGATGGGTGAAAGGTGACTGGCGGTGGTCACTGATGGGCGACGAGCGGTGGTCAGTGATGGGTGACGGGTGACTGGCGGTGGTCACTGAAGGGTGACGAGTGACTGGCGGTGGTCACTGATGGGTGACTGGTGACATGCCATGGTCACGGACGGGTGACAGGTGCACTTTATGATGGCAGTCTGATGACAGGTGCACTTTATGATGACAGGTACACTATATGGGGGCATATGGGGTGACCGTTGGGTGACAGGCGCATTGGGGGGGCAGGGGGGATGTGACAGCTGTGTGTTTTTACTATACAGATCAGTAACTCACTGAAACCAGCTCTTTTCTCCTCACACTGGACACTGTGCCGAACGACGGACGTGCCATTTGTCATTTTGCTCTCACTCTCTCTTGCTGGTCACTGGAAGTTCAAAATTGCACCTCATGGCAAAGAACTCTCTGAGGATCTGAAAAAAAAAAAAGAATTGTTGCTCTACATAAGGATGGCCTAGGCTATAAGAAGATTGCCAAGACCCTGAAACTGAGCTGCAGCATGGTGGCCAAGACCATACAGTGCTTTAACAGGACAGGTTCCATTCAGAACAGGCCTCGCCATGGTCGACCAAAGGAGTTGAGTGCACGTGCTCAGCGTATACAGAGGTTGTTTTTAGGAAATAGACGTATGAGTGCTGCCAGCATTGCTGCAGGGGTTGAAGGGGTGGGGGGTCAGCCTGTCAGTGCTCAGACCATACACCGCACACTGCATCAAATTGGTCTGCATGGCTGTCACCCCAGAAGGAAGACAAGCAGACTAAGGACATGGATCATGGATTACTGGAACCATGTCCTGTGGGCTGATGAGACCAAGATAAACGTATTTGTTTCAGATGGTGTCAAACATGTGTGGCAGCAACCAGGTGAGGAGTACAAAGACAAGTGTGTCTTGCCTACAGTCAAGCACGGTGGTGGCAGTATCATGGTCTGGGGCTGCATGAGTGCTGCCGGCACTGGGGAGCTACAGTTCATTGAGGGAACCATGAATGCCAACATGTACTGTGACATACTGAAGCAGAGCATGATCCCCTCCTTTCGGAGGCTGGGCCACAGGGCAGTATTCCAACATGATAACGACTCCAAAACACACCTCCAAGATGACCACTGCCTTGCTAAAGAAGCTGAGGGTAAAGGTGATGGACTGGCCAAGAATGTCTTCAGACCTAAACCCTATTGAGCATCTGTGGGGCATCCTCAAATGGAAGGTGGAGGAGTGCAAGGTTTCTAACATCCACCAGCTCCGTGATGTCATCATGGAGAAGTGGAAGTGGACTCCATGCCCAAGAGGGTTAAGGCAGTGCTGGAAAATAATGGTGGCCACACAAAATATTGACACTTTGGGCCCAATTTGGACATTTTCATTGTACTCACTTTTGTTTCCAGCAGTTTAGACATTAATGGCTGTGTGTTGTGTTATTTTGAGGGAACAGCAAACTTACACTGTTATACAAGCTGTACACTCACTACTTTACATTGTAGAAAAGTGTCATTTCTTCAGTGTTGTCACATGAAAAGATATAATGAAATATTTACAAAAATGTAAGTACTCACTTTTGGGAGATAGCACGCACGCACGCACACACACACGCACACACACTATCATCCACAAACTGAGGACTGCAAGGGTATGTTTGCTTGCCATCTGATCATCCTGCAGCACCATTGGCTGAGATGGATACTATCTTGTCCCACATAATCTGCCTCTATATTGACTTTTAAATGCAAAATCTTTTTAGTAATGCAAGGTTCCCACAATTTTCACTAAGGTGTCTGTTTATGAAGCAGTGGAAAAAATCCACTGCTCCTGATCGTTCTCCTCTGTGTGCCAGTTTATGAACCCGTATAGATTGCTTCACCTCTTGTGAAGTGAAGCGATCTACCAACAGTTCAAACAGCGGAGAACGCCCCCTGATACTGGCATCTCGTGAGACATAACGAGATTTTGCCACCAGAACTTCACAGAAACTCAGATGTCAGTTTATTAAGCAGGGATACATTATCACTGCTCAGTAACGGACATTCTCAGTGGAGCGTGCCCACCTCATCAATAAGATTATTAGCCCCCCTATACTATATATGTATATATAAACACATACACACATTATATGTACACATATACACACATACATTGTGTATATATGTATATATATACATACACACACACCATATATATGTATATGCATATATACAGGGCAGGGGGACATGGCTACTGTGTTGGGGGGTCTGAACAAGGCAGGAGGAAGTCTATAACCTTCCTCCTTCCCCGGGATTCTCTCTTACCCCCCCCCCCCCCCGGTTCACCACCTCTGAGCTGGGAAATTGGGGAGTGTGATATCTGTCCCAGATCACCATTGAAGCGTGGAGAATGCAGCTTCATAAACTGGCCTTTTCTGTGTCAGTGAATGACAGCTTCTCCATGTGTAGAGAGAATCGGCGGAGAACAGGTTCTCTCCCGATTATCTCTGCTTCATAAACCGAAAATGAACTGTGAGCCTTGGGATCACGGCTGATCAGTTTCATAAACAGGCACCTTAATGCGGGTAGGCATTTTGAATTTTCATATTCTAATGATTTCATTTATTTAACCACCTAAGTACTGACCACTTTCACCCCCCTCCTGTCCAGGCCATTTTTAATTTTCAGCGCTGTCGCACATTAAATGACAAGTATTCAATCATGCAACACAGTACCCAAATTACATTTTTATAATTTTTTTTGAGACATATAGAGCTTTCTTTCAGTTGTATTTATTCACCCTGTGTTTATTTTTTTGGTACATAAATGGAAAAAGACCATTTTGAAAAAAAAAAACATTTTCTTAGTTTCATTTATGAAATTTTGTAAATAAGTAATTTTTCTGCATAAACTTGGGCCAAAATGTATACTGCTACATTTCTTTGGTAAAAAATAGCCAAAATCAGTGTATAATATTTAGTCTGTGTGAAAGTTATAGAGTCTACAAGCTATGGTACATATATTTAAAAATTGATCAGTTCTGATGTACTGACTGCCTATCTCATTTCTTGAGGCCCTAAAATGTCATAACAGCAAAAATACCCACCAAATGACCTCTTTTTGGAAAGTAGACAGTATTTAGTAAGAGGTATGGTGAGTTTTTTAACCACTTCAGCCCCAGAAGGATTTGCCCCCTTCCTGACCAGAGCACTTTTTGCGATACGGCACTGCGTCGCTGTAAATGACAATTGCGCAGTCGTGCAGTGCTGTACCCAAACAAAATTGGCGTCCTTTTTCCCCACAAATGGAGCTTTCTTTTGGTAGTATTTGATCACCTCTGCAGGTTTTTTTTTTGCGCTATAAACAAACAAAAAGCGACAATTTTGAAAAAAAAAATTCCTCAGTTTACGCCAATATGTATTCTACATATTTTTGGTAAAAAGTAAAAAATCACAATAGGCGTATATTGATTGGGTTGCACAAAAGTTATTGCATTTACAAACTATGGGAATAGACTTATGGCATTTTTACTATTTATTTATTATTTTACTAGTAATGGTGGTGATCTGCGATTTTTAGCGGGACTTCGATATTGTGGCGGACAGATCGGACACTTTTGACACTTTTTTGGGACCAATGACATATATCCAGAGATCAGAGCTAAAAATTAGCCACTGATTACTGTATAAATGTCATTGGCAGTGAAGGGGTTAACACTAGGGGCGATCAAGGGGTTAAGTGTTCCCTAGGGGGGACTGGGGGTGTAGAGAGAAAGCTGCTCTCGATCACTGGGAATAGCAGATCTCTCTCCACTTCCCTGACAGAATGGGGATCTGTTTGTTTACATCAACACATCAACAGATCCCCGTTCTGGCTCTGTGAGGCGCGATCACGGGTGGCCGGCGGACATCGCGCGCACCCCCTAAAGTCTCTTAAAGCGCTGCCATAGAACTACGGCGATTTTAGCAATAGAGCCAACCTGGCTGGTCGGCAAGTGGTTAAAGTTGTTTTTTTTCACAATTTTTTTGAAAAGTTGTCATTTTACCAAGTTATATGTTACACACAGCATGGGCATGCTTAGAATTACACCCCAAAACACACTGTGCTATGCCTCCCGAGTACGGGGATACCACATGTGAGACTTTTTTTTATTACAGCCTAGCCACACAGAGGGGAAAAGGAAAAAAGGGGGAGCCACCAGGGAAAGAGAATCATATTAACTGGTTCCCCACCGCGCGCCGTGTTTTTACGGCGGCAGTGGGGGAGCCCTGCGCGAATCGCCGTAAATAAACGGCGATTCGCATTTTGGCCACCAGGGGGCGCGCGCGCACCCGCCGCACTCCTGAGGAGTGTGCCCGCGGCTCGGGCGGACCCGATGTCCGCCGGCGAGCCGCGATGAGCGGCTACACGGCAAAGAACGGGGAACCGCCGATGTAAACACGGCGGTTCCCCGCCCTGTCAGTGGGGCATGACAGATCTACTGATCCCTGTCACTGGGATCAGTTAGATCTCTCATGCCCCTGTTAGCCCAACCCCCCCACAGTAAGAACACACCCAGGGAACACTATTAACCCCTAGATCGCCCCCTGCAGGTTAACCCCTTCACTGCCAATGACATTTATACAGTAATCAGTGGACATTTAAATTTCTGATCGCTGAATAAATGTCATTGGTCCCAAAAAAGTGTCAAAAATGTCCGACATGTCCGCTGCAATATCGCAGTACCGCTAAAAATCGCAGATCGCCGCCATTACTAGTAAAAAATAAAAAATAAATAAAAACCCCAGAAATGAATTCTCATCATCCGTAAACGCGGCCACTTTTGCGCAAACCAATCAATAAACGCGGATTGCGATTTTTTTTATCGCAAATATGAGGAAGAATATAAATCGGCCAAAAACGGTGAAAAAAAATTTTTTTTTATATTTTTTTTTTGGATTTGAATTTTAGCAAAAAGTAAGAAATTTGTTTTTTTTTGCAAAATGGTCGCTCTTCTTTTGTTTATAGCGGCGATAAGAAATGACGCAGAGGCGATCAAATACCACCAAAAGAAAGCTGTATTTGTGGGAAACAAAGGACGCAAATTTCGTTTGGGTACAACGTCGCACGACCACGCAATTGTCCGTTAAAGTGACGCAGTGCCGAATCGCAAAAAGTGCTCTGGTCCTAAAGCTGCAAAACCTTCCGGGGCTGAAGTGGTTAAATACGTACTGTATCTCAATAAATGGAAAACGGAAAATTTCTATCAAATACTTACCGTAATTTTCCTTTCCTGATAGACTCCATGGCAGCATACGTGTGGGTTAGCCCCGCCTCCATAATTACCCTATAGGACCCCTCTCCCATAAATCTTTGCTCCATGCCAGGGTCCGTGTTCTGTGACTAGCCTACTCCAGGCATTGGGAGGGTACTCCTGCTGCCATGGAGTCTATCAGGAAAGGTAAATTACAGTAAGTATTTGATAGAAATTTTCAGTTTTTCTGACAGGACTCCATGGCAGCATACATGTGGTAAATAACTCGCCACACACACGGGTGGGAAATGCTGAGCAAAGAAAGTTTACTTAACACCGTCAACCAACAGTACTTGTAAACCAAAATTAACTTGAAGATAGGGCAGCTGGTTCAACACAGTAATTGAACATAGATGTGTTGATAGAAGACCAGGGAGCTGCCCTGCAAATTACTCTGGGAGCTACATGACGCAAAGCTGCCCCAGATGTAGACCAGCTCCTGGTCTGGTAAGCAGACACTATCTCCAAAAGAGCCCAGCCCTTGGCTCTGTTAGCCTGTTGGAAGACCTAGGCAATCTTTGTTTGATATAATGCAAGTAAAGACAGCACAAGCCATTACTGTAAACAAGCCATGTTCATTGAATAATAACCAGCAGGAACAGGAAACACCACACAGGAAATAAGTATAACACAGATGCACCATAGAGTTGCATTTAAAGAAACATAACATCAATAACAATCCGTGTCGCAGTCACCCTAAATGAGGTATGTTCCTCTGTCCTTTCCGGCAAAAGGATGAACAGGCATTCTGAAGGCTGAAGGAAGCTACGCTTGTAGATATGACTTTACAATTTCTGAGGGATTCCTAAAAGTGAAGGAAGGCACTGCTGGAAGTCAAATCAGGATTCCCTGTTTACTATACATGTGTTTTAACTAACTAAGCCACATTGTGCCCTCACCCATGCAAGTTAGAACTCTAAGGATGGCAGAACATTTTCTTGGCTCCCACTAAGATGCACCCTTGGGGATTGAGTCAAGCATAGGCGACAGCACCGCTCAATTGGAAGATCGCAAGAAAGTTCTCCATGACCAGTAAACCAATATCTGAGGCTTCTTATGCCAACGCGATAGCCGGGAAAAGGTGAACTCGACCAAGGTCTGAGCCTAGCTGCTTCCTTGAAGAATTGTTGGACAGGAAGATGCCTAGACCAACCTGTGAAGGCCAATAAGGCTGACACTTGGGCTCCGAGGGAGCTGACTGCTAGAGCCAGAATTAAATCTGGCTGGTGGAAGCCTAGAATATTTAGAACTGCTAGATCACTACATGATCTGTCAGCAGCAGACGGTATTGAACAACTTTGACCAGATTCTCCTGTCAACTTTGTCTGCATTCATACTAGTATTCAAGAGAGCGGAGATGACTCTGGAAGAGCAGCCGAGGACCTCCAATCTTGAGAACCAGGCCATCCAATGCAACCGTGCTGGACATGGATGTAGAATTGTACTTAGTGACAAAAGGCCTGGCCTGAGGAGAAGTTGTAATGGGTTCCGGAAGCTGAACTGTGCTAGCAAGGGAAGCCATGACCTAATTGGTTGATAAGACATCACTGCCACTAACACCACAGCCTCTGTTCGGAGTTTTTGAAGAAAACCCGAGGTTGACCAGGACTGGCAGAAATGCATAGGTCCTACTGCATTCCCAATGATCCATCAAGGCATCTACACCTGAAACCTTCACATTTAGAGACCATTCATTGTGGACTCTGGACAGAACACCGTTAGAATATTTTTGGATTCTGAGAACATACTCTGCTTCAGCTGTAGGCTCAATTGTTCTGAGCCCAAGACATAATTAGTCGGCTTTCTGTAATAGAGAACAGGCTGTCTTAACGTAGGAGACTGCCGTAGTGGATTAACTTAAGAGCACTGATGCTCCCTACATTATATGGTGAAAGGCCTGAAATCTGCTTCCTGGCTCCCATTGCTGGAGAAACCCCTCGCAGAAGGCTACCTTCTCCAGTTTCCACTTGATCCTCGGATAGGTAGACACTATAGTGCCAATCACTTTAGACGCTGACAGGTGTGCAGATAGGAAGAAGACAGGGCCAGGAGTATTCAGATCCAGAACATTGGGATCCAGAGCCAAGGCAATGATTCCCAAGGTTATATTGAGTCCTGCGGCCCACAAGAGACTGAGTGGGCTCCAGGTGTCTCCCTGCCAGATTCGGCAGCCAGCCGAATTTGCGGAGCATAGAAAAGACCCGAGCTCTGGGCTCCAGCAGCTGCCCTCTGTCGTAGGACAAGGACCTCCACGCAACTAGGGGCATATGCCCCTTGTTTTGATTAGACTATAACAGCCAATAAGACCATGAAAACACACAGGGTGATGTTGAAAGCCCAAATGGCTGGAGCTGGAGATGGTCTTGACCTACAGTGAACCGAAGGAACTTGCAGAAGTCTTCTACAATGGGCACCTGAAGGTAAGAATCTTAAGTCTATTTCAAACAAGCCTGACACCTGGCTGGACCCCTATCAGGGACAATGTTTCCACCTTGAACTTTTCCTTTGTGGAAGATTGTCTCAGGTGTGCAAGGTCTAAAACCGGCCTTCGCAAGCTGCTCCACTTTATGCCCATAAGAGGGGCAAGCACCTGCCCTGAAAACTCTCACATTCAGAGACTGGCACAGCAGCACTTTACGACTCCAGTGACTTAAAGCATGAGTATACGCTTTCTTTACCTCAGCGTGAGGAAAAAAACACGGAAATGACTGGAAAGGACTTCTGATGGACCATGCATGTCCTGAAAAAAAAACACTTTGACGTCCAAATAGTCTGAGGCCCAACTCAGTAGCTTCTTGGCACCCAGAGTTCAAGCTTGGCATACTTCAAATAGGGATATCTGGTCTTCTCACCAGCCCTTCCTAAAGTCCCATCCTGGACTGTAAAAACATGCAACCCTCACACGCTCTGCACTTTTCTCTAGACTTTGCCCTTCTGGCCTAGCCAGTGCTGGCTCTAAGGTAGGACCTCAACTTACCAACTGTGGCCACGGTTACAGTGCTATCCAGCTTGCCAAAAGATGAAGCTCCCTAACAGGAACGCTACACTATGCCTCTTAGAGGTGGAATCAGCCAGCCCAGGCCCCAGGCATAGCACACACTTTGCCGTAACTGATGAGAGCAAAAAAAACGTGCCACTATGCGGCTGATGTCATTTGGAGCCTTATTATGAAAACCAAAACCAGCTCTGGCTTCTGAGCTACAGAGTTTTCAGAAAACTCTCCTGAATACTGCGTCCACATTCTCCATTCACATTTCCATCCTTTCGATATGGCCACAAGAGCCCAGGCAGACATTCGAGCTATACACTGCATTTTCCAAGGAAGAGCGTCATGCTTGCTTGCCTCATCAAGGCCTCAGCAATTTAGAGAGGCAGCCTTAAAAATGCTTCACATCCTTATCTATGAATGGATAGAGCTTGGCCATTTGCACAGGAGGGAGGGATGTCTCACGACCTTACTTCCCTTATCCAATGATGTCCCCTAGTTCTGTTCAGAATGGAAATTTTGAACTCTCTCACCATGGCTACGTTTCACCATTGTGCCCCCCAAGTCGCACGATTCAGAGTGCGACCTCAATCTGACTCTGAGTGCAACCCCGATCCAACTTTACAGCACCTGGATCAAGTGGCATACAGTCATGGGAACATGCACAAGGAATATATGCTGGACAGAAGTTCTGGCCAATTCTGCAGCAATAGCTGCTGGGGTGGTAATGATAATCTCTGATGCCTGGGAATAAGTTTGTGATGCACTGTGGGTGCTATCCTCAGAGATGAGCCAGCTTTGTTTGCATCAAGTCGCATCAGAATAGCGCAGGAACCCCCTCAAAGTCACTGTGATTCCAAGTTGCATAGATTGGAGCGGGTGCCATTGAAATCAATGGGCTGTGACCCACCATGCGACTCCATCAAAGTCGCACTTCCAAGTCGCACCAGTGGAAATAGAGCCAGAGGTGCCCACATAACTTCCTCTTACCTTGCAGGAGACTTTACCTTGGTTGGGACAGCTCTTCCTGGTCATCCTAGTGGGAGAACATGCCGCAATGGCTGTTGGACTTTGTGTGTGGCTTGTATCTCACTCAGAGATTTTACACCATGTGCCTCACTTAGAGATTCCATCTGCTTGAACACACCACCGCCTGGCTTAGTATAGCTCACATAGAGACTTGCCCTCTGGGACCAGCGTCCCGCATCCTCAGCAGGCTCCCTCCTTGGAGCAGCTGACATGGCGGTGGGTGCGTAGAGGAGGATTCAGAGCTTCTGCTGTAAAGGCTGGACCTTGACATTGACCTATGACAAATACAACTGGAAAAAAAGTTGTGACCTAATGAGGTGTTTATCGCGCCGTGCCGTGTAATGTCAACCTGACCTAGAAGGACTCACAAAGCAAACTAGGATAGAACGGAAATGTGGTAAAAGCAGCAAAAAAAGAGTACCCAGACAGAAAGGAAAGGAAGGATTAAACCCTCCTCTCATACCTGCTATCCCAGGGCTGGCCACACGGGGGCAGTGATACTTCCCCAGTGTAAAACTGCACAGAAAGACTGACAACGTGCCCAGGTGATCAATCAGGCCAGAATCACACAGACAGCATACAATGCAGACCATTCCCTGTGATGATTGCACACAGCACTTTGGGAACTGCTGCAAGCTGCCTACAGAGAAATCCCTATATCAGCAGTACTGACCGCAGAATGAATTTCTCCGCTGTAATGTCACCACTGCCATCCACAGCGCACATGAGCAGAAATAACCCAGGGACACAAGGCCGGAAGAGAGAGCAGCGGCTTGGAACACCCATGTGCTCCAGCTGCCATAGGCTAGAAGACACTAGCCAGAGAAGAAAACAGACAAACAGAAAATACACACACTGCTGCCATGGAATGTGTAATATAAAAGTATACATCACCGCACATGGCAACTTCAATTCTGCTTCCACGATCGGATCGGACCGGGTCAGGTAGGATGCTCACCCTGGGCTTGTTTCTTAGTCCAGGACAGTATACACGCACCAGTCTTTAGCAAATATGGGTCGCCTGCTATCAGCTAGGCTTTCTGGCCAGGCACACTTTTCAGCTGCTCCCCAGGGCTCCGACTTCAGCACTACTCAGCTTTATACACTCCATACCCTGCCTCAGCTAGGGCCTATCGAAGGGACATAATTCCTCTGGCCGCTTCACCGATTCCTGACTGTGGTGGACTCTTGAGAGAACCATCTATTCGGTCCTACGGAGGAGGACAAAAAAGGAACACGGCAGCTGGCATGGAGTAAAGATTTATGGGAGAGGGGTCCTATAGGGTAATTATGGAGGTGGGGCTAACCCACACGTATACTGCCATGGAGTCTGTCAGGAAACCAGGCTTTGACTAGCAACCCCTTAACTATATTCACAATAATCTATACCTCATTATGACACATCAGACTAGACATCAATAAAATACATCAAACTTTATTTGATATTCTACTAAAAACAAACAAATTAAAAAACATGGCCAAGAAACACATGCACTGGCACCACTGCTGGTATGTAAACTTCTCATATAAGCAATGTAATACATAAATAAAGTTCAAAACAGGCACTGGAAAGGAACAAATATTTATGAATACAACCCAAATGGACAAAAGGGAATAAACTCCAATAGATTCTCTTCTATAAAAATCAGTTCTCCCATACACACTGTCATAAAACCAACTGCCAATATTATACAATATCCCTACAGAATGGTTGGTGGCCATCTCCTTCAAAGAAAAATCACCCAAAATGTGCTGCAATGCCATCTGGATATGCCAGAATGTTCTTTAGAGATCCAAAGGACTTGCACATTGGCAATATAATCCTTTGTGTTCTGAACGGCGCCCGGAACGCACGCTATGTTGTCTGCCGGAACGCAAACATGGCTTGCATTACAGGTGCTGTTCAGAACACAAAAGGATTATATTGCTCTTACATTCACTGACAGACGTAGCTCTTCTTATGACACATGGGGTTATGCTCATATCACTAGGAGTAGACTAGGCAAAAATAAAACAAAAGCATAGGTTGGCCCCTCCCAGGGGGCCGTCCTCACCTTAGCATATAATCCCCCTGCTCTGCATAGCATATCAGTTTTTATTGCCTAGTGCAAGGAGTAGACCTGGTTCCCTATGGGATCTGCGGTCTCCTGAAGGTTTTTCTGATGAAGACTGCTATCAAGAAGCCGGCTGGCGGTATAGAGGATATCTAGAATCCAAAAACTTTCCCCAGCCAATGTCTATGCAAGCTACCCTTAGCGGGGGCACGCCGCATAGCGCCCATTCCGCGCGGGCGGCCTGTGGCTAATCCCACTAGAGCCCAGTGACTGGTTCTGTTCCTTCCAGGGACCTGGCCAGCAGCATGCCTCTCCATGGGGAGGTAAGTCTGCTCCAGGTGGCTACCCGCTGCGCCCGTCGGATCGGTAGTAGACCCCTCTTCCATCTTAGGGCGTGGAGAAGTGGACACCTGGGCAGCTTCTAAGGTAGCTGGTCGGTGGAGGCCTATTAGAGGGGACGCATCTGGGGTGGTCATCTCCCGTTCTCTCCCCACTCCCCCTCCCCCCCCGCAGTACCGCACCCCGCACTGACCGTTCGGAGACTGCATTTGGCAGTTCGCCGCCATTCGGTGTGGATCACTGTTTGTTCGTCCGCCGACCGCGCCATTTTGCCGTAAGCTCGGCTTGTGTTGATGGCAGCAGCCATTGTTTGGTAGCCCATGCGGTTTTCAGCCTGCCCCTAGTGGTCGTTCTCTGTATTACAGGAAGTGATAAAAACAGCAGAAGCACTTCTGTTTTTGCTTGGACAAACGTGGCTGACAGACGGTGTTGCAGGCTCTTGAAGTGCAGTGGATTTTTGGCATTGCTCATTCCGGTCACAGTGCTGAGGCATTTAAAACAGCAAGTATAGCTGGCTCTCCCTGGGTGCTGGTAGCGGTGGGTGCAATCCTCCCGGGTCTCCCTGGCTGGATTGGTGGGGTAGAGGTAGTGGTCACACAGTGAGGTGCCGGAAGTCTGGGATGTCAGAGGCCGGCAGTGCTATGGCAGGGGTACCTGCGGAGCAACAATCCACCCCGGGAACCTTGGTGTCCTTGGAACAGCTGAGGGCGGTATTTGGGGAGTTCTTTCCCCGGGCGGGGGACCAGATTCCGGGGGGCCCCAAAAAACGCCCGCCCTCCCCATTCTTCGGGGGAGGATTCGGAACCAGAGAGCGCCTCAGTGGTCACGGGAACCCCTGTGGACCTGTCAGAGGGTGAACTGTTACCCTCAGACGGCGAAGGTGGTCAGGAGGCTCCATTTTCGTGCAAATCCGCGACTCCATGCGACTTAACCAAGCAGGGGAGTCGCTTGAGTCCACATATGTTTGTGGTTCGCTTAAGCCCTCTAGGTCCCCTAGGGCCTACCCTTATGATCAGGTGTTCGAACAGGCGGTGTTCAAGGAATGACTACGGCCGCAAAATTCCTTTGCTTTACCCAACAGCTTTGCTGTTCGCTACCCCTTTGAGGATAGCTTTACTAACAGATGGGCTTCCCCAGCAGTGGACCCACCGGTGGCTCGTCTGAATAAGGCAACGACCATTCTCCGTCTTTTAAAGAGGCGGCCGATCGCCGCACAGAAGCAGTGTCTAAGGCACTGTTCTTGTTGGCTGGGTCAGCCATGCGGCCAGCTCTGGTGGCTGCTATGGGGGCGCAATCTCTTCACGAGCATGCTGCCACACTACAAATGTCTGTTTTTGCAATTGTTATCAGGCGGGTGCTGTGGCTCCGCTCTTGGTCAGGCGACCAGGCTTCGAAGAAAGCTCTTACAGATCTTCCCTTTCAGGGAGGGCGTCTTTTTGGCCCACAGTTGGATGAAATCATTAAGGATTTCACGGGAGGGAAGAGTACTTTCCTTCTGGAGCCAAAACGGCGGGATTTTCACCGTAGGCAGGGCCCTGTTTCTTCAGGTCAGAAGAAGTTTTTTCGTGCACCCGGCTCAGCGGGTAAGGGCTTCAAGTCCGGTAAGGCTTCCGCTGGGTCCAGTAAAAGGCCCTGGCAACATAAGTCCGAAAAGACGAAGGATAAGTCAACCTCTGCATGATGGGTTGCCCCCACTCGACTCACGGGTGGGGGCCGGTTGCTGGGGTTCGCAGACAGATGGGCTGCCCGCATCACCGATCGGTGGGTGCTGGAGGTGGTGTCCTCCGGGTACAGGATAGAGTTCATCTCTCTACCCCCAGAAAGGTTCTTCCCTTCGAACTTAAAACTCCCTCAGGGGCGTCGGGAGGCGCTTCTGGGCGCCGTTCGGGCGCTTGCCGAACAGGGGGTGATTGTATCGGTACCCGTGGTGGAAAGATTTCATGGGTTTTACTCAAACCTCTTTGTGGTGCCCAAGAACGGCGGTGTCAGGCCAGTTCTGGACCTGAAGGAACTAAACTGCTTTGTAAAGACAAAGAGACTCAGGATGGAGTCCATCCGCTCGGTCGTGGCCGCCCTGCACCAAGGGGAACTCATGGCTTCCCTGGATATCAGAGACGCGTATCTTCACGTTTTAGTTTGTCACAGTCACCAGCGTTTTCTACGCTTCACAGTGGGAGATCTGCATTACCAGTTTGTGGCACTTCCCTTCGGGCTGGCTTCGTCTCCCACTGTTGAGACAGAGAGGTATCGCGATGGTGGCGTACCTCGACGATTTACTCCTGAGAGCAGAGTCAGCTGCCGCTCTGGAGGAGAACGTGATAATCACGGTGTCCACGTTAAGAGAATTTGGTTGGCTGATCAACCTGCAGAAGTCATCATTGACTCCATCGTACTGGCTGTAATACCTGGGTCTGATTCTGGACACGGTGCAAGCAAGGGTGCTTTTACCGCCGAGCAAGCTCCTGACATTACAGGCAGCAGTGCAAACCCTGTTATCACGCCAGTGGTCTTCCTTACGGTTCTGTATGCGAGTGTCGGGGCTCATGGTGTCGGCCTTCGAAGCGATACCTTACGCCCAGAGTCATACTCGGCTCCTGCAGAAGATGATTTTGTCGCAATGGGACAAATCCCCCTTATCCCTAGACAGACTGATCAGGCTGGATCATCAGTCCCGAGGGTCCTTGATTTGGTGGATTCAGGCTCCAGCCCTAAAATTGGGAAAAAAGTTTTCTCCCCTTCAATTGGTCAATAGTAACGATGGATGCCAGCCTGTCGGGCTGGGGAGGGGTCCTGGGGCAGTTCTCTGCCCAGGGTCGTTGGTCCGTTCAGGAAGCCTGCCTTCCGATAAATGTACTGGAACTGAGAGCAATCAGGCTTTGTCTGTCCCATTGGTCGGCGAGGCTGCGAGGCCTCCCTGTCCGGGTTCAGTTGGACAATGCCACGTCTGTGGCATATGTGAACCATCAGGGCGGAACGAGAAGCTCGGCAGCAGCCGCGGAGGCGGCTCTGATCCTTCGGTGGGCAGAACTTCACGTGCCAGCTCTCTCTGCAATCTACATTCCAGGCATGGAAAACTGGAAGGCGGACTTTCTCAGCCGCCGGACTCTGGATCAGGGGGAGTGGTCCCTACATCCAGAAGTGTTCCACCAGATTTGTCTCAAGTGGGGCACACCAGAGGTGGACCTCATGGCCTCCAGGTTCAATCACAAGGTACAGACCTTTGTATGCAGAACAAGAGATCCGTTGGCGGTCGCCTCGGACGCACTGGTAACACCCTGGGGTCGGTATCGGCTACTGTACATCTTTCCTCCCCTAAAGCTTGTACCGCGGGTTCTGCGCAGCATAGAAGCAGAGGGAATCCCGTCAATCCTGGTAGCTCCGGATTGGCCTCGGCGTCCTAGGTATGCCGACGTGGTGCGGATGGTGACAGATGTTCCGTGGCATCTTCCGCTTCGCGGAGACCTACTGTCTCAGGGGCCCATCTTGCACCCTGCTTTACCCTTGCTGGCCTTGACGGCTTGGCTATTGATTCCCGGGTGTTGAGGGATAGGGGTGTCTCGGACTCCGTGATCCCTACTATGATTGAAGCACGTAAGGGTACTTCACGTAAGATTTATCATAGGACCTGGAAGGCCGATATTGCCTGGTGCGAGACAGGGGGTTGGAACCCCCGCTCTTATACAGTGTCCAGAGTACTGGCTTTTTTACAGCAGAACCTGGCGTTAAGTACACTTAAGGGTCAGATTTCAGCCCTGGCAGTTCTTTTTCAACGACCCTTGGCGTCACATTCATTGATCCGTACATTTGTACAGGGTGTATGTCATGTGGCTCCTCGGATATGGACGCCTCTGGCGCCGTGGGATTTGAATCTGGTGCTTTCTGTGCTGCAGAAGCCACCATATGAAAAGATCAGGGACATTCCCTTGCGACTGTTGTCGCAGAAAGTGGCCATTTTGGTGGCTGTTACATCCGCTAGGCGGGTGTCTAAGTTGGCAGCATTATCCTGCAAGTCACCTTACTTAGTCCTTCATAAGGACAAAGCGGTTCTGCGACCTTCCCCTTCGTCTCTTCCGAAGGTGGTTTCTTCTTTTCATTTGAATGAGGATATTGTTCCTGCCTCATTGTGCCCGCACCCGTCGCATCCCAAGGAATTTGAACTGCATTCGTTGGATGTAGTGAGGGCTTTGCGGGTGTATTTGATTTCTACAGCTTCTTTTCGGAAGTCTGATTCTTTATTTGTGCTGACGGAAGGGTCACGCAAAGGCATGGCGGCCTCGTCAGCTACCATTTCTCGTTGGATCAGGAAGACCATGACTCATGCATATGAGGTTCGGGGCAAGGTTCCCCCGTTTCCAGTCACGGCTCATTCCACCAGGGCAATTAGTACTTCCTGGGCATTTAGAAACCAGGCCTCGGTGTCTCAGGTGTGCAAAGCAGCTACTTGGGCCTCAGTGCACACGTTTACTAAGTTTTCTTATGATTGATGTCCCAGCATCTTCGGATGCTGCCTTTGGCCGCAAAGTATTACAAGCGGCAGTTTAGGTGCGGATGGCGCCGCCTGAGAGGGCTTTTTTGTTGGGTACTGTTGTTATAGTTTGCCCACCCCTCTTGATTGGCACAGCTTTGGGACATCCCCATGTGTCATAAGAAGAGCTGCGTCTGTCAGTGAATGTAAGAGTAAAAAGGATTTTATTATAACTTACCGTAAAATCCTTTTCTCTGAGTTCACTGCCAGACGCAGCACCCACCCCTCTGTGGAGTTTGTACGGCTTGTTACGAACTCTGTCTGCGTCGAGAAGAATACTGTGTACCCCTACAGGGTTTCGACACGGTTAGTTCTCCCCACCCGTTTGATATTGTTGTCATGGGTTGTTTTTTCGGGAGAGTCCGCCGCGGTAGGCGTGGATTTGACGGCGAACATTATGAAACGCCGGTTTCCGTCGTAGGCTTCTACGACCCTGTAGTTAGTATTCTTT
>BLSH010196711.1:3749-14418 GCA_018402905.1 Glandirana rugosa | reverse complement strand
TTTAATCCAGGACACATATTAATTACACAGGTTCTGTGGCTGCTTAAGGTGGTAATTAAACTCACTTGGTGCCTTATCTGCATTAAATTAGCCTCAGAACCTGTGTAATTCATATGTGTCCTGAATTACAGGGATGATGTGGCAACCCTAGGCGCCCCCCATCCTAAAACTTCACCAGCCGCCACTGAGCTAAAGGTTCCTGTGATTCCGGATTCACTTGAGTGGCCGGAGTCATCTGAGGTGATAGAGAGCCACAGGTAGAAGGAAGCAAGCGTTTTCCCAAACGCTTGCTTTATCATTGAAACTATTCCTGCCTTATCGCATTCTTGGCTTTTCTTTGCTTCTTTGAAGCAATCCTCACAAGCCTTCTTGTCCGGCATGGCCCTTTTAGGACACGCCCAGCATCTTCCGGGTCTGGGTTGCTCATGATGCAGTTCTCTGCGGCATCCTGACGGAAACCGTCGACACCTTGAAGCAGAACAGGAATGAGACCTATCTGTCCTTCCATGGGAGCGTCGATCTACACGTGAGGTTGAATGTCCCCTGTTCCTTCTTGGGCTTCTCTCTTCTGATTTCTGATAAGATCCATGACCGAGACCTGAGGAGCTGGGACAGCACAGACAGGTGTGAGGAATAGTCTGCAAACGTTAGAAAATAAACCTGCATCCATAGACATCTCCCTACCTTCTTTGTGAGCGATGATCTTTAGAGTGGGTAGGCATGTTAATTATTTTGTAATAAAATGAAAAGCCATGATGAGAAACATATATACAGGTTTATAGGAAAAAACCTTGCAGTTGCAAGGCATACCTGAGGGGAGGAGTACAGCAGGCACAGGCAGACTGCACATAGACACACCATGCACAGCAGCAGCAGTAGTAGATGCTCTTAGGAAGAAGCATCTTTAAATTTGGCCCCTTTTAAGCCTGGCTCTGCCCAGAGTGGACCTCCAGCGTGCGTTTCAAGCTGGCCCTGATCCAGCTCCAGGAAATAACAGAAAAGAGCAGGGATCGAGCACGCCTCGCCCCTAGCAGCAGACAACGATCTGTCTGCCATCACACTGCTCAGGCACGTTGCTGTTACAGCCAGCAGCAGCTACTCGTGTTATTAAAGGGGACAGGCTTCCATCAGTGACCAGGAGAGAGTGACAACCAGCCGCCTCCCCTCCAGCCCAGCACCCCATCAGCTGTCTGTTTAAAACAGCAAACTGCCGCCCCAACGATCAGCAAGCAGGGCTCCCTGTAAAAAGTGCTGTTAGCAGAAGCAGCAGGGACTGCATCCAGCAGCAGACTGAATCTGGGCGGACAGCCAGCCATTAGACCAGCTAGGTGGGAGGACACTACTTGTCCTGACCATAAGAGGAAGAAAAAGGAACGCTGAGACTGAGGTGAGCTGAAAATTTATAGAAAAGTCATGATTATGTAGGGGGTGGGCGGGGCCTCACCCAGCTGTGCTGACATGGAGTCGTCAGGAAATATTCCTTCCTGATCCCCTGAGGCAATTGGATTTTCCCTGGATCAACTTTACCTAAAAATGTT
Organism: Glandirana rugosa; assembly: GCA_018402905.1. Classification (NCBI taxonomy): domain Eukaryota; kingdom Metazoa; phylum Chordata; class Amphibia; order Anura; family Ranidae; genus Glandirana; species Glandirana rugosa. Next base: position 12,880 of record BLSH010196711.1, on the reverse strand, counting down.
AGTACCCAGTCCCAGTTATATTATGTATATTAAGGAAATAATCCAGCCTTTTTTTAAAGCAATCTCAGTAGCTGGCCAGAGCCACCTCTGGAGGGAGTCTATTCCACATTTTCACAGCTCTTACTGTGAAGAAACCAGGGTGGATAAAAATCCATGATTTTTTTAAATTTTTCTGATTATTTTTTTATTCAAATTTTTTCTATTTTTATCCAATTTATTTTAATAAAATGCTTTTGGGTTTTCTATTTAGGATACATTAATAATTTCGTTTATTCAGCATGAAATTAAGCTTAGTTACGTAGCATTAGGCAGTATATTCTGCAATAGGTACATTTTTGGTAAACTCATTCAATGAATTCAAGCTGAGATAACATGCACTGCATTGATGCATTCACACAATTTCACAGTAAACATGAGATAAAACAAAGTTCAGGAATTCCTTTATCCCATTGTTTTGCAAATCTATGTACACCACAAACTGTACGATTTAATCGGTTCTGATATTTGTTTGCAAATGTTAGAGATTCTAACTACCAGCAAGAATAAGTCCTTACATTTAACTACTTCCCGACCAGCGCCGTAAATAGGCGGCGGTCGGGTTTGAGCGGCTGTACCGGGACATAGCCTGCACCTGCAGGCTATGTCCCGGTATCATTTTTTAGAGCAAGCGGTCGGCTATCCAGGGGTAACGACCGATCCGGCTCGGGAGCCGCTCGGTCGTTACCCCAGGAGGCGGGAGGGGACGCCCCCCCCTCCCGCCGCTCTTCTCCGGCCTCCCGTCCCACCGGGAGACCGGAGCGACGATCCGGCGCGTCCGCCGGCTGGAAGGAGACCTGATCAAAGCCGTAGTCGGCTCCGATCGGGTCTCCTTCGGCAAATTCCAGAAGCGACATCACAACGTCACTTCCGGTTTACTCGGCGGCTAACGGCGCCAAATTTAAAAAAACAACAGTATTCAGAATCGCCATTTTTGGCGATCTGAATACTGTGAAGTGCAAAGGAGGGATGGGGGGTCTTTTAGACCCCCCAGCCCTCCAAAAAGAGTACCTGTCACCATATATTACTATCACAAGGGATGTTTACATTCCTTGTGATAGCAATAAAAGTGATCAGATTTTTTTTTTTTAAAGGAACATTAGTAAAAATAAATAAATAAATAAAATTAAAAAAAAAGAAAAAAAAGATTTAAATCGCCACCGTCCCCGCGAGCTCGCGCAGCAAAGAAAACGCATACGTAAGTCGCGCCCGCATATGAAAACGGTGTTCAAACTACACATGTGAGGTATCGCCGCGATCGCCAGAGTGTGAGCAATAATTCTAGCAAAAGACCTCCTCTGTAACTCTAACCTGGTAACCGTTAAAACTTTTTAAAGCGTCGCCTATGGAACTTTTTAAATACCGGACTTTGTCGCCATTCCGCGAGTGCGCGCAATTTTCAAACGTGTCATGTATGGTATCTATTTACTCGGCGTAACATCCTCTTTCACAATATGGAAAAAAATTGGGCTAACTTTACGGTTGTCTTATTTTTTAACTCAAAAAAGTAAAATTGTTCCAAAAAAAATCGCGCTTGAAAGACCGCTGCGCAAATACCGTGTGACAAAAAGTATTGAAACAATCGCCATTTTATTCTCTAAGGTGTTTGAAAAAAAATATATATAATGTTTGGGGGTTCTAAGTTATTCTCTAGCAAAAAAAATGTTTTTAGCTTGTGACCACCAAATGTAAAAAAGTGGCCCGGTAGGTAAGTGGTAAGAGCGCCTGTCATTTCAGATCCATCATGGCAGCGCCTGTTAGCAGGCATCCACTCACCTGCTGCCGCCACGTCCCTCACCTTGTTGTGTTACTGCCGCATCACCAGCTATTCCATTAAAGGGAATGGGACTGTTGGTGAGTCAACAGCGGGTCAGAGGAAGAGCCGCTGCTGTACAGAGGTGACAGTTGCTCTTTAAAAATCATGATTTAAATCAAATTGATTTAAACCAACTTGATTTAAATCAAATCCACCTTGGAAGAAACCTTTCCGTATTTGGAGATGAAATCTTTTTTCCTCTAGACGTAGAGTGCCCCCTTGTCCTCTGTGATGACCTTAGTGAATAACTCAACACCAAGTTCACTATATGGACCACTTATGTATGTATGTATATATGTTGATCATATCCCCCTTAATCTCCTCTTCTCAAGAGAGAATAAATTCAGTTCCTCTAATCCTTCCTCATAGCTGAGCTCCTTCATGCTTCTTATTAGTTTGGTTGCTCTTCTCTGCACTTTCTCCAGTTCCCCGATATCCTTTTTAAGAACTGGTGCCCAAAACTGAACTGCATATTCCAGATGAGGTCTTACTAATGATTTGTACAGGGGCAATACCATACCTCTCTTAATACAAGAAAGGATTTTGCTTGCTTTGGAAACTGCAGCTTGGCATTGCATGATGTTATTAAGCTTATGATCTACCAAAATCTCCAGATCCTTCTCCACTATGGATTCCCCCAGTTGTACTCCCCCTAGTATGTATGATGCATGCATATTCTTAGACCCCAAGTGCATAACGTTACATTTATCAACATTAACCACTTAACAACCGCCCCATAGCCAATTGACGGCTACAGGACAGTTTGTTAATTCTGGGAGGACGTACAGTGACGTCCTCCCATGATCGTGCATCCTGGGGCGCGCATCCGGGAACATCCGTGTCCAGACCCGGCACTTTGCGGATCGTGGTAAACAGCTGCTCGTAGAAGCCCTTTACCACATGCTCGCTCCATGACGGAAATTACATTTTCCAAAAACTTGTGGAAAAAATGACATGTTCAAAAGACTCATTATGCCTCATAGATTATACATTTGGGTGTTTACTTTCCAAAATTGGGTCAATTTTGGGCGTTTCCATTGTCCTGGTGCTCAGGAGGAGTAGTAGAATATATTTTGGGGTGTAATTTGTGGTATGCATATGCTGTGTGTGAGAAATAACTTGTTAATTTGACAATTTTGTGAAAAAAAAAATCTTCATTTTGCAAAGAATTGTGGGTAAAAATGCCAACTTCAAAAAACTCACCACGCCTCTTACTAAATACTTTGGAATGTCCACTTTCCAAAAAGGGGTCGTTTTGGGGGTATTTGTACTTTCCTGGCTTGTTAGGGTCTCAAGAAATGACATAGGTGGTCAGTACATCAGGTGTGATCAATTTTCAGTGATTGGCACCATAGCTTGTAGACTCTATAACCTTCACAAAGACTAAAGCCTCGTACACACGGGACGACGATCGTATACAACAGGTCATATGAACGATCGTTGTATGCGAAACCGATCGTTCCTATGCGCGATTAGAATAGCTGACATACGACGGTCGTACAAGGGGAGTTGTATGAGCAGACTAAAAAACTTGGTTGTACCAACAAGCGGTCATATGACCGTTGTATCGTGTGTACCGAGCAGTTGGTACAACAAGTTGTATTGTGCAAAACACGCATGCTCAGAAGCCAGGAACGGCCGGATGCTAATTACATGCAGCTGAATGTTCTTTCTGTGGTCGTACGATCGTGTAGTGCAGTCAGTATGCAAGTTACATTATCCAACATACGATTTGAGACGATCGTAAGTACGATCGTCGTCCCTTGTGTACGAGGCTTTAGTAATATACACTAATTTGGGTCATTTTTACCAAAGATATGTAGCAGTATAAATTTTGACCAACATTTATGAAGAAAAATTACTAATTTGCAAAATTTTATAACAGAAACAAATAAAAATGCATTTTCTTTACAGAATTTTCAGGCTATTTTGATTTAAAGCACAAAAAATGTAAAACCCAGTGCTGATTAAATACCACCAAAAGAAAGCTCTATTTGTGTGAAAAAAAGGACAAAAAGTTAATTTGGGTACAGTGTTGCATGACTGAGTAATTGTCATTCAAAGTGTGAGAGCACTGAAAGCTGAAAATTGGTCTGGTTGTTAACCACTTCAATACTGGGCACTTAAACCCCCTTCCTTCCCGGACCAATTTTCAGCTTTCAGCGCTGTTGCAGTTTGAATGACAATTGCGCGGTCATGCGACACTGCACCCATATGAAAATTTTATCATTTTTTTCAGACAAATAGAGCTTTCTTTTGGTGGTATTTAATCACCCCTGGGTTTTTTATTTTTTGCGCTATAAATTAAAAAAAGACAAAAAATTTTCAAAAACAATGCATTTTTCTGCGTTTCTGTTATAAAATTTTGCAAATAAGTAATTTATCTTGATAAATTGTGACCAAAAATGATACTGCGACATTTCTTTGGTAAAAATAACCCAAATCTGAGTTTATTTGGTGTTGGCGGACAGACAGATGTGACGGGAACTGTGACAGATGTGACGGGGACATACAGATGTTTTGTGTATGGTGACAGATGTTTGAGGACTGTGACAGATGTTTGGGGACTGTGACAGATGTTTTGTATGGTGACAGATGTGATGGGGGTCATACGGATGTTTTGGGGGCTGTTCTATGGGGACACTGACATGTATGGGGACAGGGGTATCAGTGTGCTTGGTGCACTGTGTGGGGGGCGATCTGTGACAGCTTTCTGCCTGAAATCATCATCAGGCAGAAAGCTGTCACAGAGCTGCAGCTCCCCCCCTTCCCCCCCCCCCCCCGCACTGAGCTCTCACTGAGCTCGGCGGGGGGAGAACTGTCAGAGACGCTCGTCTCTGTTGACAATGTGACGGCTGTGATTGGACACAGCCGTCACATGATCGGGAGGGCCAGTCACTGCGCCCGTATCCCGATCTCCGCTCAGCTGGATCCTGTGATCATAATGATCACAGGATCCAGCAGCAGTGCGGCGCGTGCCCGCGCTGCGAGTACCCGTTCTGCATGACGTATATATACTTCATGTCAGAACGGGGAAGCTCCCACCTGGCCGTATATATACAGTGGCCGGGTGGGAGGTGGTTAAGGGGGTTTAAGTGCCCAGTGGTCAAATGGTTAAACCTCATTTGCCACACCGTTGCCCAATTAAACAGTGCATTGAGGTTGGCTTGTATGTTGGAGACATCCTGTAAGGACGTTATTACACTGCATAGATTGGTGTCATCTGCAAACACTGAAATGGTACTTTTAATCCCAGACCCTATATCATTTATAAAAATTTTAAAAAGTAAGGTTCCCAACACTCAACCTTGGGGTACCCCACTGATAACCTTAGACCATTCAGAATAAGACTCATTAACCACTACTCTCTGAATTCGGTCTTTTAGCCAGTTTTCTATCCATTTACAAACTGATCTTTCCAAGCCTGCAGTCTTTACCTTGCACATTAGCCGTGTGTGGGGAACGGTGTCAAACGCTTTTGCAAAATCCAAGTATACCATGTTCACAGCCACCCCTCTGTCCAAGGTTTTACTTACCTCCTCATAAAAAGAAATCAGGTTTGTTTGACAACTTCTGTCTTTCATGAATCCATGCTGTCTGTTGTTTAAAATATTTTTTCCAGCAAGAACTCATCTATGCGGTCTTTTATTAAACTCTCCAATATCTTCCTGACTTTAGAAGTTAACCACTTGCCGACTGCCGACCGCAGTCTGACGGCGACAGAGTGGCTCGTTATCACAATCCACCATGATATGACGGCAGCTGCGATAACTAGTGCTGTGAGCGCGTGCCGCCGGAGGCGTGCTCGCGCTCACTGTGTCCAGGGGGGGGCCAGGGAGTGGATACGGCGGACTCGATCGCCACCGGCTACTCGCGATGGCCCCCCCCCGCACTGAGAGAACAGAGGTCCGTGTAAGTAAACACGGATTTCCGTTCTCATAGAGGGGGAGGGGCGGTGATCACAGGCTACCTGTATATGGAAGCCATGATCATCCCCTTTCCCCAGCCAGGGCAGCCCACACACAGTTAGAACACGCCCAGGGAACACAGTTAACTCTTAGAGTGCCCCCTGCAGGTAAACCCCTTCACTGCCAATGGCATTTACACAGTAATCAGTGCATTTTTATAGCACTGATCGCTGTATAAATGCCAATGGTCCCATAAAAAGTGTCAAAATGGTCCGACATGTCCACCGCAATATCGCAGTACTGCTAAAAAATCGTAGATCGCCGCCATTACTAGTAAAAAATAAAAATAAATAAAAACCCCAGGAATGAATTCTCATCGTCCGTAAACGCGGCAACTTTTGCGCAAACCAATCAATAAACGGCGATTGCGATTTTTTTTTTTTACCAAAAATATGAGGAAGAATCTAAATCGGCCAAAACCGATGGAAAAAATGTTTATATATTTTTTTTTTTTTGGATTTGTATTTTTGCAAAAAGTAATAAATTTGTTTTTTTTTTTTGTCGCTCTTCTTTTGTTTATAGCGGCGATCAGAAATGACGCAGAGGTGATCAAATACCACCAAAAAAAAGCTCTATTTGTGGGAAAAAAAGGACGCAAATTTAGTTTAGGTACAAGGTCGCACGACCGCGCAATTGTCAGTTAAAGCGACGCAGTGCCGAATCGCAAAAAGTGCTCTGGTCCTAAAGTGGGAAATCCTTTCGGGGCTGAAGTGGTTAAACTAACCGGTCTATAGTTACTTTGTAAAGACTTTGATCCATTTTTAAATATGGGAACCGCATTGGACGTACGCTAATCCAGTGGTACTATTCCAGTCATTAACGAGTCCCTAAAAATTAGATACAATGGCTTTGAAATGACAGAGCTCAATTCTTTTAGGATTCCTGGGTGGATGCCATCTGGTCCAGGTGCTTTATCTACCTTTATTCTGTCTAAATACTTCTGGACCATTTCACTTTTGAGCTATTGTGGATCATTTGGGGCTGTGTCACTTCCACCCCCATTATGGACATGAGCTCCCCCATGCTCCTTTGTATAGACAGAGCTAAAGAAAATATTTCATAAATTTGCCTTCTCTTTGTCCCCAGTTACGCACTCTAGACTATTTTGTAAAGGGCATACATGCTCAGACCTGACCTTTTTACTATTAATAATTTTAAAAAAGTTTGGAGGTTTGTCCTACTATCTTTTGCAATCTGTCGATCATTTTGAATTTTTGCATCCTTGATTTTATTTTTACATATTCTGTTATATTCTTTGTAACATTTAAAAGAGGACAGTGTTCCTTCAGTTTTATATTTTTTAAAAGCTCTTTTCTTATCATTTATAACTTTTTTAACTTTGGCCGTGAGCCACATAGGTTTTATTTTTAGCCTTTTAAACTTATTGCCCATGGGAATATAATTTGCAGTGAGTTCGCATACAGTCCTTTTGAAAAATTCCCATTTCTGTTCTGTGTTCATCGATGCTAATATTCCCTCCCAGTCTAATTCATGGAGAGCAGCCCTCATCCTTGGAATATTTGCTCTCTTAAAGTTAAGTGTTTTTATCTTCCCCGTATGTGTTTGTTGCTTGCAGCGTACACTTCTACCCAGATGTACTTTTATATGAATATTGGTAATAAGCTCTGCATGGTTTGCGATTACCAGGTCCAGCAAAGCGTCATTCCTAGTTGGAGCCTCAATAAAGTGGACAATAAAATTGTCTTGCAATAGGTTTATAAATGTTTGCCCTTTAACTGTCCCAGCAGTGCCATTACTCCTGTCAATTTCCCCCACTATTATCACTGTCCCAGCCCTTTCCATCTGTGCAAGGAGCAGAGTCTTCACCTCCTCTTTAACACTGGGAGGTCTATAACAAACTCCAATGATAACCTTTGTAGTATGCACACCCATGTACAGATTTACCCATAATGCTTCACACTCATCACACTCTCCATCAACTAGGTCCTCTTTCACACTCGCTTTGAGATCGCTCCTCCGTTTTACCCCATCTTTCCGAAAGAGAGCATAGCCAGGAATATTAATATTCCAGTCATGTGAAGAATGAAGCCAAGATTCAGCAATAACAATTAAATCATAGTCCTCCTCATGCACCAGAGCTTCCAACTCAGATATTTTGCTTGGCAAACTTTTGGCATTGGTGAACAAACACTTTAATTAATTGTCACATTTTGCACATGTATGTTGCATATTTTTAATACAAACACTACCATTTGCAATGGTTATCAATAAAAATATATTGCAGCGCCCCAAATAAATATGACTGAGCAAAATAAAAAACAATTAAGTATATAAATAGAGTATAAACAATTTGTAGTTCATGTGGTATAAGCTCTGCATAGGGATGAAAATATGAGTCCAATGGGTGTTTCACACAGATCCCATCTTGTCAAACAGGTAAGGCACCAAAAAACTCCAAAGATCAAGTAATGGGTGTACGCTTACCAGACCAAGGTGAGTAGAAAGCGGGGGTTTATTCCACCGTGAGTGGGGTTACTCTGATGTCATCTGATCATCCGTGCTGGGAAAAGACGGGACCCGGATCCTTAGTCCACCATACGCCAGAATCATCCGTTTTGCGGTGTCTCCAGAGTCATCCAGGATAGCACCTCTCCGGGAGTTCAGTCACTTGCCATGAATGGTTGGAAAAAAGAATGGGGGGACCACAATAGTGTAATACTGTCTTAAAATAATGCTTTATTAGAAAAGGGGATTACAAATACTCACAAAATATGTATGTAAAAAGAGCTCTCAAATAAAAACCGGTATGACAGGAGGAGTTTGGAACCCAACGCGTTTCGGCTCAATACGGCCTTCATCTGGGGTATTCCCCCCTCCTGTCGTCACTCCTATTTATAGAAATACTTTCAAGTATGGAACAGACCCCTAGGGGGCTTGAAAACGGAAGTCGGATTTGATTTCAAAGATGGCGTCGTTGGCGTGCGTTCCACGCCTCATTTTGAAAAACCATGTGTAGGGCCAAAGTAAATGACTCAAAAAAACGAAGTGATACTAGTATGGGAGAATAGTGGCGGTAATTTAAAAGCCGCATTAGACAAAACTAAAAGTGAGAAGTGTAAATGTGAAGAGATGTTAAAATAACAGTCCCCCAACTCCCTATAACCGGAAGTGAGGGTGTAAAAGTCATCAAGGCTGAACAGGAAGTGGGCGTGAACAGACACATAGCCTCACTTCCTCTTATGTGAAAGTGTCAGCAAGAAAAGTCTTTTCGTTTAGTCACTGATTTGCTTTTCTGAAAAGAACGACTGTGAAAGTGTATTCTCCTTCACTCCGATACACAGACAAGTGCG
>BLSH010196674.1:117298-143771 GCA_018402905.1 Glandirana rugosa | reverse complement strand
TTCACTAGGAGAGAGACCCGAGGGGAACCACCAGTTGACTGCCAGGAGGGAAAAAGGTAAAGGAGAGAAGAAGGAGGGAGAGAGAAGCACACCTTGCCTGCAAGAGAAAAAAATGGTTGTTCAGCTAGAAAAAATTGTATGAGCAACAATATTGTAAATGCCATATACCACCATACCCTGTAACCTGAACTTAAACAATATGAGAGAGAACAAACAACATCCCGCCCCCAGCCCCCTAGGGTAGAGGGAGACCCATCTCCGTCTGGCCCCAGGGGGAACCCAGAAAACCTCCCCATTAAGTCAGGGAGATAAGTCATCCCAGAGTGGAAGTAAACAACAACCGCCCTGGGATGAGTGGAGGTGCAATGCAGCCCGACTGGCCACACCGCCTTATAATAGATATTCTGCAACGCTAATAGTCCAAACAACAGCCTAACATAGATCAGCAGGAAACTCGTGTAATCAGTTGCCCCCCCTCCATCCAAGGAAAGGGGACAAGAGTTGGAAAGGACCCCCCTCAGACATCTGATGTGAGGAGTGACTCCCCCTCCTATAACCAGACCCGAGGAAGTTTCCTTCCAGGGCAAAACAGATATAAAACGTTTCCACAATTTTGAACTTTTTCTTTTTAACCACATAAACAGTAAACTTAAGAATTAAGGACCAAGAGGGGTTGTTTCCGCTAGGAAGAAGTGTCCTAGAAAAAGCCGGAAGCGCCCCAAAGAGCAGTTCTGATCCCACCAAGTGAGATCCAAAAAATAGAAAAAAAAAGAGTTACTGGAACTGTGACCATGTCAAGGTGGCCTTGTTTCTTTAGATCGCTTGGCCTGCTGTTTCTGCCAGAGAGGGAGGATAGGGCTCTGTGGGGAAGGTCTCTTCGCAGGTGCTGAGGATTTAGGCTGATGTTTATCCTGGGGCATCTGTGTGATTAGTCCCAGCTGCAGTAGTAAACGCTCCCCATCCTGGAAAGAGGAGAAGCCATAGGCCTTGCCAGAATAGGAAAAGTTCAAGCGTAGAGGGAAGGACCACTTATATGTGATAGAATTTTTCATCAGGATCTCCAGAAGGGGTTTCAGTGATCTCCGTCGCTGGATGGTGTATGGTGACAGGTCCGAGAAGATCTGAATTGGGTGGCCTTGAATCTGCAGTTGATCCTTGTTGCGGGCCCTCTTCATTACTGTCTCCTTAACCTTGTAGTGGTGGGGTTTAACCACAATATCTCTTGGCAAGCCGTCTTGTCGTGGGGCCTGGAGTGCCCTATGTGCACGATCCAGTTCCAGGTGATGAGCTGGGATATCAGGAATCAGCTCTTGTAAGAGGGAACGCACCACTGCCTCAGAGTCCTTAAAGGATTCAGGGAGCCCCCTGATTCTAAAATTATATCTGCGAGACCTATTTTCTAAATCGTCGATCTTGTTAAGCGCCATATCCAACTGTCCATACAGTTCCTGTATACGGTCAGTGTTCTGGTTTGCTTGTGCCACCATCTGATCTGTCTTAGCTTCCACTGCATCAATCCTAGCTCCCAGTTGGTGTAGGTCTGCCTGAATTGTGGTGGTGATCTGCACAGCATTTTGGGACAGGCCTTTTGTCAGCATCTGTGAGAAGCCTTCCATTAGGGAGGACATATCCATAAAAGAGGAGGGATGGATAATAGGGGATGCTCCCAGATGGTCTGGTGTTTGTGGCATGTCCCCAAGTATTGAAGGAGTTAATGAGCCTGTGGAGCTACCAGCGTGGAGTCCCTGTAGAATCGGGGAGACAGGTATGAGGGTCTTACCCACCATAGGGCTGGCCATCTGCCCCTGGCCTCCACATAGATTATCCTGGTCTGCTATAGAGCGTTCTTCCTCCTCCTCGTGTATCCATGCGTTACTCACGGTCGCCATCTTGGAATTCGGGCCTAGCGGAGCCCCGGCCTCCAGTTGCCGGGAGAGGTCCCTCCGCGCCGTGGGGCTCGCCATCCAGGGTGCCCGGGTGCTTACTGAGTCCTTAGGGGGGATATCTCAGCTGAATGCCGGCTGTGTCGGTGCTACGGCGGTGTGTAGTGGCCGTTCGGGAGCGGAGCTCTCAGTGCATACGTCCGCACTCGGAGCTGCCGCGCATGCGCCTTTGAGATCACAATTTTAATACGATTAATCGTGCAGCTCTACTTTGTGCTGATCAGACTACTTACCTGTTGTAGCTCCAAGATCAGAGATTTGTCAGATCTACTGTTATACCCCTCCTGTTATATTTTCTTGGATACCTGCAAGGGGTCAAGGGTTCGGTACCCCTGACTATACATCTCTATGTATACTGTCTGTCTTTATTGTGTTCCTTTTCAATACTGTAAAGTCATTATGCAACCTGTACTCCCTGGAATATATACTGTAATATAATACATATATACAAATATATAAGTGTACAAGATACCAAATAAAGAAAAAAAACTGTCCAATCAAATGGATGTTCATTTTAAAGTTGAATGCGTGTATAGCTGGTCCAGGATTTGCACAGAGAGATAACACTCCTAAAGGCCACTTTAAGATAGAAGTCCTTTGCTAGTAATATGACATATATTTATATATAAAATCTATTACACTAACACACTCATAAATAAACTCACACAAAGTATAAGACTGTCAAGAGTTTCATGGGATTCAAACTATTCCTAGGATACTATTGTTGTATATACTGTTATAACTAAATTAAAAACATAGCTCCTAGGTTATATACAGACATTTTACATTTCCACGAATATACATGCTTTGTCAATTAAAAAAAAAAAAAAGAACAAAACATTAAAACACACCTTGAGATTTTTTTGTGAATTTGACAAATTCTTGTCGGTTAAATCAACCATTTTGTTTGCTTCATTTTCTTTGGCTAATTTTTCAAAAGCTGTTTTGAGCTCTGCGTATTTTAACCTGTTAAATAAAACAAAATATAAAACAATTACTTAACACAGCACCTACCTCACAATGCTTCCATTCCTTTTTTTGTGGGTGGGTATCCCCCACACCCAGCAACTCCAAACCCCTCCACAAGTCTTTTTAAACATTTATCTGTCCAGATTCCAATGAGATTTGTGCTGTGCGGCCTCTGGGAGCTACACAGTCTCTCAATGAAAATACTAGAGGGGATCTTCTTAGTTTGAAAATTCATGGGCAAATCTTTATTAAAGCCATTAAAGACCTTTAGGCTGCATTGACACTTGGTGATTTGGAATTGTTGGCAGGATCTATGTAATTCTGTGATTCCAAAGCATGGCAAAATGTGTAACGCGCATTTGGTGCCATTTTTCTTGTTGGAACTTCAAATGTAATGCGATTTTGCTGCCATTACCGCACGACAGAATCGCATGGCAATCACAGAAAAACATGCATTTAAAAATCACGAAAAGCGTATCGCCCAAAAAGATGCTGTAAGAATGGGGGGTGATTATACTCAAGTGGTGCATGTGATTTCCAGAAATCGGGCCACTCCAGGCATGGCACTGGCAACCCACTTTTATTTAAAAAAAAGAAATGACAGTCCATCCAGGATTCCCACACAGGGGCTTCAACTTCTCAGCAGTAATGTAATTTACTCAGGGAAAATACCAAGCCACCTAGCTCTCTGGTCAGCACTGCTGCTCAGGCTTTGACCTCGGTCCTCTTGACCTGGTACTAGTTTCCCTGTTTGGTACATACTCTGTACCTCGACTGACGCTCACATTTACAGCTTCTCTGCTGCTACAGTCTACAGGTTTGGACCCTCTGTCTGCTCCTTCAGACTGACCCGTGCAGACATGCTTCTCCCTTGCACACCTGGACTCCTCGGGAGGCTGGAGCCCAGAACCCTGGTCCTGACTCTGCTATTAGCCCAGGACCCACCTGCACAATCAACAAGCCAGACTCCTGGCTGTTCCCAAAACCCAGTCCCAGAATTGGAGATTTTCTCCCTCCCAGATTGCTGTGAAATCTCCAGGTTCCCAACTGGATTTTACACTGAACTGAAACAGATTTCTCTACATTAGATGATAATCCTGGAGCCTCTCAACCTGCCTGGTTAACAATCCTGGGTGACAAACACAATGACAGGGAACCTTACTGTCACATATCCCCCCCCCTTGTTTCGACCCAGTAGGTGGTGGAACACACTAGGCCAAACTCTTGATTGGGGCACCTCTGCGCCAGTTGTCATCTGCATAGGCCCATTTTTTTTTCCGGGTGTGTTTCCAGGCATGCCCTAGCCTGAATCTTAATGGGGTTTTACTGTTCTGTTTACCCACCTTTCTCCCCCTGTGCTTCAGATTCCCGGGTTTCCTGATAACCCACTTATTTCTGATACCAGACTCAGCAGTCACTAATCCTTTGCCCAGTTTAGCGGTACCTTTGGAAACCAACTACTCATGTAACATTAATACATTGCTCGGTTCCCCAAGAACCGACATATTCCAACTAACATTACACCTCTCCATGTTGCAAATGTCATCAATTCCCCTTTTCCCAGCTTTTGTTAGGGCAGAGTCTGCAGAGGGCACACACAGCAGAGGGCGGCCATCATCCACGGGAACCGCACAGGACTCATACTCAACTTCTCAGGTTTAGCATTAGTGAACTGCTCCAGAACATTACCAGTGACCGCGTCAAGGACAAAGTCTCTGCTGTGTGCTCGTCCTTATCTGGTCCTTCTTTATCTTAAGGGTTAACCCCTGCATCAGCCACCACCCCTTCAGTGACAGGCTGTTTGGCAGTCCCTCCTGCTGGCACAGCAGAAACAGTGTCCACCTTATCGATCATGGAGATTCGATTTTTACCCCAACTATCCCAATCCATTGTATGTGCGCTCCATTCACTGGTATTCCTCAGCACCAATCCGTCTGCCCAAGGAGACACATAAGAACAGATGGGCTTAGTTGCAGACTCATTACAGAAGTCATTGTGAATCATGTCAGACTTCGGTAATACAGATTTTAACACAACCGGTTGCAACACACCACATCCACCACCTTGCTTGGGTGGCACTTCATAAACCTCAAACACCTTTGCATTTTCCACAGGTTGTATTAAACCACTATTTACCTGCACACTTTCAGTATTAGCAGATTGCACTAACACATTCTCTTTCACCACTTCAGCCCCGGAAGGATTTATCCCCTTCCTTACCAGAGCATTTTTTGCGATACGGAACTGCATCACTTTAACTGACAATTGCGTGGTCATGCAACACTGTACCCAAACAACATTTATGTCCATTTTTTCCTACAAAGAGAGCTTTCTTTTGGTGGTATTTGATCACCTCTGTGGTTTTTATGCTATAAACAAACAAAAAGCGACAATTTTGAAAAAAAAAAACTATTTTTTTTTATTTTTTGCTATAATACATATCCAAAAAAAAAATGTAAAAAAAAATTTCTTCCTCAGTTTAGGCCGTATTCTTCTACATATTTTTGATTAAAAAAAATCGCAATAAGCGTATATTAATTGGTTTGCGCAAAAGTTATAGCGTTTGCAAACTATGGGAATAGATTTATAGCATTTTTATTATTATTTTTTTTTTTTACTAGTAATGGCGGCGATCTGCGATTTTAGCAGGACTATGACTTTGCGGCGGGCAGATTGGACACTTTTTTTTTAAATTCCTTTTATTAATTAGCAGAGTACAGTTTACATGAACAGTAAATGACGTAAATATGCAATACAGTCGGACATTCGAGGGCGGGAGCCAAAATAATCAAAGTGAAACTCCAATGACCTAACATTGCATGAGACCGACAGGGAAGCAGTTCAAGGTTGTGTTGACACTTATAGAGCGGACATTACATATCAACACTATTACATGAAAATGTACATGACAGACAGCACTACGTATTTAGACATGTATATTAGACATGTATATTATATGTCAAGCACCCCGACGGCCAGTTCAGTTACGTACTCTGGTAGTTTAATAGGTGAGATCAAATGAAAGACTATAACCTCGAAAAGATAGGACCCATCTCCTAACTGGACACCGAGGATATGGAAAAGGGAGAAAGGGTAAAGAGTAAAAGGTGGTAGAAAAGGTATTACCCAAGTGGTATATAATAAAGCTTGTGTAAAGAGTGAAACACAGAATAGGTTAGAAACAAAAAGGTAGGTAGTGCCTCTCATCCCGATTGGCAGAACCAGGTCTAGGAGGTTGTCCATATCATGGGGCCTCGTGTAGGTATGCTTCAGTACAGGTAAAGTAAGTTCAGGGTCTCCAGGTCTAGAGAAAGCTCTCCTCCCTATTGTGCAAGGTAGCAGTAAGATCTTCCATATTTCTCAACTTGTTAACTTTAGAAAACCAGAGGGCCACAGTAGGCGGACTCTCCGATCTCCAACAAAGGGGTATACATGCCCAAGCCACATTCAGCAACTGACTAGTAAAAGATGCTTTATATTTCTTGATCGGTTGTGCGGAGAGATGAAGCAGGCATGCAGTAGGGTTTCCCTCAAGGTCAACATTGGTAAGGTGTTTGATCGTAGAAATCACCTCCCGCCAAAACGGTCTGAGTTTGGGGCAGTCCCAGAAAATGTGCAACATCGTTCCCCCTGCATTGTTGCATCACCAGCATTGATTGGAAACTTGAGGGAAAAAACGGTGTAAAGTTACAGGCATCCTATACCAACGTGTCAGAATTTTATACCCTGTCTCCTAAACTCTAGTGGCTATTGAGGACTTTTGGGCGAAATGGAGGATCTTTTCTTTTTGTGAGTGAATTGAGTGTTCATATCTGATTCCCATCGCAAAAGAAACGGGGGGGTCAAATCCCTCCGCTGGTTGGATCAAAGAGATGTATATTATTGAGAGACTATGACGAGTCGGCTTTGCTTGTCAAATGGTCTCCAGTTCCGTGAGTGGTCGGGCGACACCCAAGTTCCGCAAACATCTACGGAGAAAGGTGAGCAACTGAAGGCCACTCCAAAAGTCCAGTGGGGGATCTGTGGCGAGGCGAGCTGTTCATTTGGGCCCAAAAAGTCATGAAGATGAAGCCGTCCACTTGCCACTAACCACTGAAAAACAGGGTTCTGGAGGCCAGGTTCAAAGTCTGGGTTACCCAGGATCGGGACCGTGGGGGAGGGAGTAGGTGACATGGAGGAGTGTCAAAAAGCTTCTCTATACACTAACAGGGTGCTGCCTAGAGTGGGATGCTCCAGCAGAGCTTTCGGCAGTGGCAATGTAGTCCATGGCCAGCTCCGAGCTGTATCCCCTGAGTCTTAAATTTCTATGGCTACCCAGTTGTCACGACACCTGGGGTCAGGTGACAGGTGTGCACCGCTGGAGTGCAAATCGCACCAAGGGTTGTGAAGTGCACCACTAAGGTTGTGGAACTATAGCTGACTGCTGCTAATGAGTTCCGGCTGATACGGGAAGAGCACGGACACTGAAACACAGGGAGCTAGTGCATCATTTTCACCAGAGTCTAAGAGCCAGTGGGTGTTCACCAGAGCCTCTAGTGGTGAGGATGGATTTGGCTGCAATTGGATCCAGGTCGCGGCCCCCGGGGTCCCCTAATTCAGGCTCGGTTGGCTACAGGTGGAAGAGAGGATGCAGCAGCGCAGGAACAGCAAAGGATAGCTGTGGTTTCATGACATCAGTGCTTCGCCTCCGCATGACAATGCCAATCTACCACCCTTGCAAAATGTGTTGCCCTGTAGTAATACTTCACATCGGGGAGGCCCACCAGTTTGGTTGAAGAAAACTGGAGGGAAACGGATGGGGAGTGCTTGCATCAGTTACAATAGCCTCGGAAGCACGGTCATCTTGAGGGCATTGCAACATCCTAACCACATCAATGTGAGGGAATGCCAATGGAGGAGATCTGCCTTCACACGAGAAAGCAGGGGGACAAAACCAGCTAAATATAGATTTGAGGGGTCTAAGGTGATATCCACCCCCAAATAATGGATGGAGTCCGAGGCCCAGTGCAAAGGGAACAGTGATTTCAATGGCTTAACCAAATCCCAGTCAACTGTGATATTAAGGACGGAGGACTTAGATAAATTCGTTTGGAAAATAGAGAGCACACCATATTCTTGTAAAGACTGGAGCAGGCTCGGGAGAGAAGTGAGGGGCTCTGTTAGAAAAAAGATCAAGTCACCCACAAATGCAGCTACTTTGTGCGTTCCCGACTTCTTGAGATATCCGGTGATGGCGGAGGCTGCCCTGGCTGTGCACAGGAAAGGTTCCAGGGAGAATATAAAAATCAATGGCGACAAGGAGCAGCCTTGCCATGTCCCATTATGGATGTCAAAGAAATCTAACCTTGTTTTGTTGACCTTAACCGCGGCTGTCGGAAGGGAATATAAGTAAAATATCCAGTTCAGCATAGAGGACCGGAGTCCAATATATTCTAAGATGGCCCGTATGAAAGACCAATTGACCCGGTCGAAAGCCTTCTCCGCATCCGTAGATAGCAGAAGGGGCTTTTTGGATGTACGTGCTGCATGGATCAAGTTAACCACCCGAATGGTATTGTCGCAGGGTTTGCGAAGAGGTACAAAGCCTGCCTGGTCTCTTTGGACAAGGCTTGGAATGTGTGGTAGCAGCCTGTTTGCCAAAATTTTTGCAAATAGCTTTGAATCGGCGTTTAGGAGTGCAATTGGGCGATAGTTCCCACACTGCAGGGGGTCCTTCCCTTCCTTACGGATCAAGGAAATATATGCTCTCTATGGGAAGGCCTCTCCCTCTGTAATGGAATTAATGGTGGAAACCAATGGCTGGGAGAGCGTCTCAAAGAAGACATTGTAATAGGTCGGGTGAAACCGTCTGGGCCCGAGGCCTTGTTTGGTTTTGAGTTGGGCAGAGCAATTCTCAATTCCTCTGTGGTAATGGATTCCTCCAACAACTCTTGGATGGAGAGAGGGAACATGAGAATGCCAGAAGTGACTAGATAGGACCGTGGGGTGAGACCATTATCCATGGATGGATTGGAATGAGAGGTATCCCCCAGCTTGTACAGTCTTTCATAGAAGGATCGAAACTCTGCTGCAATGTCAGCGGAAGTGGTCAATTTTCAATATAAGTTTTTTACGTGGTCCAGGCAACGCCCTCGCCAATAGCGTACCTGGCTTTTTCGAGAATTCGTACATAGTACGATGTGCCCATGCTAGTTTCCCCTTCGCTTTGTGAAATAGAAGTGAGCGGAGCTCTTCTCGAACTCTAACAAGATCTTGATATGTGGAGCGAGCTAGAGTAGCCTTGTGGGCACACTCTAAAGTACACATCTTCGCAAAGAGTTCTTCTATACGACGAGACCTTTCCCATTTGAGACAGGCCTCTATCCGGATCAGCAAGCCCTTGACCACTGTCTTATGGGCTTCCCATACCACCAGCGGGTTCGAGACGAAGTTCCCATTGATGGAGAAATATTCTCATAGCATGGACAAGAGTTCAGAACGGGTCTCCTCCGATTGGAGTAATGCCTCATTAAGTCTGTAAGAAGGCGGAGTCTGGGTCAAAGATGCCACCTGAAGCGTTAAATGAACCGAGGCATGATCAGACAAGGAAATTACATCAATGGAGGTAGATATCACCCTAGATAAGTCCTTGTGGGTCAACAGGAGATAGTCAAGCTGCGAATAGGTGTGGTGGATCTGAGAGAAATAGGAGTAGTCATGGTATTGTGGGCGTTGCAGCCTCCACAGATCTTCCAAGTGCAACGTTTGCATTTAAGGCGAGAATAGGGGAGGTGAGAGGAACCTCATGAAATGTCTAGCTGAGGGTCAATTGCAAAATTGAGATCCTGCCTAAAAAAAGAACTCTTTCTGTAAACTCCAACAGCTCTGGAAGGAGCATCCACAGAAACTGGAGATGGTCTACGTTGGAGAAAGTAGACATTTACAAATATGACCTGCATATCGAACACCCTACCCCGCAAAAGGAGAAAGGGACCCTGGGAATCTGTCCGCTGTGCTTCAAAAGTCAAGGGAACCAATCTGGCGATCAGAATACTTACTCCCTTAGATTTGGAGATAGGAGAGAAACTGTGATAGGCCGTTGGAAAGGCCCCATTAGTCAATCTAGGAATATGATCACCGTGAAAATGTGTTTCCTGAAGGAAGGCAACCTGAGTTCTACTCTTCCTTAGGTCAGTCAAGAGCTGTGATCGTTTCTCAAGTGTATTGAGACTTCGTACATTGAGGGAGGTGACCTTAACCAGTTGCCGACCGCCCACCGTGGCTTGACGGTGGCAATTTGGTTCGATATCACAAATCGCCACCAGGTGACGGCGGCTGCGAGATTGCGCACCGTGAGCATGCACGAGCTGCCGGAGGGAGCGGGTAGGGCGGACTCGATGTCTGCCGACTACTTGCGATTGTCCCCCCGGAGTGACAGAACAGGGATCCGTGTATGTAAACACGGATCTCAGTTCTGACAGAGGGGGAAGGGATGTGTTCGCAGGCTCCCTCTGTATGGGAGCCGCGATCACTCTCCTCCTCCCAGCCAGCCCAGCCCCCATACAGTTAGAACACACACAGGGAACACAGTTAACCCCTTAGAGGCCCCCTGCAGGTTAACCCCTTCACTGCCAATGGCATTTACACAGTAATTAGTGCATTTTCATAGCAATAATCGCTGTATAAATGCCAATGGTCCCAAAAAGTGTCAAAATGGTCTGACACGTCCGCTGCAATATCACAGTCCCAATAAAAATCGCAGATTGCCGCTGTTACTAGTAAAAAAATTAAAAAATAAAAATCCCATAAATTAGTTCTCATCATTCGTAAACATGGCAACTTTTGCGCAAACCATTCAATAAACGCAGATTGCAATTTTTTTTACCAAAAATATGAGGAAGAATAATAATAGTTTTTTTATATATTTTTTTTTTTTGCAAAATTGTCGCTCTTCTTTTGTTTATAGCGGCGATCAGAAATGATGCAGAGGTGATCAAATACCACCAAAAGAAGGCTATATTCGTGGGAAAAATGTAGCAAGTTTCGTTTGCGTACAACATCGCACGACCTCACAATTGTCAGTTAAAGCGACGCAGTGCCAAATCGCAAAAAGTTCTCTGGTCCTAAAGTGGGAAATCCTTCTGGGGCTGAAGTGGTTAAGGAGACCCATCTCAATCCTCAATCCAGGCTTGCGTAAAGACTCAGAAGGAGGGAAGTCTTGGTCTTCAGACCACCCAGGACGAGAGGCAGAGGAGAAAAACAAAGCGAAGAATGCAGAGAGAGTAAATAGCGACAGAAATGAGTATAGAAGAAAAGAGGAGTGAGAAGAAGGAGCAGGGTAAAAGCTACAATGAGTATATATGTCAGGGACCCTATGTAGGCACTAAACAGTGCCCAAGTAGGGGTCTGCCCTAATTGGGGGGTGTTCAAGCAATAAAAGTCGCCCACCTCGGGCTATTAGATTGTTGGAAAAACAACAAGATATTTGGAGATGCACGAGAAGAGAACATTAAGAACCGTAACAGATTAACTTTAGAGCTGATATATTATATGACAAACAAGAACAACAGAAACACTAAGAGAACCAGTGACTGAGATCCAACACTGACCCGGTGAACCAGGGCAAAGCAGTTGCCCTAGAGGGATTCTAATCAAACGTTAACGGATATGGGATTGGGAATCTAATCAAACGTTAACAGATAAGCGATTGGGAATCAGGGTGGGGTAATGTGGAGCCCTTCCACCACCCATCAGTGCACCAAGGCAGAGGACCACAATACCCACTGATCATCAATATATAGACTACAGAATATCTAACATATTTGAATAGTGGACTGCACCTTTATGACAGCGCAGAAATGCAGTTGTCTGTTAGGCAGGCCCCAGCTCCCTCTCCTCAACTGCATGGTGATGGGAGACGTTACAATGAATGGGAGGATCATGTGCAAGGCAAATGCCAGGGAGGGACCCCTCAGGTCAGTGCCGATCCTGGCTGCAACTCTGATGCAGGTATCAGATTTGAGAGGACGCGGAGGTATCGAGGGCCTGGAGCCTGTCGTCAGTATCCACCTGTTATCAACGTAACACTCCCCCCACCTCCTGAAGGGGGGGGGGGGGGGGGGGAGAACGATGCGTCCCAAGTGGTTTAAGACCAAAAACATAACACATAAAACATAGAACATAAAATCCCCTCCACAATCACCAAAACATTAAATGTACCAAACATGGCCAGGCCCAATGACCAAAGATCGTGATAAAATGTCTCTGGGGAGTTTATGAGATGCAACCTGGGGTCCATGAGTGTTAGTCTAGAGGAATCCAGCCACGGGGTGATGTTCTGCTATCCACAATTCTCAAAGGACAGGTACTTATCCGGGAGGATATTGCCTCATCTATTTGGCCTTAGATAGGTAGGGAGAGTTCCAAATCTCACCAGCAAGGTTTCATCAATTCAGGGTGTAATTGTGTTCTACCAGTCCTTCAGGTGAATAGGGAGATCCAACCGACGTGCCTCATGGGTGGTAAGAGGTTAAATGTAAAGGTGGATGATCCAGTCGATGGTGCGGACAGAGGTATACTTGTCTACAGTACCTTGGGGAGAAGAGTCGGAGTGAGGCTGGAACCCCTGTATTGCAAAAATCGGTGAAAGGGATATACAGAGCCTGCTGGGATGGTCATGGATCGATCCTCAGGTCATGTCTCTCAGTAACTGCCTAGACTTATGGGCTTCTGGTGTGGTCAGGCTTCAGAGGATGTTGGATGAGGCCTAGGGGCCTCACGACTAGAAGCTTGAGAGCAGGGTCGCCTAATCCGCTGTGGTCTTGGTTGAGGTGGTCCTTGTACTTCTTGAGAAAGGAGGTAGTCATGCCAGTTGGGAACGCTGACTGCTGGCTTGTCAAGGAAGCTGAATAGCTCAGGGAGTTGGTCCGGTGAGCGGAGGAGGTCTGCGCCCTGTCTCCGGACTATGAGGTGAAAAGGATGACCCCAACGATAAGTGGCTTCGGCGTCACGTATCACATCAAGGAGGGGTCTCACAAGCCCCCACATGGCCCATGTTTGCCTGGAAATGTCAGGGTAAATCGTTATCTGTGCTCCGTCAATTGAGCCTCATGTCCACATTAAGCATAAAATCTCCTCCTTAATCATGAAAAAATTGACCCTGCATAGGGGGGTCCGCATTAACAGGGCTTTGTGTAGATGAGGAAGGTGCTCGTGGGCCTGGTAGTAGATGTACCCTGTCAAGCTCTAGTTCAGCATTGGGAGGCTTACCCAGTACTTGATTGGGGATGGCCACTACCATGGTGCGGAGGTCAGGGCCCATAGTGGCCTCCAGAATTCCGCGTAGGGGCAGGTTATTTCTCCTGCTTCTGTTCTCACTGTCGTCGAGCCTCAACTGCACATCTATCAGATGGCCTGGTGTTCCAGCTCCAGGGTGGTGATGCGGACCTCTGCAGAAGTAGTGGTGGATTCCAGATCTATCACACGCTCCTCTACATTATTTACCTGTTGACGGAGATCGTGTAGTTCCCTTGTGAGAGCATTCACGATGGAGGTAGCCATTGCCTGCAGGTCTTGCTTGATGGGCAATTCCGCCACAATATCTCGTAAGGCCCCTCCGTGTGACTACCCATCTCTGTTGTAATGCCCGGAGTTGGTTGCAAATCCAATGGAAGGATATTAAGGGATTGTATAGGCGAGAGCGGGCGGTCAGAGGGCAGGGATGAAGTATTTGCTGCAGAACCTCCTGCCTGTGCAGCCCGCTTACACATAACGGTAGTCGTGCCTGCCTGTGTAACATATGGCGGAGCCATCTTAGAGCAGGCCGCGGGTGAAGAAACAGCATGTTGTCTTAAAAAACAGTGAGTAATTTCAGGCCCCTTCAAGTCCCCAGTGACCGGCGAATGTTTGAGGTCCCCGGCATGTAAAGGAGGCTCAGCTGTGCAGTCTAGTAGGCTGTTCTCGGTTCCAGCTCAAATAGAGCTCCGGAGAAGACATCTCTACTCCGCCATGGATAAGCCACGCCCCCAGATCGGCCACTTTTGACACTTTTTTGGGACCAATGACATTTATACAGCGACCAGAGCTAAAAATAGCCACTGATTACTTTGTAAATGTCACTGGCAGGGAAGGGGTTAAAACACTGGGGGGCGATCAAGTCGTTAACTGTGTTCCCTGGAAAGTGCTTCTAACTGTATGGGGGCTGGGCTGACTTGGGGAGGAGAGAGATCGTTGTTCACTTGGGAACAGACGATCTCTCTCAACTCCCCTGTCAGAACGGGGATCTGCTTTGTTTAAATTCGCAGATCCCCGTTCTGGCTGTCTCGGGAGCGATCGCATTGATTCCACCCCACCCACTGATTGGCTCCCCCACTAGCCAGTGAGAGTGCGTGACCCTGGAGGCGCCCACACCACTCGCTCCTGTACTCACTATACAGCTACAGTGATTTGCGCAGGAGAGCCGACCTGCCACCGTCAAACAGTCGGCAAGTGGTTAAAAGGTGCAGTTCCACTCTATCCCAGCAGAGTGACATTGCAGTTGTCCAGGGCAACCTCCGGCTCCAATACAGGACGTTCCCCGGAGATTTCTAGGGACAACTGTGCTGTCCTACCATCAGTTGCTATGGGCAACAGTCCATTTTTGATTCTGTAAGAACCTGGGGTTTTCCCAACAGTACTAAACTTTTCATTAGCATCAACTTTTACAGCATTTTTAGCTTTTGTGGGCTGTCCCAGCCCACTACCAATTAGAGAATGGCAGACATTAGATACATCACATTTAGTCATCAACACAGGTGCAGTTTGGACTTTTACCCCTGCCTCCCCACTGTACAGGGAAAAGTCACTCACAAGAGCACATTCAGTGGTCCCACTAACTGGGGTCACTCTTACATCATCGTGGACAGTCTCATAGCCAGTCTCATAACCAGTTCTTTTGAACATGAACTCAGCTGTTCAGGCCATCATTTCATTAAAGACAGTCTTACCCACCGCAGTAGTAGGGGTCACAATCTTTATTTGAGTATGATGTCTCACGAACCAGTCCTCTGCTGTACTTTTAGTGGCCAACTCCCCCTGGTGGCCACAGGATGGAATTACAGCAGGCATTTCCCAATGTTTAGCATCACCTGCAGGCACAACTGAAAACCTATTTGCACAGGAATCTTGGCTTGCAGATAAAGACATTTGCTCAGCAATCTTATCTCCAGCTATATTTTATAAGCTAGGAAAAGAAACAAGGCCATGTCCCAGTTGGTCACATTCCAGGCATGGTATTGGACAACTTCTTTCCAGGTAATTTTGAAACACACACACATTTTTAGGTGGCTGCTGAGTCACATATCCTCCTCCTTTCCTTTGGGAAACTTTCTCCCGTCGCCATGGGAGACACCCCTCTCCCAGCCAAACTTTGCTGTATTGGCTCCTCCTGAAGCCCCTTACCATGACTCTTGGCAGGCACACCCCATGGTTCACAGACAGCCCGACTGGCCTCCTCTGTGTTGCTACAGGCAACCACTCTCAGTCCTAGCCTTTGGTCAGCCTCTCTCCTTGCATATAGCATGGGCTTTGCTCTCTCACGCTGTGACACATTCACATTTTTCACAACAGATACTGGTATAACTGCAGCAGCGTTGCCAGGGGCAACAACACCCCTCTCCCAGGTATGAACATTCAGTCACTCTCTCCTTGCACTGAAGGTTGGCTTGCTATCCTCTTTAGCTTGGTTCAGTGCTGCCAGGTGCCAATTGCACCAGTCTGGGGCTTGTTCTGTTACTCTGCCACAGAGCTCCGGATCTCATTTCAGAAAGTCGTTCTTCCTTTTTTCCCTTTGACCGCCCCATCTCTGCGGTCGGGGACACACAGTTCCTTTTAAAAAGATTTTCTGCTGTACTATCTCTTTAAGACTGAGATACAGCACACCTCTCTTCGCCCACACCGCAATAGAACTACAGACAGTCTCTGGCACTCGTGTTTTTTCGCATGCATGGATCTGGATCAGCACCATCCGTGCCCACATCCTTCACCAATTGTAAGCATGCGGGGTGATTATACTCAAGTGGTGCATGCGATTTCCAGAATACAGGCCACTCCAGACTGTGTTTTTTAAGGGCAGCCAACTTTTATTTAAACAAAAGAAATGACAGTCCATTCAGAATTCCCACGCAGGGGTTTCAACTTCTCAGCAGTAATGTAATTTACTCACGGAAAATACCAAGCCACAGAGCTCTCTGGCCCATATTGCTGCTAAGGCTTTGACCTCGGTCCTCTTGACCTGGTACTAGTGTCCCTGTTTGATACACACTCTGTACCTTGGCTGGCACTCACTTTTACAGCTTCCCTGCTGCTACAGCCCATAGGTTTCGGCCCTCTGACTGCTCCTTCAGACTGACCAGTGCAGACATACACGCTTCTCCCTTGCACACCTGGACTCCTCGGGAGGGTGGAGCCCAGAACCCTGGTTCTGTCTCTGCTATAAGCCCAGGACCCACCTGCACAATCAACAAGCCAGACTCCTGGCTGTTCCCAAAACCCGGTCCGAGAATTGGAGATTTCCTCCCTGCCAGATCATTGCAGAAATCTACAGGCTCCAGGTTCCCAACTGGATTTAACAAACCTTGGAATAAACTGACAAAACAGATTCCTCCACATTACATAATAATCCTGGAGCCTCTCAACCTGTTGACAATCCTGGGCAACAAACACAATGACAGAGAACCTTACTGTCACAATGCATAAGCTCCTTTTGTGTGGCAAACACACATGGGGTTGCCTATTCAAGTGAATGGGCTATCCTATGCATGACATGCGTAACTGCATGACAATTGCACACACAAAATTAAAAGTGGGAACTCTTGTTCCGTTACACAATATGTGAATAGGGACTTAATCCCCAAACAGAAAAAAAATGGTGACTGCAACCATGCATGCCCATACAAAATGCTATAAAAGACATTTATTAAATAAAACATTATTTGGAAATTTTACATTTTATTCTCCTGGGTTTCCCTGAGGCACTGGCCTCAGAGATGCCCCCTGGGTAAGCCACCTCACCAATGGCTTGGACAAATCATGCCTGCTCTCACATATGCGCTGTATGTGATCTGGGGCAGCTTCTTATTGTTCAGTAATATGTTGTACAAGATTTAAAGTGGAACTTTAAAGCGGAAGTTCCACTTTTTGACCTCCTCCCCCTCCTTTTTTGGACACTTTTTTTTTGGGAAGCAAGTACCTAGTTTTCATACCCACTCCCACTTACATTCAAATCACTTAGAGGATCCAAGTAAAAGTTGGCCCTCCCCTTTGCCCGCAGCCTTCTGGGACACATCACAGGTCCCAGGAGACTGCAGGTCCATTCACAATGAGCATCTCAACCCGTGCATGCGCAGTTGGAAGCCAGCTGTGAAGCCGCAAGGAGTCACAGCTGGCTTCTCACACTAGACACGGAGGAGCAGGGACCAGAAGACCTGCAAAGAACTGTCCCGGGTGAGGACAACGCTGGATCCCTGAAGTAAGTCCCTTTATTAAAGGTCAGCAGCTACAGTATTTGTAGCTGTGTCCCCAATGGGCTCCATTAACCGCTTCTGGACCGCCCACAGCACATTTACTGTGCGAAAATACATACATGTAGGTTGTTTGTTCTTCTGGGTCTGGGCCGCGCATGCCACCGGCGACCCGCCCCCACTGTGATTGGACACAGCGGGAGCCAATCAGCAGGTCCGGTGGCCATCAGGACCTGCCGATCGTTCGCTGGAGAGGCAGAATGGCGGTCTGCCTATGTAAACAAGGCAGACCGCCGTTCTGTCAGAAAGAGATCTTGTCTTCCTCATCAATCAGGAACACAGATATCTCTCTTTTCCTCCAGTTAAACCATCCCCCACACAGTTAGAAATCCCTCCCTAGGAGCACACTTTACCCTTTGATTGCCTCTGATGTTAATCCCTTCCCTGCCAGTGTCATTTATACAGTGACAGTGCATTTTGTTAGCACTGAGCACTGTATTAGTGTCACTGGTCCCCAAAAAGTGTCACTTAGTGTCCAACTTGTGCGCCACAATGTCGCAGTTCCGCTAAAAATCGCTGATCGTCGCCATTACTAGTTTAAAAAAATGCCATACAAATATCCCCTAGTTTGTATATGCGATAACTTTTGCGCAACCAATCAATATACACTTATTGGGATTTTTTACCAAAAATATGTAGCAGAATACATATTGGCCTAAATTGATAAAGAAATTAGATTTTTTAAATTTTTTTATTGGATATTTATTATAGCAGAAAGTAAAAAATATTGTTTGATTTTTTTCAAAATTTTTGGTCTCTTTTTGTTAATAGCGAAAAAAGTAAAAACCAAAGAGGTGATCAAATACCACCAAAACAAAGCTCTATTTGTGGGGAAAAAAGGAAATACATTTTATTTGGCTACATCATTGCATGAACATGCAATTGTCAGTTAAAGCAACACAGTGCCGTTTCACGAAAAATGGCCTGGTCATGTAGGGGGCGAAACCTTCTGGGGCTGAAGTGGTTAAAACATTTTATTGTGAGTACAGTATTTTTGTACTTACCATAAAATCTGTTTCTTGAAGTTCATTAAGAGACACAGTATTCAGTAAATCTGAGACAACTGGTTTATACTGTTACCTAAAGGAGGATTTGGACACTAGAAAACCTATAAAGCCATTGCCAGCCAGGTATAACCTCTTCCATTTCCAGCATGTTTCAATTTTGTAGAAAAGTAGTACTTAGGAGCTGATCAGAAAAACAGAGGGGTGAGATCTGCAGAGGTTGTATGGTAAGTACAAAAATCCAGTTTTCTTTATTGTTTATCAAGGGCTACAGGACACACCAAATCTGAGGCAATTTGGAAGTCCAAAAGCAGACCAACTGAGGGGTGGACTGCAACAGATAACAAAAGATTAACATGCCCACAAACAAACAGAAAACACTGGGAGTAGCCTGCAACTTAAGGAGCTTCATGAAGCCCCTTATGCCCAAAACTGGCACCACTAGAGGCCTGAACATCCATCTTAACAGAAGAAGGTTGAACTTTGTCCTTAAAACAATAAGCCTTAACAATGATCTGTCTGAGCCACCAAGAAAAGGCCGAGCGAGAAGCTTGTTCCCCTTTACAGGGACCATTAGGAATGACAAGAAAAGAGTTAGTCTTTCTAACAGAAACATTAGGTGAGGGGTAAACCCTCAGAACATGAACTCCATCTAGGCAGTGAAGGAAAATGTCCTGATGTACAGGAGGAGGACAGGGATGGAAGAAAAACATCTTGGTAGAGGCCAAAATGACTAGAGGAAGGAAGGAGGGCTTACTACTCTCAGACACTCATCTTGCAGCAGTGATAACGACAAAGAAGGCAACCTTGTAAGAGTGAAAAGGTGAATATCCCTAATAGGTTCAAAAGGCGGCCTCTGAAGAGCCAACAGAAACAAACTGAGACCCCACAGGGTCACAGAAGGTTGTACAGGAGGTACCAAAGGAGAGACACCCTGAACAACTGTTCTGACAAAAGAATGGGGCCAAATGTTGATTTTGGCCTAATAGCTAAAAGGTCAGGACTTGTTTCATGGAGTATTTCCTGGAGTGAAACATTCCTGCACGCTCCAGAGGAAGTAAGGCTTCCATGTCCAATGGTAGCCCTTACAAGACTTAGATTTCCTAGCTTTATAAGTATGGGAATAACTGACTCAGAGAGACCCCTGTCTTTCAAGACTTGGGCTTTCAATAGCCAAGCACTTAAATTCAGGGGCCATGAAGCAGGATGGTAGACGGGTCCTTGAAATAGGTGGTCCAATAGATCTGGAAGAGCCCACTGGATGTCTGCCAGAAAGGAGCACCAGACCAAAATTGAGCGAAAGAGTCCAAGATAATTTTAATTGTTGGTAAAGAGACATATAAAAACAGCCAATCCAATTAGGAGGCAACACCAATCATCATCAGGGCTCAACTCAGGATAAATAGTGGATGGACGGGGAAAACAGTGGTTTCACAGATCTACATTAGAACTAATATCTAAGTTTTCTAAAGTCAAGTTTAAATGTTTACTATAGTTGCATTTAAAATATATCTTTCTCTGTCAATGTATAATTAATTCATAACTTGTGTAAATTGGATTTTTATACCACAAAATAGCATTTTTAGTGTGGCTCAGGGTTCATTCTTCAAAACATTTCTTGAATAATTAGCTTTATTTTTTACTCCGCTTTCACTGATAAACACCATACTTACTCATTTGTGCTTATATCTGTCTTCAGTTCTTCAGTTTGTCTAGACAGATGATCTATATCCACAGCTGAAGCATTTATTTGCATTTTTAGAACACCAATTTCTTCCTAGAACAGATCAGAAAAGAAAACAAAATGAATTCAATCTCATTCTTGACCTTGCAACGGACATGAGGGAACACTACATGATTGTTTTTTAGTAGACTTAAGCCTCGTACACACGAGTCGACGATCGTATACAACAGGTCGTACAAACGAGTTGTATGATCAAACTAGAAAACTTGGTAGTACCAACAAGCGGTCATACGACCGTTGTATCGTGTGTACAGAGAAGTTGGTCCAACAAGTTATATTGTGCAAAACACGCATGCTCAGAAGTCAGGAAAGGCCGGATGTTAATTACATGCACCTGAACGTTCTCTTTATACGTTCATAACCCGTCACTACGTTCAGCTTGGTCGTACGATCGTGTAGTGCATGTCAGTATGCTAGATACAACAGCCAACATACGATTTGAGCTGTTCGGTCGTACGATCGTCGACCCGTGTGTACGAGGCGTAACAGAAATGCATGCTCATGCTGCATGAAAATGTATACTCACAACAGACTTGATCCCTTAGCCTGCATTCACATAGGGGCGACCCGACTTCGGCGAGACTTCGCTAGGCGACTTCAGCGTGACTTCCAGCGCAACTTTAAGGACCTCAGGCAACTTTACAACACGACTTTTGCCAGGCGACTTTGCCTTGACCAATCAGAGAAGGGAGGGAGGGGGCTGCCTAAAAATAAATTCTATTCTTTTAACTGTAAAGTCGCTTCCATGTAGATGGGGATCCAAATTGGAGGCGACTTCTATTGAATCCTATGGGCACAAGCCGGATAGAAGTCGCCTAGAAGTAGTACAGGGACCTTTTCAGAAGTCGCCTTGAAGTCGGAGCGACTTCAGTCATGTATATTAAGACGGCTCCCATTCATTTCAATGTTATTTCAAATGTCAAGCAACTTGGGGCGACTTGAGGCAACTCAAGTCGGATCGCAAGTCGCCCCTGTGCGAACGGGCACTAAGAGACATTATACAAGAGAATCTGCTGACAGTGGATATAAAAAGTATAAAAAAAGTATAAAAAAAACACACCCCTCTTAAATGTCAGTTTATTGTGATATAAAAAATGAGACAAAGATAAATAATTTCAGGACTTTTTCCATCTTTAATGTGACCTATAAAGTGTACAACTCAATTGAAAATGAACTGAAATCTTTTAAGGGGGGGGGGGGAGTAAAAATAAAAAACTAAAATAATGTGGTTGCATAAGTGTGCACACCCTCTTATAACTGGCGGCGATCGCAGATTGATCGTGTGCCAGGGGGTCGCGTCCCCCCCCCGATCGGGGTAAAGAGCCAATAAACTTCCGGTGCCGCATGGAGAGGAGCTAGGAGATAGCTGCTCCACTCCCCTGCCAAGAAACCTGCTCCAAAGACGGCGTTTTCCCAGAGGGACACCCCCGCAACTCACCCCCACAGGTCCAGTGATCTCTATGGACCGATTTGTGGAGCACAGCCGACCTCAGGGGGAGAGAAGACACACGCTGCAGCCAATATGGCCGCCGCTACACAGACACAGGTACAGACGTATGCAGCTATGCTGGCAGCACCTTCTCCTCACCAGCGCGCATATACTCCGAATGCCCAGACTCACCAACATACACCAGGACTCCCCGCAACGGAGCCCTAATATTGAAGATGACACCACAGCCTTAATCGCATCAGTCGCAAAATTAACTACCACACAAAAGGAGCTCCAAGAAAAGGTTATCGATTTGGAAAATAGGGCCAGAAGGAACAATCTCCAGATCATAGGCCTTCCTGAATCCTACTCCCCCCATGTCCTTCCTAAACTGTGCGCAGTGGCCATCCCTGAATTATTAGGCCTCCGCGCACCCTGCGTGGTGGAAAGAGCCCACAAAATAGGGCAGCCTTCAGACACACGGTCCAAGCCCAGGGCGGTCATAGTACGCTATCTCAATTACATGAACAAACAAGCCATTTTGCAACGCTTCAAGAGGTCACATTCTTTAATTTTTGAAGGCCACAACCTACTGATATTTGCTGACTATTCACTGGAAGTCATGCAAAAAAGAAAGGCTTTCTCCCCAATTTGCTCTACTCTCCACAACCTCAACATTCGGTTTAGTCTGGCCTACCCAGCCACACTGTACTTCCAATCGCCACAAGGAGAAAAACTCTCTTTTACCTCACCCCTGGAGGGAGAGAAATATATGAGTAGTTCTCTACATCCGGACATGGATCAGACTCCACAATCAAAGGCCAACATCCAAACCTCGCCCAAAAAATCCTCCATTTTGACCAACAAACCCGGGAGCCCGGAAAAGCCCCCATACAAGAGAGACCGCTTCAGCCTTCCGGGAAATCCCCTTCGATACAGGCATAAGACGGACAAGCTCAAACCATCCCTGATTCTACGTTCGCTTCCCCCTAGTCCATACTATGCAATACTTTCCCTTGCCTCAAGTCCTCAGACACTTCCATCTTCTCAGGTCCATGGCTGACTGATCAACAAACTGTAAGTGCCTTCTCCGGGGTACCCCTCTAAGCCAGACATGATATCAATTTTAAAAGCAGTTTGTCATTTGCTACGAAGCTATGGAGACACGTTGATTGTTTTCTTTTGCATTATTCTCTTGTCAAATTGTTCTCTACTTTGACCTTTTAAGGGCTCATAGTTGTATACCTGGAACCTGCCCCCGTGGCTTTAACACCCGAGGGCAGATTCTAACACATTCGGACATTTCTCCTCTTAATTTGATAAGTTGTCTGGTACTCCAGCGGTTTTATTTGTTGCACACCTTGTGGGGGCTGTTTATACCCCCCCTTATTCCCAAGACCCCCCCCCACCCATTCCCTTCCCCACCATCACCTCACCTCACCCTCACCCCCCCCTCTTCCCCTCTCCTCCCCTCCCCTCCTTCCCTGCCCTCCCTCCCCCCCCACACCGCTTTTCACCCTCATGGCTTAAACCACACAGGACGTGTTACCAGCAGGGGCGGATAACTGTATTAAGACATGATCACCCCCTTGTGGAAAAAAGTGAGGTCCATAAGACTTACTCTTTATGGCACAATCTTCCGATGTGTTAGTTGTTGTGTTAAGTTTTCTCTGTTATGCAAGAGTTTTTGTATTGCTCTGTGTCCACTCCCCAGCTTCGGAGGGCATTGCTTTTGGAAGATCTCAATATGGCCTTCCCACACAATTTTTACTTTTACTAGCACAATATGGATCCCCCAAAGCTCGGGAGTAACCTAAATATTGTTACGTGGAATGTCAGGGGGTTGAGGTCTCCCCAAAAATGGATGCAAGTCCTTAGGCACCTGATGAGACAAGATACTCACCTTGGGGCAGAGGATCTCCTCAGACTCTGCAAATTGTGGGTGGGCGAAGTGGTGGGTTCCCCTTCTGTGGGGAGGAGGGCAGGGGTTGCCATTCTCCTTAACAGAAGGCTCCCTTTTTCCATTCAGAAAACTGACTTCGATACTAATGGGTGCAGGGTTACCCTCTACATCACCATAGCTGGCAGGGAGCTAGCCATTTCTAATATTTATGCAGACAACTCCCCGTCACACACATATTTCCAAAATTTGGCTTCATGGGCTCTTCAAGTTACGGAACCCCTACACCTTTTAGGAGGCGATTTTAACACAACCATGCATCCCATTGACGACCGAACAACACAACAGCCCTTCCCTTCTCCCTCAAACGACATCCATCAATCCCCGCTCGCTAACGTTGCGGATTCCCTCAATATGACCGATGTCTGCCGTATGCTGCACCCCATCGACAAGGATTACACCTTTTACTCCCCCCACAAGACATTTTCCCGATTAGACTACTTCTTTGCTTCGCCAGCTCTCCTCCCCATGATAACATCTGCTGTAATTGAGAACATGGCAATCTCAGACCATTCCCCCGTAGTTGTCAAAATCTCCAACCTGATGCATAAGGTGCCTGGTGCACCATGGCGATTTCCTTCATACCTATCTAACAACGAGGAGCTAAAGGCTTCCCTCCAACTTACTTGGTCGGAATATGCGAAGGCAAACAAAGCTCACCTCAGAGAAGGGAGGGAGGGGGCTGCCTAAAAATAAATTCTATTCTTTTAACTGTAAAGTCGCTTCCATGTAGATGGGGATCCAAATTGGAGGCGACTTCTATTGAATCCTATGGGCACAAGTCGGATAGAAGTCGCCTAGAAGTAGTACAGGGACCTTTTCAGAAGTCGCCTTGAAGTCGGAGCGACTTCAGTCATGTATATTAAGACAGCTCCCATTCATTTCAATGTTATTTCAAATGTCAAGCAACTTGGGGCGACTTGAGGCAACTCAAGTCGGATCGCAAGTCGCCCCTGTGTGAACGGGCACTAAGAAACATTATACAAGAGAATCTGCTGACAGTGGATATAAAAAGTATAAAAAAAGTATAAAAAAAACACACCCCTCTTAAATGTCAGTTTATTGTGATATAAAAAATGAGACAAAGATAAATAATTTCAGGACTTTTTCCATCTTTAATGTGACCTATAAACTGTACAACTCAATTGAAAATGAACTGAAATCTTTTAGGGGGGGGGGGGAGTAAAAATAAAAAACTAAAATAATGTGGTTGCATAAGTGTGCACACCCTCTTATAACTGGCGGCGATCGCAGATTGATCGTGTGCCAGGGGGTCCCCCCCCCCCCCCCCGATCGGGGTAAAGAGCCAATAAACTTCCGGTTCCGGCGCCGCATGGAGAGGAGCTAGGAGATAGCTGCTCCGCTCCCCTGCCAAGAAACCTGCTCCAAAGACGGCGTTTTCCCAGAGGGACACCCCCGCAACTCACCCCCACAGGTCCAGTGATCTCTATGGACCGATTTGTGGAGCATCCCGGTCTGCGAGCATCCGCAGCACAGCCGACCTCAGGGGGAGAGAAGACACACGCTGCAGCCAATATGGCCGCCGCTACACAGACACAGGTACAGACGTATGCAGCTATGCTGGCAGCACCTTCTCCTCACCAGCACGCATATACTCCGAATGCCCAGACTCACCAACATACACCAGGACTCCCCGCAACGGAGCCCTAATATTGAAGATGACACCACAGCCTTAATCGCATCAGTCGCAAAATTAACTACCACACAAAAGGAGCTCCAAGAAAAGGTTATCGATTTGGAAAATAGGGCCAGAAGGAACAATCTCCAGATCATAGGCCTTCCTGAATCCTACTCCCCCCATGTCCTTCCTAAACTGTGCGCAGTGGCCATCCCTGAATTACTAGGCCTCCGCGCACCCTGCGTGGTGGAAAGAGCCCACAAAATAGGGCAGCCTTCAGACACACGGTCCAAGCCCAGGGCGGTCATAGTACGCTATCTCAATTACATGAACAAACAAGCCATTTTGCAACGCTTCAAGAGGTCACATTCTTTAATTTTTGAAGGCCACAACCTACTGATATTTGCTGACTATTCACTGGAAGTCATGCAAAAAAGAAAGGCTTTCTCCCCAATTTGCTCTACTCTCCACAACCTCAACATTCGGTTTAGTCTGGCCTACCCAGCCACACTGTACTTCCAATCGCCACAAGGAGAAAAACTCTCTTTTACCTCACCCCTGGAGGGAGAGAAATATATGAGTAGTTCTCTACATCCGGACATGGATCAGACTCCACAATCAAAGGCCAACATCCAAACCTCGCCCAAAAAATCCTCCATTCTGACCAACAAACCCGGGAGCCCGGAAAAGCCCCCATACAAGAGAGACCGCTTCGGCCTTCCGGGAAATCCCCTTCGATACAGGCATAAGACGGACAAGCTCAAACCATCCCTGATTCTACGTTCGCTTCCCCCTAGTCCATACTATGCAATACTTTCCCTTGCCTCAACTCCTCAGACACTTCCATCTTCTCAGGTCCATGGCTGACTGATCAACAAACTGTAAGTGCCTTCTCCGGGGTACCCCTCTAAGCCAGACATGATATCCATTTTAAAAGCAGTTTGTCATTTGCTACGAAGCTATGGAGACACGTTGATTGTTTTCTTTTGCATTATTCTCTTGTCAAATTGTTCTCTACTTTGACCTTTTAGGGGCTCGTGGTTGTATACCTGGAACCTGCCCCCGTGGCTTTAACACCCGAGGGCAGATTCTAACACATTCGGACATTTCTCCTCTTAATTTGATAAGTTGTCTGGTACTCCAGCGGTTTTACCCACCCCCCCCCAGAACCCTTATTCCCCCCCATATTTGTCGGGGGTGTTCCACACGTTGTTTATTTTGGCGACCTCATGGTCTGTTGAATAGTTT
>BLSH010196674.1:58430-81353 GCA_018402905.1 Glandirana rugosa | reverse complement strand
GGCGATCAGAAATGACGCAGAGGTGATCAAATACCACCAAAAGAAAGCTCTGTTTGTGGGAAAAAAAGGACACAAATTTCGTTTGGGTGCAACGTCGCACGACCGCGCAATTGTCAGTTAAAGCGACGCAGCGCCGAATCGCAAAAAGTGCTCCGGTCCTAAAGCTGGAAATCCTTCCGGGGCTGAAGTGGTTAATTTTGGGGTGAGAATATTCTGATATTTTTTATAATACATCAGTGAGAACCCATCGGGTCCAGGGCTTTTTCCTAGGGCCATCCCCCCAATGGCTCTTTTTACTTCTTCCTGTGTTATTGGATCATTCAAATATTCT
This sequence comes from Glandirana rugosa, assembly GCA_018402905.1. NCBI lineage: Eukaryota > Metazoa > Chordata > Amphibia > Anura > Ranidae > Glandirana > Glandirana rugosa. The sequence continues at coordinate 81,022 of BLSH010196674.1, read as the reverse complement.
AATTCTTCGTCTGGTATTCTCGGGAGCTCAACCCTTTCAAGATATTCCAACTTTTCTTGGATTTCTCCATCAGGGGATTCTACTTCTTTTTTATTTCTGACATTATATAACCTCGTATAATATTGATGAAAAACCTTGGCAATTTCTGGTGACGAATGCACGATCTCTCCTCTACTATTTTTTATCCTGGGCAAATTTTCCTTTACTGCCCTTGCTAGCCATTTGCCTGGTTTGTTGCCCCACTGGTATCTCTCCTTCATTGCCAAATGGAAGGCCTGTTTTCTGTCCATCTCTACCAACTCCGCCAGTTCCTCTTTTTTCTTAATCAACTCCTGCTTTGCTGGGATTCCCAGTGATCTGGTGTGGGATTCCAGATCCTGGATCTCCCTATATAAATTGAGTTTCCTTTCCATTCTCTCTTTTTTCTTTTTTGTACCTAGGCCAATGAGAATGCCTCTCATATATACTTTATGTGTTTCCCATAGTAAGGAACGTGCAGTTTCTGGAGTATCGTTAACTGAGAAAAAGCCTTCCAATTCTCCCTCTATCTTCTCTGTTAATTTAGTGTCCAGAATTAGGGAGTCGTTTAATTTCCAGCTCCACTCTTTCTGTACCTGCATTTCCACCTCCATCTTCACCAAAACTGATGCATGATCAGATAGAGTAGAGTAAAGTGGCTTTAATCTCAGCTTTTTTTTAACTTGGGGAGCTCTCTATGTTCAATTAGTATGTAGTCTAATCTGGAGTAGGATTTATGAACCGCCGAGAAGTATGTGAAATCTCGCTTTCCTGGGTTTTTTATCCTCCACGCATCTACCAACTGATAGCTCAACAGTAGGCTCTTTGTCTCCCTCTGGCCCCATTTTGTCCATCCTCCCAGGGACCCTGATGAGTCCACTTGTGGGTCTAGACACATATTTAAATCTCCCATTATTATGAGGGTCCCCTCTTTAAACAACATCAACTCCCCCAATATTCTCCTAAGGAATTTTCCTGGTTCTTTATTTGGGGAATATATATCTGCAATAGTGCATTCTACGTTCATTAATTTCCCCTTAATGAACAATGATCTCCCCTCATAATCTGCCCTTTGATCTTTTATGGAGAACGCTCTATTTTTACTAAATCTAATATCTACTCCTCTTGCTCTACCTGACGTTGAGTCTCCGTAATACCAATTTGGGAACTCATATGAAGCTCGCTTAACACCTGAGGCATGTGTAATATGTGTTTCTTGGAGGCCAATCACATCTTCCATGTAACCTTGTAATTCCTTCTTTATCTTATATCTTTTCTCCACTGTGTTCAAGCCCCTTACATTATATGTCAAAATATTTATCAGACCCATTGATCTTTCATCTTCGATTCCCTTAATTTCCCAGCGATCATCATTACCCCCTTCTCAATAGGGAGATGATGCGGAGAGAGAGTTCCCTGATCCCCCCAAAAAAAACCCTCCCTTCCCCCACTGCACCCATCGCATGGGTGGGTGAACAGCCATTTTTGCTCCGTTCAACATATGGGTCCAGCTTCCCTCCAAAGGGGACTGCTTTACCTCCATACCTCGAAGGGATGATCTCTGAGTCCCTGCCCCCCACCGCTCCCCCCCCCGCCCCCACCTCACACGTCTTCTTTTATCTGTTAAGATATTAAGATCCCTTCTCCTCTCTCTACCCAACTATTCTCCTCCCCTATTTCCCCCCAAAAAAAAGAAAAAAAAAAGGATAGGGAGGCAATTCCCTAAGTGTCTTGCACTTCCATCTCAGTTCCTTCTGATTATTTCCCTCCCCCTCTCGGCGAGTCCATCTCCTGTTTCCCACCAGGGTTCTCTGAGTGTTATCATCTTCTTCCCATCCCAGGAGGGGAGGTGACTGGAGGTCTAATTTGTTACAGAATTCTTTCAAGTCTTCAGGAAATCTTAAGACTGCCGTCCTTCCTTCTTTTCTCCCCTTTAAACATGCAGGAAATCCCCACCAGTACATTATATTTGCCTGTCGCATGGTTTCTGTAAGAGGTTTGAGTAATCTTTTTCTCATCAATGTTTCTGCCGATAAATCAGAGTATATCCGTATTTTTTCTCCCTTATAGGAGATTTCCCGCATTTTCCGTAATTTCTCCATAATAGATGTCTTCTCTTCAGCATAGTGAAAGCGTGTGATGACGTCTCTGGGGGTGTCACCTCCACTGGACCGATTTCGTGTGATCCTGTGCACCCTGTCCATTCTTACCTCCTCTGACTCTCCTTTTCACAGTATGGGTTTGAAAAGATCTTGCATCACCCCTCCCAATTCCTCATCCTTATATCTCTCAGATAGTCCTTTGATTCGCAGGTTCCTTCTACCACTCCGATTTTCTTGATCTTCCAGTCTGTAGATAATGGCTCTGTTGGATCTTTGGAGTACCTTCATCTGTACGTTTAGCTCTTCTAACCTCATCTCGTATGCGTCCAGTCTATCTTCTGTCTCTTCTACCCCTTGAAGGACCTGATTAATGTCAGTCCTTATCGTTCCAATCTCGTTTTTTAATGAGATCTCCATCTTGGTTAGCATTTCTGTCAGAGCCTCCTTGATATGAGGGAGGCTTACCTGGGTCTCCCTGCCCTGTCCCTCCATGTCCATTTGATTTACATTTCCTTTCTTCTTTGGGTCTTCTACTTGTCCTTTTTGTGCTCTGCCGCTTCCGGGGGAGATATCCCCCATATTTCTTGTCTTCGGGGTTGCCTCCTCATTTCTGGTTGCTCCCTGAACGGGACTCCCCTTCTCCATTATACTTATTTCTGCGGCCATGTACCTCTGAATCCCTCCTGGGCTAGGGGCGGTCTGATTAACTTTACTTGATCCCCCTTTATTTGCTCTCGCCTTTGTCGCCATATTCTTACTTTGTACAGAAAAAAAGGGGGAAAAAGGTAGTCCAATGGGGATGATGGCAGGTGGGAGGAGGTGCCCTACTAAAGGAGCTGCTATAAGGATCACTAATTCAAACCCCCCTAATCCTCCTCCCATTTGTTCCTCTCTGTTCCCCTGCTTTATGGTCTACCTATTTTACCTCCTAGAGGTTTAAACCTAATCAAAGTGGTGCGGTATATCACACTGTATATTCAGTAATCAGTATACTATGTACATTCAATTTGCCTTCAATATGAATTCTGCTTTCCAACGACTGCGCAACTTAATATGCTCCCATTATGTACATAGGGGGTACAAGCACAAGCGGACACAGGTAGATTTATAACCACTTCTCCAGGACCTTAACCATTCACTAATATACAGCTTTCTTAATAATAATAGTTAGTTTGCCCATGTATTCATGGGGGACATAAATGCAGGTATAGAAGGACACAGGTAGGTTTTATATCCGTTTCTCTGGTCTTTAAACACTTTTGTCTTCCGTATGGTCAGGTTCCTCTCTGTTTCTCAGCTACTTCACTGATTTTGTGGATGACACATCAAACCACATTATTTAAGCACTCTACCTCTATCACATGTATATCAGTTTACTGGGTTCTCATACTCCACTATCTTCAGACTTATGTTCTAAAAGTGTCAGTCCAATGAATTACTTTCACCTAGTCTTTAGCAATAATTTAATTCAATCTATTTTTATTGGAGAAGAAGTAACATATTACAGAATCTTTTCCGTGCAACATAGAAACAATAGATCAGTTACTAAATACAAGAGGTTTTCAATAAACAGATGACAAGTAACAGAGGTCAACAGTGGATGTTAACAATGTGATCATGAGCCGTACAGGTCCTATAATGGCATAAGTACCCAGACTGAGCCTTGTGGACACCGCTTTCTGCATTTTGAGCGGTGACCACTTCCTTATATTCCATATACGCCCACAGTATTGACTCTGCACTATACAAAGAGGGAGTGCAACATTGAGGCCGCACTTGACCTTTAGAAAGCATAGAATTTGGGTATCCTCAAGCAAAGAATAGAAAAAAGATAGAGTGAAAGGAGGGAGGGAATCTTATGAATAAAGAAGAAGTATGTATATAGTAATGGGAAATACAAGGTGTGGATCAGGAGATCAGGGAGAGTACGGAAAATCAGAAATAGAAAAGCATTCCACGTAGGCTAAGTCAGTGTGGTAGCAGAAGTTCCCTCTGTCCAAGGGACAAATCCCGTGGAGTATCTGAACATAGACCAAGAGGTCCAGGTCTTGGAGAACTGCTCTAGGCTATCTGCCTCCTGTGCCAATAGTCACTCCATCCCATTAATCCTGTCAAAAATATGGAACGCTTCACGAATTTGCGTGTCATCCTTGCGCAGGGGCCATGCTAATCTTCTCTGTATCTTTCCAATTTTAGTATATGTCCTGCTGAAGCGAGGACCTTTAGCAATAATTTAACATTACAGAAAGTTCATACAGTTCAATGATTCACAGCCAGTATGACCACTGGTCACATATCTACCAATCCTGGGGTTTTCCTGAGGTCCTCCTGGGCTTATGTGTTCAGCTCTTTCATTTGCAGGGAAGGGGCAGGCTGCAGCCGTTCCGCCGTACGGCCATCCAGTGTCCGCTCTGATCCTAGTTCGCCTATGGCAGCCTATGCCAGCCGCCAACCCTCCGGGCTGATAGCGGGGCTTCTGGTCTCTCGTGCCATGCAGCTCATCTCCCGACAGGTCCCTAACCGGCCTGTCTGCGTCCACGTGTAGGGAGTGTGGGGCGGGGTTCGAGCACGGTCGGCTCTGATGACGTTGCACTATGTCATCCCTGCTTCTTTCCCTAGGGCACCTATGCACATATAGGGTGGAACTGTCCAAAAATAGGAAAATACTGGAATGAGATAGTTGGAAATATCTACATGATTACAGGTGAACAAATTAAAATGGGCCCTTAGGAGTGCTTATTTCATCTAACAGAAAAATCAGAAAAACAATATAGAAACACTCTGATACCAATAATATTAAATGCTGCAAAGAGTCTGATATCTAAAAAGTGGAAATCCACAGAGATTCCATCACTGATAGAATGGGTATGTAAAGTAGAGTGGATTAGAAAACTGGAAGAAACAATTTATGAAGCAGAAGATGCATTGGAAAAATATCAGAAGATATGGGAGAAGTGGCTCGATTTTAAAAAATCGGGAGTTTATGTGGACATGACAGTGGAAGGGTAAGGGTAGAGAATATTCCTTATGTATGGCCCTGGTTGGTTTATTCTTGGCCGTCTGTTATTAAGGGAATATCTGTAAAATATGATGGAGGGGAGAGATGCGGAGAGAGGGAGAGGGAGGGGGGGGGAGGGTTGTGTATTCAGGCAATATCAGGAAGAGACGCCTCTGATATCTTGGAAATAAAACACTATGGGTTTAATATAACATAAATAAAGATAAGAGAGAAATGGCCACGATGATGAAAGTTCTTGTCAGAGACGGGAAAATGAATGATAACTTCAAGCGTCTCTATGGGACTTACTGAAGTGGAAAAGAAAAAAAAAAGAAAAAAAAAACAAAAGTGAGTACACCCCTCACATTTTTGTAAATATTTTATTGTATCTTTTTATGTGACAACACTGAAGAAATGACACTTTTCTACAATGTAAAGTAGTGTGTGTACAGCTTGTATAACATTTTAAATTTGCTGTCCCCTCAAAATAATTCAACACACAGCCATTAATGTTTAAACCGCTGGCAACAAAAGTGAGTACACCCCAAAATGTCACAATTGGGCAAAAAATGTCAATATTTTGTGTGGCCAACATTATTTTCCATCACTGCCTTAACCCTCTTGGGCATGTAGTTCATCAGAGCTTCCCAGGTTGCCACTAGAGTCCTCTTCCACTCCTCCATGACAACAGGGCTGGTGGATGTTAGAAACCTTGAGCTCCTATACTTTCCATTTGAGGATGCCCCACAGATGCTCAATAGGGTTTAGGTCTGGAGACATGCTTGGCTAGTCAATCACCTTTACACTCAGCTTCTTTAGCAAGGCAGTGGTCGTCTTGGAGGTGTGTTTGGGGTCGGTATCATGTTGGAATACTGCCCTGCGGCCCAGTCTCCGAAGGGAGGGGATCATGCTCTGCTTCAGCATGTCACAGTACATGTTGGCATTCATGGTTACCTTAATGAACTGTAGCTTCCCAGTGCCAGCAGCACCCATGCAGCCCCATACCATGACACTTCCACCACCATGCTTGACTGTAGGCAAGACACACTTGTCTTTGTACTCCTCACCTGGTTGTCACCACACATGCTTGACACCATCTAAACCAAATACGTTTATCTTGGTCTCATCAGACCACAGGACATGATTCCAGTAATCCATGTCCTTACTCTGCTTGTCTTCAGAAAACTGTTTGTGGGTTTTCTTGTGCATTATCTTTAGAAGAGGCTTCCTTCTGGGATGACAACAATGCAGACCAATTTGATGCAGTGTGCGGTGTATGGTCTGAGCACTGACAAGCTGACCCTCCACCCCTTTAACCTTTGCAGCAATACTGGCAGCACTCATACATTTATTTCCCAAAGACAACCTCTGGATATGACGCTGAGCAGGTGCACGCAACTTCTTTGGTCGACCATGGCGAGGCCTCTTCTGAGTGGAACCTGTTCTGTTAAACCGCTGTATGGTCTTGGCCATTGTGCTGCAACTTACTTTCAGGGTCTTGGCAATCTTCTTATAGCCTAGGCCATGTTTATGTAGGGCAACATATCTTTTTTTTTTAGATCCTTAGAAAGTTCTTTGCCATGAGGTGCCATGTTGAACTGCCAGTAACTAGTATGAGAGAATGAGAGAGATAACACCAAATTGAACACACCTTCTTCCCAATCACACCTGAGACCTTGTAACACTAACGAGTCACATGACTCCAGGGAGGGAAAATGGCTAATTGGGCCCCATTTTGGACATTTTCACTTAGGGGTGTACTCACTTTTGTTGCCAGCGGTTTAGACATTAATGGCTGTGTGTTGAGTTATTTTGAGGGGACAGCAAATTTACACTGTTGTACAAGCTGTACACTCACTACTTTACATTGTAGCAAAGGGTCATTTCTTCAGTGTTGTCACATGAAAAGATATAATAAAATATTTACAAAAATGTGAGGGTGTACTCACTTTTGTGAGATACTGTATATCGGCCAAAACTGATGAATAATTTTTTTTGTCCATATTTTTTTTGGATATGTATTATAGCAAAAAGTAAAAAATATTGTTTTTTTTTCAAAATTGTCTATTTTTTTGTTTATAGTGGTGATCAGTGAAGCAGAGGTGATCAAATACCACCAATAGAAAGCTCTATTTGTGGGGAAAAAAGGACGCCAATTTTGTTTGGGTACAACATTGCGCAACAGCGCAATTGTCCGTTAAAGCGACGCAGTGCCGAATCACAAAAAGTGCTCTGGTACTACTGTGGGAAATCCTTCTGGGGCTGAAGTGGTTAAGCACAAGTGTTCCATCTGCAGTGGAGCTCACCCAGCGGTTCGCTGTTATCTTAAAGGAAAAGTGCCCCCCACCAAACAAAGGTTCCAAGGCCGACCTTCCTAAGCCAGAGGACGCCAGTGAACATCCCAAGGATGCTTCACTGGTTCGACCAATACCCCCTCAGTAGATCCTGATCCTTTGGGATGGTTTTTGACCTGGGGTTTTGGATACCATTTGCACCCAATGGCCACGAATTTGAAATCTGCAAAACAGTTTGAATCCATGTTAGTGGAAAAAATTGGGAAGGAGTTGCAATTGGGCCGTATGGTGGGTCTATTTGACCTTCCACCTTACCACAACTTGCGGGTTTCCCTGCTTGGCATGGTACCCAAAAAGGAACCAGGCAAATTTCAACTTATCCATCACCTTTCCTTCCTGTTGGGTTCTTCTGTTAACAACGGTATTGACAAGGAATCCCGGGTACAATATGCCTCATTTGATATGGCGCTTTCCCTGCTGAGGTCCGCAGATGCTTCCGCCCTCCTGGCAAAGGCTGACATAGAATCTGCCTTTCATCTCCTTCCTGTCCACCCCGACTGTTTCCACCTCCTGGGTTGTTTTTTTCCAGTTAAATAGTTAGTTACTATGTGGATATGTGCCTCCCAATGGGTTGTGCCATTTCAAGCTACTCTTCACAGTTTCCAGTTTCCTTGAGTGGGTATTGATTCAGTCCTCTGGGTTGCACTCCGTTTTACACTATTTGGATGACTTTTTGTTTATAGGTCCTGCAGATGGTGATGATTGCCATCGCCTGTTGTTTACCTTTCAGGAAGTTTGTAGTCAGTTGGGCATCCCATTGTCGGTTGCAAAGACTGAGGGCCCTGCCCATGTTTTGTTCTTCTTGGGCTTTGAGATTGACACTGTGAAGATGGTCTGTCCGGCACCTGGCGGATAAATTGGCTAGACTCCTGGCCTTGGTATGTTTTGCACAGGATTCCAGGAAGCTCCGGCTTCAGCAGCTTCAGTCTCTGTTGGGCCACCTTGTCTTTGCTTGCCGTGTACTTCCGATGGTCAGGTCCTTCTGCAGGTGGCTATCATGGGGTACGTAGGGCATTTCGGCTCCACATAATTATGTACAAATAACCAAGCCTATGCGGGATGATTTGGAGGTGTAGTTGTCTCCTGCAGACTGTTCCTGCATGTTCCTGGTGTGGTTAACTCTTATCGCCGACTCGTTTTCCAACCGCTTCTGCTCGTTGGCTCCAACTGCTTCTCCAGTGGGTCTCCCTTGCCCGAAGTCTTTGTGGACTCGCGTTTCCGAAACCTGTTAGACCACGTCTGTGCCTCACTATCCCGTAACACTTGGGTCACCTATCAGCGGGTTTGGGATGAATGGGTGTCTATGCTCGGCAGTGAGTTCCTCTTTTCTTCTCCACAGGATAGTCACCTGGCTCTTTTCTCCTACCTCTTCTACTTACAAGAAAAGAATGTCTCTGGTTCCACGGTAGGTACTTCTCTTTCTGCTCTTTCCTTCTGGTTTAGACTCTTAGGCTGGGAAGACATTACCAGGGATTTTGTCGTTCGGAGGGTGTTAAAAGGCTGGAAACATTTTACTTGCTTCCCTGATGCCTGGCGCCAGTTCAGCTCCTAACCAACATTTTAGCCATTTTGCCTTCGCTCTGTTTCTCTTCTTATGAGGTTCTCCTCTTTCAGCTTGCCTTTTCCTGTGCATTCTTTGGTGCTTTTCGGATTAGTGAGCTAGTTTCTAAGGATAGACGTTCTGTTGGTGGCATTTTGGCAGAGGATGTTCTCGCCACAGAATCCTTTGTTTCTATTCTTTTACGCACTTCCAAAACTGACCATTCTTCCAAGGGTAGGCATGTGGTTTTTAGAGCTATTGGGGGTCCCTTTTGCCCAGTTAGTTTAGTCTCTTGCTTTTCCGCCATCCGCCCCCCTGCTACAGTGTATCTGGTTCATGCAGATTCCTCCAACCTCAGCAGGTTTCAGTTCCTGTGGGTCTTTTGCCTTTGCCTTTCTCAGATGGGCCTACCTCCTACAGATTGTTCCATGCACTCATTTCGCATTGGCGTGGCCACCGCTGCTCAATGGATGGGTTTTTCAGACAAGGAGCTGCAACGCCTAGGTAGGTGGGATTCCTCTCACTTTTTCATTTATGTTCACCCCCACCTTTTGTTTTGATATCAGGTTCCTCCCCAGCTTTGGTTTGGATAATTGCTGACTCCTTTGTGTACTGGGCCGCTCTCTGCGACTACATCCGATGCTATGGGAGGAATCTGGGACTTCCATCTACAGGTACCAGGATCCACTAGCATGGCTTCTGCGGGCTACATTGGGCACACGTTTTGCCCGAAGTGTTACACCTTAGGAAATTTGTTTTGGGTCCCATAGTCTTCGTCATTCATGTGGGAGGTAGTGACATAGGCTGGTCCCGATCTCTTGTTCTGATTTCCTCTATCAAGCACGACGTTGCTCAATGCTGTGCCTCTTTCACTAACCTAAACATTGCGTGGTCTGAAATGATCCCCCACCTGATCTGGGCCCGTCACATTCCTGGAGCGATTTTGGTGCAAAGTGAATGCCCAGGTTTCTAAATTTGTTTGCAGGATCGGCAACTTTGTGGTGCGCCACAAGGAACTGGAAGGCGATAATAGTAATTTACTAAGATCTGATGGGGTCCACTTAAATGATATTAGCCTCAACATTTTCAACTTAGGCCTCCTTGGTGGTGTTGAGATGGCACTGGCTGCGGTGGGGCACTCGCCAGTGCACTACTGACGCATGTGGTGGTTTACCTTGCCAACGATTGATATTGCTGTCTAATGCCTGTCTCACACTGATGGTGCAGACAGGCCTCTCAGACTATCCGTGTTTATGTTATGGATGTTCACGGTATAACTGTGACAGGCATAGTTATGTGGTGTTAAGGTTGTTATATTTGGTAAGTTCAATAAAGCTGTGGCCTTGCCCTACTTCCAACTTAAATTTGTTTCTGTGTCTTTTTGGGGAGTAATGTTTTGGTCTCAATTATGTTTTAAGGTATGCCTATGCTTCTCAGCAGTCATGTTCTGTTACACAGCTTGCATTAACTAAAGTAAAGTTTTACTGTGGCTTGTGCTGATCTGTTAGTCTTACATAGCCTTCATTTGCATAGAGAAAAATTTACAGTAAAGTATAATCAGAGATTTCAGTCTGCATAATATAACACAACATACAAAACAGGTAATCGGCCTCATAGAATATACTCCTATAAAGACCTGCAGTATAATGGGCTGGCACCAATTCCCTGATGCAGCTTTAGGCATGTACGTTCCCTCCTGAGTTAGAGATGCCTCATCAAGTGCAGCTGGGGAAGGGCGAGGGGGTAGAGTATTAAAACTGTAATAATTTTCCAAGCAGGGCTCCACAATATGGATAACTTACAAATCACGCAATATAAAAAGCTCAATACTACAAACCCGTAAAATCAAATACTAAAACGTGTATATGTAATCTTACACTGAGCAAAATTATAAATGCAATGCTTTTGTGTTTGCCCCTATTTATCATGGGTTGAACGCAAAGATCTACAACTTTTTATATGTACACAAAAGGCCTATTTCTCTCAAATATTGTTCACAAATCTGTCTAAATATGTGTTAGTGAGCACTTCTCCTTTTCCGAGATAATCCATTCACCTCACAGGTGTGGCATATCAAATGCTGATTAGACAGCGTGATTATTGCACAGGTGTGCCTTAGGCTAGCCACAATAAAAGGCCAATCTAAAATGTGCAGTTTTACTGTATTGGGGAGGTCCGAAAACCAGTCAGTATCTGGTGTGATCACCATTTTCCTCACACAGTGCAGCACATCTCCTTCACATAGAGCTGATCAGGTTGTTGATTGTGGCCTGTAGAATGTTGGTCCATTCCTCTTCAATGGCTGTGCAAAGTTTCTGGATATTGGCAGGAACTGGAACACACTGTTGTATAAGCCGATCCAGAGCATCCCAAACATACTCAGTGGGTGACATGTCCGGTGAGTATGCTGGCCATGCAAGAACTGGGGTGTTTTCAGCTTCCAGGAACTGTGTACAGGTCCTTGCAACACGGGGCCATGCATTATCATGCTGCTGAGGTGATGGTTGTGAATGAATGGCACAACAATGGGCCTTAGGATCTCGTCACTGTGTCAGGAACGCTTTCACCAGTTGGTGGCACTGTAGCCCCCACACCTAGAGGCTGCAGTTCCAGTGTCCACCAGCAGGTGTCTCTTCGCAGTCAGGACCTGATATCATCTCCTGCAATCAAGCATCACCTGAGACTGTTGCAGGAAGTGTATTTAAACCTGGGAGTGCTGTGCTAGCTTGCCTTGGTATTGTTCCTCGTGCCTCTGTATCCTGAGACCTGCATCCCGAAACCTGCATCCGGAAACCTGCATTGTCCTGCTCCCCAGTTCCCTCTGATTGATCTCCCGTGGATGACCCTGGCCTGGCTTGAAGTTTATGGTTTGGACTTTCCTTACTGCTCTAGTTATATGCTTTTGGTTGGCTTCACTATTTCTATTTTGGTTGTGCGTTTTAGTTCACTGTCACACCTTATAATAAATCCTGTTATTTTAGTTACGCTTTTGTTTGGTATTTTCTGTGCAGTCCACACATTTCTGGTCACACCAGTTCTCTGACACACTGTATCTCTGTGCATTCTAAATGCCATCAATAAAATGCACCTGTGTTAGTTTTCCATAGCATACGCCTGCCCATACCATAACCCCACCGCCACCATGGACTACAATGTTGACATCAGCAAACCGCTCACCCACACAACGCCATACACGCTGCCTGCCATCTACCCACAGTACAGTGAAAACCGGGATTCTTCCGTGAAGAGAACACCTCTCCAAAGTGCCAGACTCCATTGAATGTGAGCATTTTCCCTCTCAAGTCGGTTACAACTATGAACTTCAGTCAGGTCGAGACCTCGATGAGAATGACAAGCATGCAGATGAGCTTCCCTGAGACAGTTTCTGACGGTTTGTGCAGAAATTCTTTGGCTATGCAAACCGATTGTTGCAGTAGTTGTCCCGGTGACGTCTCAGACAATCTTGGAGGTGAAGATGCTGGATGTGGAGGTCCTGGGCTGGTGTGGTTACATGTGGTCTGCGGTTGTGAGGCCGGTTGGATGTACTGCCAAATTCTCTGAAACGGCTTTGGAGATGGCTTATGGTAGAGAAAGTAACATTCAATTCAAGGGCAACAGCTCTGGTGGATATTCATGCAGTCAGCATGCCAATTGCATGCTTCCTCAAGACCTGCAACATCTGTGGCATTGTGCTGTGTGATAAAACTGCACATTTTAGAGTGGCCTTTTATTTGTGGCTAGCCTAAGGCACACCTGTACAATAATCATGCTGTCTAATCAGTATCTTAATATGCCACACCTGTGAGGTGGATGGATTATCTCGGCAAAGGAGAAGTGCTCACTAATACAGATTTAGACCGATTTGTGAACAATATTTGAGAGAAATAGGCCTTTTGTGTACATAGAAAAAGTCGTAGATCTTTGCGTTCAGCTCATTATAAATAGGAGCAAACACAAAAGTGTTGTGTTTATAATTTTGCTCAGTGTAGTACTTAAACAGAGGATCAAACAAAATCCAGCATAAGCCTTGCCTGGTACCCACAAAAGACAGCTCATGAGACGGAGGCATCTAAACTCCCTCAGTTCTGGGTTGATAACACCATACAAAATTCCCAGTCATATTAGCCTCATTTAAATAAAGGAATCCTGTGAACTGGAACAGAAACGCTAGTCAATGATGACTGCAGGACTCTCACAGAGAAAACACCAGTATAGATAATGAACTGAGAACCTGCATTGCTTGGGTAACTGGAGAGCTTTCCAGGATTTCCATATCTGGCCTGTAACTGACTGAAGAAACTTCCAGAATCTCATGCAGAAAGAGCACCATAAAAATGAGAAAGCCTGGTTAGTTGGCTGACTGGAGAGACTTCCAGAATTTAAAGCTGAACTCCCGGAAATCAGCCACCTGCTAAGATCTGCCAGCTTATGGTGGGTGCATACTACCTCTTGGATTCCTCTCTTTAATTTACAATTTACACTTTTACTGAGTACTGGGAGCATAGCTATCCCATAGATATACCTACTGGTCTCAGCTCCAGCAGCTGCAGTCATATGCAGCTGATCTGCCGGTCCTTCCCCTCCTCCTTCCCAATAACAGTCCACCAGCACTTTAAGCAAGATCACAAGCAGCAGTGGGGAGGAACGGGCAGAGCTTCTGCAGCTTCTCTCCCATTAGTGCACCGGGAGTACAGTGAAAGTAATACAGTCAGTTGTAAATAAAATAGATAAATCCACAAGCTGGCATGCACCTCGTTGGACTTAACCCATATTAAGCCACTATATTTTACTAAGTGGCTGAATTACTGGAGTTCAGCTTTATTTCAAATTGTTTTTATTGAATTTCAGAAAATTGAATAACAAGTAATAGTAGCATAAGATGGTACCACTATATTCATTGCATAAACAGTCATAGTATATAAAATTGTATCAATATTATACTCTTGTTCCAGTGTTGGACACGCTATACACACCTCCTCTCCAGGAGGGCACAATTTGTCATTCTAATATAAATCTCAATTTATATAGTCTAAATTATTTTGTCATAACATTAGTCAAACATTAGGTTCTGAACTGTCCTCCCATCCACCCCTACAGGGGTCAAGCTGTGGGTGGGAGAGCAGCCCAGCAATGTACAACACATTTATTAGAGTAAAAAAAAAGTAATGTGGTAAAGTTGTGTTAACTGATTAACTAAAAGATGGAAGAAAAAACGGAGTGGAAGTTTGACAAATTGATGCCAAGGATTGCCTGTTCAATGTTTGGTTTGACTATGAAGCCTGTAACTTTGGATATTAGCTTAAAGGTTTCCCCCCAGACACTGGTAAGGTGCTTGCAAGAACCATACCATATGCGACAGAGTTCCCACTTGACCGCATCCTCTCCAGCAAAGATTTGTTTTGTTTTTGGAAAACTTAGCAATTATACAGGGAGTATAGTGCCATATCATTAGAAATTTTATAGCAGGCTCCCAGTAGTTAGAGCATCGGGAGTATTGGTAGCGATACCTGATCGCATTGAGCCAGCCATTGTGTGCCTGAATATTCCTTACTCAACTCTGTTTCCCATTTGATCAATGGTGAGGGTTTGTGAAAAAGAGATATGGAGTTGAGGGAGTTATATATTATTGAAATACCTTTTTGTTTGGGACTTACAGAGTACTAAAAGTTCCAGATGGGTTCTGGCACCGTGCAGCACACAACTCTTAGGGACCTAAGCAGAGAGGATACCCTCATATAAGAGAATATCTAGGAGTTGGGTAGGTTGAATTTGCAGGTCAATTCTGTAAAAGTTTGCAATTTTTCCCCAATATAAAGGTCTTGTATATTTTGGATGCCCCCTCTTCTCCATTGTTCCAGAGATGTCTAAAATTGCACCATTCTATAGAGTTCAAGGAAATTGGAATTTTTAAACCGGGTTGATTGTTGTCACCCTTTTTAAGAAGGTAAGTCCAAGCCTGAAAGGAGGCGGCTATAGTAGGGTGATCTATATTTTTTTCTAGTTGATTAACATTAAAGGACATCAGAAATGACATTGGAGATTTGTTTTTCATCCATGCCCTTTCCAATTGGCACCAGGTGTTAGGAAAATGGACTGGTTTGGCCGTTTCTGGCCCTCCGTACGCGTTTGCGCGCGTTCACGTGCCCGTGCGCGCTAATGGCGCCAATAGCGGCCATTTAAACAGGACATCACACAGGGAGCAAGTGCTGTCCGTTCTACAGCGTTTGTGTGTTCCCGCAGCAACCTGTGATCCTGATGTTTGTTCCTGTGACCCGGCTTGCCTTGACCCTGCTATTAATCTCCGCCTGCACTGACCCTGGCTTCCACGACCACTCTTCTGCCTGCTCCCTTGTACCTCGCTGCCCGCCTGTTAACGAACACTGCTTGCACCCGACTACTCTTCAGCCTGACCCATCTGTACTGCTCCGCCAGCCCGTTACCGACCCGGCCTGCATCACCACACTTCAGCTTGCACGAGCACCTCACGGACCAGCACACCACCACCTGTGACCCAGTCCGACCCTCGTGCCTCCCTGCACTCCCGAGCTCCCTGTCTACACTACCATGGGTTCAGGAATCAGGGTCGTAAGAGAGGTTGCCCACTGCATAAGTCAGACTCCACCACCAGGTACGTGACAGCAAAGGACAGCCATGTCTGAGTCTGCGCAGGGGCCCTCTCCAACGCAGGAGCTTTGCCTACACCTGACCGGGATGACCCAAGCCATAAAGGACTTACAAGACGGGTACACCCGGATGGAAAGCCAAGTCCAGGAACTTTCCACGTCGGCTGCATCAAGCCCCGACCAGCTTATTGTCACCCTGCCCACTGAGCCAGAGGTACCTTTATCTGAGCGATTCTCAGGGGACCGCAGGAAATTTTGGGGTTTTCGCAATGCCTGTGAACTGTATTTCGTGCTGCAACCCCGCACCTTTTCCTCGGAAGTCACTAAGGTGGGGCTGGTTATCTCTATCTTACGAGAGAACCTCAAGCATGGGCCCACCGTCTACTGGAACTGAAAGCTCCTGAAACAGAGGACCTGCACCTCTTCTTCCGGGCCATGGCATTGCTCTATGAGGACCCCCACTTGGCCGAAACCGCGGAGACAGCTCTCCACGCCCTCCAGCAGGGCCAACGCATGGCGGAAGATTACACTGCCGAGTCCCGGCGCTGGGCTGCTGACACAGCCTGGAATGATGCGGCCCTCCGCTATCAATTCCGGTTGGGCCTGTCCGAGCCACTGAATGATGAATTGGTTAGAGTAGGGACACCTCAATCCCTTGAGGCTCTGATCGACCTGGCCATCCAGGTTGACCGTCGCCTGTGGGAACGCAGGGCCGAGCGATCTGCAGGAAACCTGTCGGAATCCGTGCCTACTGTGTATCCACGCACACCCCTTACCCCTGAAGAAAGGCACAGACGCCTCAGCCTCAACCTATGCCTGTACTGCAGAGGTTCTGGGCATCGTGTGAGGTTATACCCAGCGAAGGGTCCCATCTCCCCCAAGGGAGTGGTCCTGTCTCTACCCGACCAGGCAACCCATCTGGTGCTGCCTTTGTCTCTTCAACTCCCCAATGGGAGCATCCAAGTTTCAGCCATCCTGGACTCAGGCGCCTGCAGTTGCTTTGTAGACCTAGCCTTTGCTGCACAGCATCAGATTCCCCTCAAACCCAAAGTCCACTGAATGGTCGTCCGCCTGGCCGACGGATCACCCCTCAAATCGGGTAGTTACCCATGAAACCATTCCCCTTCTCGCTAAGACTGTCACTGGCCATTCTGTGTACCTGCTCCTAGATGCCATTGCATCCCCACTCTACCCAGTCATTCTCGGTCTCCCATGGCTGCGGGCACATTGCCCCGACATCAATTGGGTCACAGGGGACGTCCAGTTCCCGTCCTTCTACTGCCGGCATCATTGCTTTCAGCCACCCCGGGAGCCTTCTCCCTCTGTCTTATGTCTGGATCCCAACCCTGACCAGGAGACCCAAGATGCAGTTCCCTCAGCTTATCACGATTTCCTGGACGTGTTCAGCAAGAAGGGGACAGACAAGTTGCCTCCGCTCTGGGCCTACGATTGCCCCATTGAGCTGTTGCCAGGTGCAGAAGTAACTTTCGGTCGGAATTACCCGCTCTCTAAGGGGGAGCTCAAGGCCCTCAAGGCCTACCTAGATGAAAATCTGCAGAAGGGTTTTATCCGGCCATCCACGTCCCCTGCTGGAGCGGGAATATTCTTTGTTGAGAAAAAGGACTGGTCTCTGAGACTATGCATCGACTACCAGGACCTCAACAAGATAACTATCAAAAACCGCTACCCCCTTACCCCTGGTGCCCAAGCTTTTCCAGCGACTGGGCGCTGCTACTATTTTCTCCAAGCTCGACCTCCGTGGGGCATATAACCTCATTCGCATCCACGAGGGTGACGAATGGAAGCTTTCAGAACGAGATTCGGCCACTATGAATACCTCATGATGCCCTTTGGGCTCTGCAACGCCCCGGCCACCTTCCAGCATCTGGTGAACGATGTGTTCAGGGACTACATAGACCAGTTTGTCATAATCTATTTGGATGACATCCTTATTTTTTCCTCATCCCTGGAAGAACACCGCAGGCACGTCAAGTGTGTCCTGGGGCGCCTGTGACAACATGGACTGTATGCCAAGGTCGACAAGTGCATGTTTGAACGTTCCAGCATCCCTTTCTTGTGCCTCATCATCTGTCTCTGGAGTCACTATGGATCCACAAAAGGTCACCGCCATCCTGGACTGGCCCGCACCAGTGGACAAGAAAGGGGTGCAACGGTTCGTAGGCTTTGCAATCTTCTATCGCAAGTTTATTAAGGTATTTTCTGCTGTGATAGCCCCCATCACTCAGCTGACCAAGCAAAACTCCCATTTCCAGTGGACTCCCGAGGCTCATGAGGCCTTCTTAACGCTCAAGAAGCTGTTTACCTATGCTCCTGTCCTGAAGCATCCGGATCTAGTCTTGCCCTATATCCTGGAGGTGGATGCCTCGGAGACCGCGGTGGGGGGTGGTTCTGTCCCAGAGACGAGGCCCCAAGGCTTCCCTTCACCCCATCGCATGCTTTTCCCGGAAGCTCTCGCCACCAGAAACCAATTATGATGTTGGAGATCGAGAGCTGTTGGCAATTTTGTCCGCCTTGGAGGTATGGCGGTATTTGTTGGAGGGAGCCGTGCATCCTGTTCTGGTCTTCACGGACCACAAGAACCTTAAGTACCTCCGGACTGCAAAGACACTCAAGCCCCGTCAGGGACGATGGGCACTCTTTTTCTCAAGGTTTCAACTCCACATCACTTACAGGCCTGGGTCGAAGAACACAAAACCAGACGCTCTATCCAGGATGTTTAATGGCTCTGAAAGACCGGCTCCACCAGACACCATCCTTCCGTCCCAGAGCTTCTTATTATCCCAAGAGGACCTGCTATCCCGACTCAGGCGGGCCCTAACCCATGTCACCACGCCACCTGACCCTTGACTGGTACAGAGAGACGGACTGTGGTGGTACCGTGACAGGGTCTTCATACCCAAGGAACTACGCCTGACTATCCTCGAACTGTGCCATGACCATCAACTGGCAGGCCACTTTGGTAGTCGCAAGACACCTGAGTTAGTGTCTCGGTCCTTTTGGTGGCCCTCTGCTGATGAGGACTGTAAAAAATACGTCAGCGCCTGTCCAGTCTGCGCCCACAACAAGACAAGCAGGGCCAAGGCCTGGGGTTTACTAAACCCACTTCCCATTCCTGGACGCCCATGGTCCCACATATCCATGGACTTTATAGTTGAATTGCCTCCCACGGCCAGCTTCAATTCCATCTTTGTGGTCGTGGACCAACTCACAAAGATGGCCCATTTTACACCCATAAAGGGTACCCCGTCTGCTACAGAAACGGCAAAAGCCTTCATCAAGGAGGAGTCCCCACCAATATAGTCTCTGATCATGGAGTACAATTCACGTCCCGGGTCTGGAAGGCCATATGCTCGGGTTTGGGGATTGAACTATCGTTCTCGTCTGCTTATCATCCGCAGACGAATGGCCAGACTGAACGAACTAATCAAACCCTGGAGCAGTACCTCCGTTGTTACTCTTCCTTCTCCCAGGATGATTGGGTCTCACTGCTTCCGGTAGCCAAATTCGCCTACAACAACACGGTGCATTCAGCCACGAAACCATCTCCGTTTTGGGCGAATCTCGGCTACCATCCTACCTTCCTACCCAGCATGAGTCCAGAAAGTTCAGTGCCAGCGGCCCAAAGCATCACAGAATTCCTTGTAAGGAACAGTCAATTGCTACAGGAGACACTTTCCCGGACCCAGGAGCTCAACAAGAAGGCCTTTGACAAGGGGAAGCGAGGGGAATTGGACCTGCAATCAGGTGACCGAGTTTGGATAGCAACCAAAAACCTAAAACTTTCCTGCCCCTCCAAGAAATTAGTTTATGGGACCGTTTCCCGGAAAGAAAAGGATCAACCAGGTGGCGTACGAGCTGGTCCTTCCTCCATCCATGCGAGTCCACCCGATATTCCATGTCATGCTACTTAAACCGGTGACTCAAGACCCCTTCCCGGGATGGAGGACAGCTCCACCGGGGCCAGTTCTAGTGGACGGAGAGGAGGAGTTCGAGTTGGAGGCTGTCCTGGCTTGCAGGAAGAGGGGGGCTCTATCCAGTTCTTAGTCAAGTGGAAGGGGTATGGCCCTGAGGAAAACTCATGGGAAACTGAGGACAACATCCACGCCAAAAAACTCATCGAAGAATTCACCCTGAACCGAGGGCCCGGTTGGGCATCCAGAGGCTGCCCCTTGGGGGGGGGCAATGTTAGGAAAATGGACTGGTTTGGCCGTTTCCGGCCCTCCGTGCGCGTTCACACGCGACTGCGCGCGTGCTAATGGCGCCAATTTTCCGGCCATTTAAGCAGGACAACACCAGGAAGCAAGTGCTGTCAGTTCTACAGCGTTTGTGTGTTCCCGCAGCAACCTGTGATCCTGATTGTTTATTCCTGTGACCCGGCTTGCCTTGACCCTGCTATTGATCTCCACCTGCACCGACCCCAGCTTCCACGACCACTCTTCTGCCTGCTCCCTTGTACCTCGCTGCCCGCCTGTTAACGAACTCTGCTTGCACCCGTCTACTCTTCAGCCTGACCCATCTGTACTGCTCCGCCAGCCCGTTACCGACCCGGCCTGCATCACCATGCTTCAGCTTGCATGAGCACCTCACGGACCAGCACACCACCACCTGTGACCCAGTCCGACCTTCATGCCTCCCTGCACTCCTGAGCTCCTTGTCTACACTACCAGGGGTTCAGGAATCAGGGTCGTAAGAGAGGTTGCAAACTGCATAAGTCAGACTCCACCACCAGGTACGTGACACCAGGGTTTTAGTGGGCTATCACTAAACCATGATTTTAGTTGGTCTAGTAAGGCGGCTATGTAATAGTCTCGCACGTCTGAGAGGCCCAGACTGCCTGCTAATTTATGTTTACTCTGAATTTGGGAGGGATATCTTACTTTTTTCCCTGCCCAAATAAATTGTGTCACTAGTTTTTGCATAGATGTAAAAAAGGAAATAGGTATTGGAATGGGAACTGTTCTAAACACGTATAACATTTTTGGTAAAAGTTGCATTTTATATGCAGCTAGTCTGCCCGACCAGGATCACTAATTTGTTTTCATTTTAGACATTTATTTTTTTATTTCGAGAATAAGTGGGTCAAAGTTCACTTTATATAGATCTTTTATTGGAAATGTTAACTTGATACCTAAGTAAGTCAGAGGTTTGTCAGAACAACAGTATGGGAACTTTTGTTTGAGAGCTAATTTCGTATTTACGATCTATGGCTATGCTTAGTATATGGGATTTAGATGCATTAACTTTATAGTATGCAATGTTGCTAAATTGTTGGAGGATCCTGTGAATCTCTGGCAAAGAGTGGTTAGGCTCTGTAATGGAAAGAATTACATCATCTGCAAATAGAGAGGAGAGATAACATGATGGGAATCCTGGGAGGGAATGCCTCAAATAATTGGGTTAGATCTAATTTTCTCTGCTAAAGGTTCTATGACCAGTGCAAAAATTATTGGAGATAGGGGGCACTCCTGTCTGGTTCCATTGGTTATTTTACATTTTGAGAAAACATTCCCTCTGTGAACACGTACGCCGAGGGGGAGGAATAGAGAGCAGTAATTAGGCCACGGCTGGATGTCTGGTCCTGTACCTTTTAGGAGGAATGGGCTCCTCCAGTCACCTGTCCTCCATCTATCCATTAAATTGCATGTGCTTCCATTGTGAAGCCTCATATATAGAGTTAGGTCTGCAGTATACAGGGAGCCTTGACGAGGCCTGCAGCTTACGCATGCACTTGCAAATGTGTGTAACCAATCCCCTGCCTTTTAAATGCTACTGTTAGACAGGTGAATTTGTTTGGTGACAGACTGGTCGGTAAGTTGAGCATTGGAATTCTTTGTTGTTTGTGTGTAGATGCCCCTCCATAGCTCCTTGCTGTAGTGGCCAGTTATAGGTGGTGGACAGTGACTTTGTTTTGTATTGTAACTTTGGGCGCACACCAGCCATTAGGCCACGGCTGGGTGTCTGGTCCTGTACCTTTTAGGAGGGATGGGCTCCTCCAGTCACCTGTCCTCCATCTATCCATTAAATTGCATGTGCTTCCATTGGTAAGCCTCATATATAGAGTTAGGTCTGCAGTATACTGGGAGCCTTGACAGGGCCTGCAGCTTACGCATGCACTTGCAAATGTGTGTAACCAATCCCCTGCCTTTTAAACGCTACTGTTAGACAGGTGAATTTTTTTGGTGACAGACTGGTCAGTAAGTTGAGCATTGGAATTCTTTGTTGTTTGTGTGTAGATGCCCCTCCATAGCTCCTTGCTGTAGTGGCCAGTTATAGGTGGTGGACAGTGACCTTGTTTTGTATTGTAACTTTGGGCGCACACCAGCCATTAGGCCACGGCTGGGTGTCTGGTCCTGTACCTTTTAGGAGGGATGGGCTCCTCCAGTCACCTGTCCTCCATCTATCCATTAAATTGCGTGTGCTTCCATTGTGAAGCCTCATATATAGAGTTAGGTCTGCAGTATACAGGGAGCCTTGACGGGGCCTGCAGCTTACGCATGCACTTGCAAATGTGTGTAACCAATCCCCTGCCTTTTAAACGCTACTGTTAGACATGTGAATTTGTTTGGTGACAGACTGGTCGGTAAGTTGAGCATTGGAATTCTTTGTTGTTTGTGTGTAGATGCCTCTCCATAGCTCCTTGCTGTAGTGGCCAGTTATAGGTGGTGGACAGTGACCTTGTTTTGTATTGTAACTTTGGGCGCACACCAGCCATTAGGCCACGGCTGGGTGTCTGGTCGGAGGATTTTCCATGTCCTGGTCTGTGGGTCGGCACCGGATTACCGACCACACGCGGGTTTCAATGTTATGTTTTGTTCCAGTGACAGGTGGTGGATATTGACCGGTGATGTCGTTCCTCGATACCTCTCCGTAGATGTGTGTTTGTTGTTTCTTAAGGTTACGAGTTGAATGGCTGGTCAGACAGTGGTTTGTTTAAGT
>BLSH010196674.1:36462-49618 GCA_018402905.1 Glandirana rugosa | reverse complement strand
CCACTCTTCACACACTGATAGCAACACCGCAGGAGAAATGCTAGCACAGGCTTCCAGTATCCGTAGTTTCAGGTGCTGCACATCTCGTATCTTCACAGCATAGACAATTGCCTTCAGATGACCCCAAAGATAAAAGTCTAAGGGGGTCAGATCGGGAGACCTTGGGGGCCATTCAACTGGCCCACGATGACCAATCCACTTTCCAGGAAACTGTTCATCTAGGAATGCTCGGACCTGACACCCATAATGTGGTGGTGCACCATCTTGCTGGAACTATGATTTCGGTGATAGGGAATTGCTGGCCATTAAGTCGGCTTTGGAGGAATGGCGGTACCTCCTGGAAGGAGCAGCTCACCCGGTATTGGTTTTTACTGGCCATAAAAACCATAAAAAAACCATATGCTGTGAAGATACGAGATGTGCAGCACCTGAAACTATGGATACTGGAAGCCTGTGCTAGCATTTCTCCTGCGGTGTTGCTATCAGTGTGTGAAGAGTGGGAGAAGAGGGTTGCATTGACAATCCAACACAATGGGCAGCACATTGAACACATTTTATAAGTGGTCAGAAACTTGTAAATAACTCATGAAAGAATAAAGTCACGTTAAAACCAAGCACACCATCGTTTTTCTTGTGAAATTCCCAATAAGTTTGAAGTGTCACATGACACTCTTCCTATTGAAAAAACAAAAGTTGGATTCAAAATGGCCGACTTCAAAATGGCCACCTTGGTCACCACCCATCTTAAAGTTTCCCCCCTCACATATACTAATGTGCAACAAACAGGAAGTTAATATCACCAACCATTCCCATTTTATTAAGGTGTATCCATATAAATGGCCCACCCTGTAGAATGCAATCAGATTTTTCATGCTTTTATCCTATTATAGGATGTCACAAATGAGGCTGCACCTTTAAATTAGTTGTTTTTATCATATTAAATATTCATATCAATTAATCATTTTGTTTTTCTTCTTTGTTGTTGGTGTATGTGTTATATATAATAATGAAATAAAGAGAATTTTGAAGAAAAAAAAAGAGCATGTAAAGGCATATTTGAGTTTTGAGATATTTTGAGTTTTTGGACAGTAGGAAAGGGTTAGAACCTCTGTCAAGATTTTATAGCTGCTGGTTTCAGTGCTGGAGAGATTCACTTTCTCTTTCTTTTGGTGACCATTGTCACTGGGCCAGAAAATAGGGGGAAATCCAAACATTTTGAGTTGTTATCAGAGCAAAGGTTGAGGGTGAATCTTCCAAAAGGTACACCTGTTCCTATAACAACTCTCTAAGATAAAAATGTCCCTAATTTTAGAGAGCTTTAGGCCGGCCATACATGGTTTGAATCTCGGACAGTTTAGCAGGAACTATCAACTTGGGTACAACCAGTCTTCCGGATTCTCTTGCGATTATCACTATGGGCTACTATACTCCCCCCTATTGGGACAAGACAATTGCTGAATCCCCTGCCAACACTGTCTGTGTTGATAGGGGAATGATGCAAATTTCTTTCCTGCATTCACCATGTATGGCCAGCCTTACTCTGGTGGTGTTTCGAAGACAGGAAGTGAAGGGAAATCTCCCCAGGGAGACACAGACAGCAAAAAAATACATAACTTCACAAGGGTTTTGACTCTTTAGTATTCTTTCTAAAACAAGGCTTCTGCATACACTTTAAAAGCTAAGGGGACCCTGTACATGTCAAGTTATAAAGGGATGCTGGTTTATCATAAGTGAATAAAGGTATTCATGTTATCAGTTTAAAGTGGTTGTAAAGTCATTATAAGAAACCCTGTAATCCATTCTGTTACAGGATTATATAATGTGCAGTGTGTACTAGTAAAATTATTGTGCAAAATACCTTACTTACATCGCCGATGGGCGCTCACGTGACCTGCTGGAGCTCTCCTTTCCTGCTCTAAGCACTGCAGAGGGAGGGGCCGAGATTCCTCACTGTCATCAGCGGGATGAGAGCAGCAGGAGGTCACGTGACCACACAGAGTGAATTACAGGATTTCTTAATGTTAATGCTACGGACTCCTGAGCTGTCAGGCAGGGAGGGAAGAGGGGGGTGGGGGGGGACTTCATGGCTTGGTTTGTGCTCTGATATGCACTGTTAACTGTAGGACCTTATATAGACTCCAATCAAGTTGCAGAGACATCCCAAAAAGGATCAGTGGAAACAGGATGCATCTAAGCTCAAATTTGAGTGTCATGGCAAAGGCTGTGAATACTTTTGTACATGTAAATTTTTTATTTTTTAATAAATTTGCAAAGATTTCAAACAAACTTCTTTTACATGGTCATTATAGGGTATTGTTTGTAGAATGTTGAGAAAAATAATTGAATTCATTTTGGAATGAGACTGTAACATAACAACACATAACTCTGATAGGCGGCACGGAGAGGTGGCACTGATAGGCACTGGTAAGCGGCACTGATAGGCAGCATTGATGATGAGGCACTGATTGGCAGAACTAATCGGCACTGATAGGTGGCACTGGTAGGCACTGATTTGCAGCATGATGTCCTTCTAACAGCATCCACGGCTTCTTTTCCTTCACTGTGACAGCATGAAGGATTAAAAAACGGTAAACGGAATTTATTTATTTCTGTAATCAGCTGCCATTGGCTGACAGCTGATCATGTGGTAAAGGGCTGCTGTAATTGGCTGTCAGGAAACAACTGTTGCCCCTGGAATTTGGGTCTTGAAGCCTGTGCGCGGGCGCACGTAGCGTGTGCGCCGCCATTGGCGCCAAACAGCCCATTTAAGCTGACAGCACCCTGCAGCCAGTGCTGTCCATTCTACAGCATATCCTGTGTTTCCCAGCGATCTGAACCTGTGCATATCTTGTTCCTGTGACCCCGGCTTGATCTGACCACCCGTGCTTTCCGCCTGTACCGACCTCAGCTTGTCCACGACCACTCTTCTGCCTGATCCCTTCTGTACCTCGCTGTGTGCCTGTTGACGAACCCTGCCTGTGCTTGACCATCCATCCGCCTGCTCCTTTTGTGCCGCATTGCCAGAATGTTGCCGACCTGGCCTGTACCACTACTCTACCATCTCTGAACGAGCCTCGCTGAAGCCTACTCTGCTAGTACCTGCTACCAGCCAAGCCCTCGTGCCATCCCGCACTCCCGAGCCTCCTGTTCCCGCCTTCAGGGGCTTCCGAATCGGGATAGTAAGAGAGGTTGCTCCCCGCACAAACCAGACTCCACCGCCAGGATTGTGACATTGGCCTTTTACCCGATCTAAGATCAGCCGAGTCTTATATTTTCGGATATCACAGAGCGTGCGAAGCGCAGGAACAGGAGGACGTTTATGGACGCCCTACCGGCAATTTAAGCCGAAAGACGGCCACAGCACGGGCGGTAAGTGGTTAAAAGGACATGTTCACGTACTGAAATCTACAATTAATGCTACTTCATTAAATTATAATCCAATTCTTATTGCTATATACTTACCAAATCACATCTTAGTTGTTTATTTTCATTCTTCGCATCCTCATTTGCCTTTGTCATTTCCTCTAAAAATAAATCAAAATTGATAAAACATAAATGTTTCCAAAATTGTTATTAAGAATAACCTGCAAACAGCAACAAGCACATGTGATGTGTTCCAGAAGACTGTGGGGGAAGGAGGGGGCGAACTTCCAGCTCAGAAAGCCACAGCGATCTGAGCTGGAAGTGGGTGGGGGGGGGGGGAGGGTGCAAACAAGTGGATATCCTCCTTTTGGATGTAGCTTCGCATTAAGTTAGGTACACACAAGGCAAAAA
The DNA here is from genome assembly GCA_018402905.1 of Glandirana rugosa. Taxonomy (NCBI): domain Eukaryota; kingdom Metazoa; phylum Chordata; class Amphibia; order Anura; family Ranidae; genus Glandirana; species Glandirana rugosa. The sequence goes on along the minus strand of BLSH010196674.1, from coordinate 45,844 downwards.
TTGTACGAAAACAATGGGTTTGGCAGCTACTGGCCAACTTTCGGCCCGTGGGTACAGTTCATTGTCTCACTGAAGCGATGGCTGTGAGCGCTGATCACTGTGTTCTGGTGGTGGGCAGTATCCTTGTCAGAACATAATATCTCAGCGGGGATATTGCCACACTAACATCAGATCTGTAAGGTTTTTTTGGCTCAGTCTGCTGGGTTGAACGAACATAAACTTCCCATGTGTATCCAGCATTAAAGTGGAATTAAACCCAAAACCAAAAATGTCATTTATTGCAGCTTACCAAACATTATATGTAGTGGCTGCATTCGTTTTCTTTTTTTTAGATTTGTTTCCTTCTGTTGTCACCTGGTGATCTGGCCAGCAACACATGTCCTGTATTATGGTGCCTACACTCTAGGTGACGGAGCCCAGAGATGCCTTTGGACAGCAGCATTGTCATTCTGAGGGGAGGGGAGTGTTAGATGCACTAGTAGATTTATATACTCTAATAAATTGAAGCCAAACTCCAGCTAAAACTTTATAAGCAACAGTTTTTTTTTAACCTTTGAGGATAAAGGTTTTACATAAATAAATGCTGATCGTTGTAAGCATTTCTGTCAGTGGTAAATGGTTTGTCTCAATCCTCTAACTGATATATCTGCAGGACAGTTTGTTCTGTTGAAAACCAATAGACTGAGTGGTGAAAATAAAAGAAAGAAATCCTAAAAAAACTAATGCAACCATCACATTTAAGGATTTGTAAATTGCAATATAATAAATATTTGCTTTTGGGTTTCAAGCGCTGTACACACAATGCGAATTCCGGACGGGAATTTTTGTACAACGACCGATCGTCCGAAATTCTTACCGTTAGTATGCTCCTTTCGACAGCTGACTTTGATTTTTCGGATGACAAAGGCTGGATGTGCAGACTAGAAAAAAATTTTCGTACGTCAAAGCAACGTCCGATTTTCATATTGTTAGGATGGTTTTCTTATGAAAAAAAAACGTACGATAAACTACGCATGCTCAGAAATGAAAAAATATATTCAACACTATTCAACACATTACGTCACTTCTGACGCTGAATTTGGACATACGAGAATTTTTGTATTTTTAGTACGCTCTTTGCTTTTGACATGAGACAAGCATCCAACAAAAACGGACGTTCTGTCATCCGAAAGTCTAAGCGTGTGTTTGAGATTTAATACTGCTTTAACTTAAAAGTCGCCACCAAAGTATGTCTGGATTATCTTCTCACACATAATTTTTTCAGCTTTGACGGTTCCTTCTATCTCCAGAAGTGTGGGGCATCCATGGGCGCCCGTTTCTCACCATACCTGGCTAATTTGTAGGGATGGTGGGAGGGGGTGTTCATTTATGGAGATGGTAATCCATTTCTTCCTACATTAAGTTTTTCCATCGCTATATTGACGACTTACTGTTCATCTGTGTCGGTGAGGTGGGAGATTTGGATATATTTTTTAATTATCTTAATACTAATCAATTGAACCTCCACTTTACCGGACATAGGAACAGTGAATCGGTTCCTTTTCTGGATGTAACATTGTCCCACAGGCAGGGACGGGTCGTGACCAGTCTTTATAAAAAGCCACTTTCGGGAAATACCCTTCTCCGTGTGGACTCTGGACACCCCGGGCATGTCACAAGGGGTATTCCCTTGGGGCAGTTCCTGAGGTTGCGCATGCTCTACACGGAGGACACTGATTTCCAACGGGAAAAAGTAGAAATGTATGCCCGATTTCAGGAAGGTACTTTGTGCAGGGCGGCTGCCGTTGCAGAAAGTACCCCTAGGGATGCCCTTTTGAATCACAAGAGTAGACCAATAGCCGACTTGACCGTTATTCTGATTTTCTCCACAGCGTTTAGTTTAGAATTCACTAAAATCAAGCTTATTGTTGAACGCCACCTACCCCTTCTATATGATGATGAGCGGTATCGCAGTATATTGAAATGGGGATATAAAACAGTGGCCAGGAGAGCTCCCACTCTAGCTAACTCCTTGTCACCTAGTGATTTTGCCTCTCGTGGTCCTGTCAGGACATGGCTGCATTTCAGGGGTGCATATAGCTGTGGGATGGGTGGCTGCCCCTGTTGTCCTAGGGTTCTGGTGGGTGAGGAGTTTTGCTCCACCGTGAGTTCCAGGACATTCAAGATAAATACGTTTGTGAATTGCAATACTAGACATATTATCTACCTTATCACCTGTAAAAAATGTGCCATTCAGTATGTTGGTCGTACGACCCTGAGGCTCTGGGATCGGTTGTAAGACCATCTTCGAGATATCAGCAAGAACCATGGCACTAATGTTGCCAGACATTTTAATCAGGCACATGGTGAGGACACTTCTCTCTTGCAGATCCAGGCCATCGAATAGGTTAAGGCCCCCAGGAGGGGGGCGATGCTTTTGGTATACTCTGCAAGAGAGAGGTGTTTTGGATTTTCTCTTTGAGCACAAGGATGCCGCAGGGGTTACATATCGAATGGGATTTGACCCATTTTTATGAGTGATCCTATGTCCGTCCCAGATTTTTGTGTCCTCCTTTTTGGGCTTATCTGCACCTCTTCATATGAATATTTGTTTTTTCTTTTTCCTTATTAACTCATGTATAAAGATTTTTCATGACATTTCAAGTAAATATTTAGGTATATTTATCTGTTTGGTAAGAAGATAACTGCGCTCTAGTCCAGTAAGCAGCGGCCAAAACAAAGAAATAAGACACAGTAAATATATAAAGCCGCGCTAAATTAGCAATCTGTTTGTAGATCTAAACAAATAGTAAATATGTGTGTTAAGTCCTTATATGACAGATTGGCTGTTCATTCAAAAACACCCGGTGCTCATCAACATTTCGTGAATCCGTCACCAAAAGAAGGTTGGGGGCTTACCAGACCTCGCTGGGAGCCAGGCTTATATTAAATCACTGGATATCCTGCTTCCCAAATCACCCCAGCCTCGGGACCTCGATATCACAGGTTTTCAATGGCAACTGAAGGAACTTTGATGTAATCCGACAAGAACTCCACTAGAGGGCACTCCTCCATACATTTTCATGCGTTATGCCAAACCACAGCGGACCATATCGGCAGGGAAGAGTAGAAAGAAGCCCCAAATAGTGAAGTACAGTAAAAACGTATTTATTTGTAAAAACAAAGCGAGGTACTCACAAAAACGAAATTGTTCAGTAGCAAGTAGCGATATAACAGTGTGTTGTACAAGCCGGCTAACACGAGCATAGAGTGACGTCAGCGCGTCCTCCCGACGTACGTTTCGTCAGAGTTGACGTCGTCCGGGGATGAAAATGTATCTGTTTATTTTCATTATAGTGTTCACTAGTGGTGGGATATGCTGTGTTCGTATTTCTATCTTGGGTATCTGGCTATTACTTGTTTTTATTGTTTCTCTTTTTTTGTTTTTGAAAGGAATGTTTTTCATTCGTTCATTTTTTTTTTCTCTTTTTTCTTCCCTGTGAGTTCCATCTGTGGGGATGGATACACCAACTGGCTACATGTACACATGTGTTTCTCTAAAAATATTTTTGCACATGAACTTATGTACGCGCTTGTGTATGTATGTAAATGCCTTTAACATCTTCAATCTTTATGTATACATTTGGTCCTGGAGTAATACATCTGTGATCATTCATATACAAATATATAGTTGTTTATTTCTTCGCTAGTATTGCTTTTTTCCTTGTTACTATTTTTATTATTTTTTTGTGTATTTTTTGCTCTTTACAATTGTGCACTTCCCACATAGGAACCCACGAAGAATACTTTTTAATGTGATCAGAATATCAGATCCTTAGAAGAGGAATGTTCTTTCACTGGTTAAGAGACTTTAAAAGAGGAGCCAAACATGGCGCTAGCCTAGGAGCCGACGTTGAGCCCAGGAGAAGAGCCGTCCCACGTGTCCGCCGTGCTGTGGCTGGTAAAGCAGCAGGCAATGTGGACGAGGTTTCAACCTTCTCCTGCTTATGCTCCCCTGGACACCTGCCCCCCCCCCACAGCAGACACGCCGGTGATCCGCTCATAGAGCGGCGATTCCCCAAAACGGCGGATCCCTCGGAGGCTCTGGAGAACCAAGAGCTATACGGGGGCTGAAAGGAGGAAGGCGGATAGTAACGCCGGCTTTGGAAAGCGGAACCTACGGGAGAGGCAGCAGTAGCAGCGGACCGTGGAGGGTGCTGCTCCCCATTACTCCAATCTAGCGACCCGCTCATAGAGCAGTGGACCAGGAGGCAGTGGCAACCCCGGGCGGCAGCCCTGGCTCTGCCTGAGGGACTTCTGGGGGGGGGGGGGGGGTGAGTGATTTTTTATGATATGGTTGGATGTACTGGATCTGGGTGAGAACACTTTATGGCTTATGGGCCCAAGACTAAAGAGACTTGGACCCTAGCAGGCGGAGTGAACTGTACATTACCTTTTTTTTTTCTTCTCTCTTTCTCTCTGCTTCTTTATTCCTCTATAAAAGTGATAGCACTATTTACCAGGTCCAAGAGCGGGACCATCTGAATGGTGAGTGACTCTCCTTGTTTTTTCTATGCCATTCGTGGTTCATTTGGTCTAAAAGCAGACCGTACTGGAAAACGTTGGAAGACTTTATCTGATATTAATTTGTACACTTATTATTATCCAACAAGTGGAGTGAGGTAAGATACTTGGAGGTCTTCCTTCTCTCCCTTTGCTTGAGATCCCTCACCCGTTTTTTGTTTTTCTTTAGGAGAACATTTAATATGGGTAAACTGGTGAAGGGAGCAGGGGTGAATCCCCCAAAAGCCAGCTCAAGCCCGAATACTATTAAAAAATGTATGGTGCAAGAGAGTGAGCAAAGTAGCCCGGTAGAGCAACTTGGGGCAAAAAGTAAACAAAAAGACGGTAGCAATAAAGGAGTACAAAATAGACAATCGTTGGGAGCAGACCCCGCAGATCAGAGGAGAAGTGAGCAGCAAAATATAAGTGAGGAAGAACAGCAAATAAGGGGGCAAATGCCAACAAAATCAGAAATGGCGGAAATGTTCCAACGACTCGAGCAGTCACTTAAAGGAGTTATGGCCACCATACATGAGGATCTGAGTAAAATATTAAAAAGGGTTGAAGAGACGGAGGATAAATTAGACAACCAAGCAGGGGAAATCAAGAAATTAAAATAGCAACTGAACAGTGTCCGGAGGGAGCAGCGGAACATTCAGTATAGACTGGAAGATCAAGAGAATCGTAGCAGAAGGAAAAATGTAAGAATTCGAGACATACCGGAAACACCACAAGAAGATCTGCAAAATGTCATGGACAAAGTGTTTGGCCCAATGCTGGGGAACTCAGCTACAGAGAAGATCAAAATTGAAAGAGTGCATAGGGTTAGGAAACCCACCAATCTGGGGAAAGAAGTACCCAGAGATGTTATAGTTCACTTTCATAATTATAAAGACAATGAGGAAATTTGGCAGAAGCTGAAAACAAGAGTCCCTGTGAAGTTTGAAGATACGGAAATTAAGGTCTTTGCAGACCTTGCCAGGGAAACACGAGAGAGTAGAAAATTACTTAAACTACTCCTGGACCAAATGAGAATACAGGGGATTCAATACTCATGGCGCTTCCCGGCATGTTTAATAGGAAAAAAGTGAGGTTCCCAGAGGAAACAGAAGGTTTATGTAAGAAATTAGACATGGTCATGCCAGCCATGCCAGGGTGGATCGGGGGCCAAGAGACATTGTCTAATGTGGAAGACCAATTATGGCAACGGACCCCCCCAGAGGAAAATAACAACTAAGAAGAAGACTTAGGGGGTGGCGAGCCTGGGGGGGGGCGGGAGGGGGAGAGGGAGGAACTACAAGATCATGATGGGACGGTTCTTTGACATCTGGGAATGTGTCGGCTAGAGGTCCTCCACTGAGGGAGGACTGGGAGGGAACCGGCTGGGGCTTCTGTTAGAGCTCAACCTCTTGGGGAAAAACGGAGGAGTGGGTGGAATACACAACTTAAACCTCGCCCAGTTGGAAAGGTCATGGGTAAACCTGTATGCCCTATAGGGAACGGGGAGGGAGCGGGGAAGAGGTGCCGGTTGGGGGAAGGTCTCCTATGGGAAAAGTAAGGCAGAAGGAGTGGTTTTTGCTCCTCTGCTGTCTCCCTATCCTCCTCCTAGTGCCTTGAACGCGGGGGGGGGTCTGGGAATGGGAAGATATGTCATCAGTAAGATTTTTAATGTATAATGTGTGAGGGCTAAATTGCCCTGCAAAAAGACATAAAATATTACAAGAATTAAATTGTTACTCAGTAGAAATTGCGTTCCTGCAGGAGACGCATATCTCACACAATACTAATATAAGATTATATTCAAAGAACTATCCAACTTGGTATTATGGAGATTCCATATCTAAAAGAGCTAAGGGGGTGGCTATTGGGTTCTCTAGAAGGGTTCAGTTTGTACTGGGGGTAAGGTTGGTAGATCCAGAGGGGCGGTACATATTTCTGAAGGGCAGGTTGAATAATAGAGACTGCACTCTAGTAAATGTGCATTGCCCAAATAAAAATCCCGCTGACTTTTTGTTTGACGTAATTGAAAAACGTATGGAATTGAAAAGTGGAATGGTGATAGTTGCTGGAGACTTTAATTTTAGCATGGATTCCAGAGGTAGATACTACGTCCCGGGCTCAGGGGACACGCAACGTACAACTGAGAAGAGTCAAAAAGAAATGATATCGGAACCAGCTAATCGATATATGGACGATACAACATCCTAAAGTTAAAGATTATACGTTTCGCTCCCCTGTGCACGGGACATACTCAAGGATAGATTACATCCTAGTGGAACATAGAGCGCTAGAACAGGTGATCAAAACAAATATCGAGGTGACAACTCTATCGGACCACGCTCCAGTGACTATGATAGTGGGTATCTCAGAAGATTAGAGGAAAGGGTATGAATGGAGGTTAAACGAAGAACTGCTTAATGATAAAGACACCATAGAAAAAATAAAAAAAGAACTGGCCCAATACTTTGAGCTAAATAGTTCAGAAGAAGTGGGGGCCCCAACTGTATGGGAAGCTCATAAGGTCTATATAAGGGGATATTGATCGCTATAGGGGCGAGGAAAAAGAAAGAAAGTATAAAGCAGATGGAGGAGGTAATAAAATGAATATATGAGTTGGAACAAAAACATAAAAAAGGAAAAGGATCAGAAGTATTACAGGCCTTGGTGGAAAAAAGAGATGAATTAAAAGACTTAATCGAACAGGAGACTCGCAATACCTACAATAAAATTAAAAAAGAGAGGTACCTGGGAGGAAATAAAATAGGAAAATATCTAGCCAGAATCTTAAATAAGAAGAAATCGAGGAGCAATATAGAAAAGATACAAAATGGGGCTGGAGACATGGTACATAAAACAACTGAGATCGCCAAAACCTTCCAAGAATATTATAGGAAACTATACTCAGTTAAACAAGCAGGGACTCTCCAATTGGAGTATCAGAGGATAGAAAAAATTAAGGACTTTCTGAAAGCAGCCAACTTACCATGGATAGAAGAGAAGCAGGCTGTTAGGAGAAGATTGTGCTGAAGACTTGTTTGCATTTTGTTGTTGTTTCCTCGCACTCCCGGAGGAGGCGGTGCCAGGCAGCTCTATTTAAACAGTCTGCTTCCTGTAGCAAGTGAACCCACGTCTGCTTGAACTCTGCCCGCACCGACCCCCAGCTTGTCTACGACCATCTGATTGCCTGCTCCTCCTGTACCTTGCCTGCCTGTTAACGACCCTGCCTGCACCCGACCATCCGATTGCCTGCTCCTTCTCTACCTCACCTGCCTGCCTGTTAACGACCCTGCCTGCACCCGACCATCCAATTGCCTGCTCCTTCGGTACTGCTCTGACCGCAAGTTAACGACCCGGCCTGCACCACTACTCTTCAGCTTAGCACAGACTACGGGACAACTTCATACCACCACCTGTGTCCCATCCAGCCCTCATGCTCCCCTGTGCTCCCTGTCTACTCTACCAGGGGTTCTGGAACCAGGGCCATAAGAGAGGTTGCCTACTGCATAAGTCAGACTCTACCACCAGGTACGTGACACAGGCACTTGAGCTGGAAGCCCCTTTAACGGTAGAAGAGATTAACCTAGCATTAATCAATACAGCACTGGGGAAAAGTCCGGGCCCAGATGGGTTCTCAATATACTATTATAGGAAGTTTAAGGAGATACTCTCCCCTATGGAATGTAAATATATGAATGGTATTGGTGATAGCTGGGAGGTGAGAAGTGAGGCCTTAATGGCCACAATTTCAATAATCCCTAAAGAGGGGAAAGATAAGACTCTTTGCTCTAGCTATAGACCAATATCATAGTTAAACGCAGATATAAAGCTTTTCTCTAAGGTGCTGGCTACCAGATTAAAAGAAGTGATAAAAGAAGTGGTTAAGGAAGACCAGGTGGGTTTTGTCCCGGGGAGGGAGGGGAAAGACAACGGGATAAGAACCCTGTTGTTGATCCAGAAAATTAAGAGGGATGAACAACCTGGTCTGCTACTGTCGATTGACGCTGAAAAGGCCTTTGACAGGGTAGACTGGGGGTTCATGACCCATATCCTAGAAACAATTGGCATAGGGACTAGGATGATCCAGTGGATTTTGGCATTGCACAATCATCCCAAAGTGAAGGTGAGAATAAATGGAACGTTGTCCCCAGCTTTTGAAATGAAAAACGGGACACGACAAGGGTGCCCCCTTTCTCCACTACTATTTATTATGTGCATGGAACCTCTCCTTGCGGTAATTAGGAACAATCAAGACATAAAGGGGTTTAAAATAGGAGAGGAAGAACATAAGAAATGGCGGATGACATCCTAATTTACATTAGTAACCCTAGGATAACTATACCTAACTTAACCACTTGTCGACCGCCAACCGCAGGTTGACGGCGACAAGGTGGTTCGTTATCGCAAATCGCTGTCATACGACGGCGGCTGCGATAACGCGCACTGTGAGCGCGCGCGTGCCGCCGGAGGCGCGCCGGCGCGCTCACTGTGTTCGGGGAGGGCCAGGGAGCGGGTGCGGCGGCTTCGATTGCCGCCGGCTACCCGCGATGGCCCCCCAACCGTCACTTCCCCAATTGGACGTCCCCCGCGCGATTCCCAATTGATACAAGGGACCCGCACAAGATTGACATACCCCTGACGGGATCGACCCCCTCCCTTCACCAGTGTCGGAAGTGCATGTCCTTCCGACACTAGTGTCGGGAAGGGGGAGTGTGTCTCGCCTCCAGGCACAAATGTATGTGCCTGGAGGCGAGTGAGCGAGGCCCCCCCGGTAGCGCCCATCGGCCGCCGTTAGCTTCGGCGGCGTGGGCGAGGGACCGGGAGGGGCTTGTGTCACTCGCGC
>BLSH010196674.1:23797-36382 GCA_018402905.1 Glandirana rugosa | reverse complement strand
ATCGGCCAAAAACGGTGAAAACATTTTTTTTATATTTTTTTTTTGGATTTGTATTCTAGCAAAAAGTAAGAAATTTGGGTTTTTTTGCAAAATTGTCGTTCTTCTTTTGTTTATAGCGGCAATCAGAAATGACGCAGAGGTGATCAAATACCACCAAAAGAAAGCTCTGTTTGTGGGAAAAAAAGGACGCAAATTTCGTTTGGGTACAACGTCGCACGACCGCGCAGTTTTCAGTTAAAGCGACGCAGCGCCGAATCGCAAAAAGGGCTCCGGTCCTAAAGCTGGAAATCCTTCCAGGGCTGAAGTGGTTAATGAAAGTGATTAAAACTTATGAAGAAATATTGAATTTTAAAATGAATTACAGTAAATCGGAGGTCTTATTAATTTGGGCAAACAGGAGGGGCTGGGGCTAAAGAGATAGTTCCCCTTTAAGTGGAATAAGGAAGAACTAAATTACTTGGGAATTAAGCTGACAGCAACATGGGAAGGGCTCTACCATTCAAATTACATTCCCCTACTAAATTAAGTAAAGGAGGAAGTGAGGAGAATGACACACAGACCACTGTCCTGGGTAGGTCGTATAAATGCGATAAAAATGGTATTATTACTGAAAATCACATATAAATTTCAAATGTTGCCAATTAGCATTCCACATATTTTTTTTCAGACACTTAAAATGATCTTAACAAGATTTATCTGTAAGAATAAAAAAACGAGGATAAAATATTATGTCTCGAATAGGGAAAAGGCAAGAGGTGGGTTAGCAGTACCAGATTTAAAAAAATATTATATGGCAAATGTTCTTGCACGGGTGATAGCATGGGTCCAGAACAATGAAGAAAAAAAATGGGTTAAGTTAGAAAACATGATTAGTGGGACACAATTAGGGAAGATGGTATGGATACCACTGGAAAATAGGAGTATTGACGTTAACACTAGCGATATCACATACACTGTATTCAAAATATGGGATAGTATCTTTGTAGAGGGGAAATGGAAGTATAATTCCCCACTCACTCCACTATGCGGAACTAGTTATTTTGCACCAGGGAAAGAGGATTGGTTTGGCAAATGGATTAAAAAGGACTCGTTAAAATTAAAAGATATAATGGTCAAAGGGAGAATGGGGACACTAGAAGAATTAAGACAAAGTGTAATGTTTTGTAATATCGATGTATGGAGGCATCTCCAACTGAAACATTTTGTGGACACTTTGCCACATCCATTGAGATCGGAAAATGATTTATCATCACTGGAAAAAATATGTACAACTATAAAAACCAAAGGAGGGGTCTCAGAGATGTATAAGGTGCTGATGGCACTGGGAGAAGAGGAGAGACCGCCATACATTGATAGATGGGAGAAAGACTTACGTTCACGGGTGGAGGGTCAACGGTTAAAAAAAATTATGATTTTGGCACATAAAACTGCAATTGATAGCAGAACTTGGGAAATGAATTACAAGTGTCTTTCACGGTGGTATCTAACACCTGACAGAATGGCGAGATTTCAGAAGGAGAAGTTTGCACTCTGTTGGCGAGGATGTAAGGTGAAGGGGACAATGGCACATTTATGGTGGGATTGCCCCACTATTAAAGATTATTGGGGTAAGGTAATAAATTTAATAAAAATAAAAACGGAAGTAGAGATTACAATGGACGCATGGATATGCCTGTTCCACGGTGGGAAGGACCCTATTAAACAATATGTAAAAACAGTGGTGCCGGACCTCTTGAATGCAGTGAAGGGTTTAATACCTAAATATTGTCAAAGAATGGAAAGCCCCCCCCCCCCACTAAAAGAATGGTGTAACAGGGTGGATGAGATATTTAACATGGAATACTTAAAAAGTACTGAAGTGGGAGAAGTAGAGGAAAGGTTAGGAAAATGGGACAACTGGGTAAGATTTAAAAAAATCAAAGGAATATATTGAGCGGATGATGGCAGAAATGGAAAAATGGGAAGACCTTAGGGGCCATTCAACTGGATAGGTCGTTGTGGGCCAGTTGAATGGCCCCCAAGGTCTCCCAATCTGACCCCCTTAGACTTTTATCTTTGGGGTCATCTGAAGGCAATTGTCTATGCTGTGAAGATACAAGATGTGCAGCACCTGAAACTACGGATACTGGAAGCCTGTGCTAGCATTTCTCCTGCGGTGTTGCTATCAGTGTGTGAAGAGTGGGAGAAGAGGGTTGCATTGACAATCCAACACAATGGGCAGCACATTGAACACATTTTATAAGTGGTCAGAAACGTGTAAATAACTCATGAAAGAATAAAGTTACGTTAAAACCAAGCACACCATTGTTTTTCTTATGAAATTCCCAATAAGTTTGATGTGTCACATGACCCTCTTTCTATTGAAAAAACAAAAGTTGGATTCAAAATGGCCAACTTCAAAATGGCCACCCATGGTCACCACCCATCTTGAAAAGTTTCCCCCCCTCACATATACTAATGTGCCACAAACAGGAAGTTAATATCACCAACCATTACCATTTTATTAAGGTGTATGCATATAAATGGCCCACCCTGTATATCAATTTTGTTGAAAAATAACAGTGAATTATATCTAACAATGCTGCAAATCATTTTACCTAGTTGAAGAGACTTCTTTTGTGTTTCCAGAGCTGCACTTGCCAATTCGCTGACTTTTTCCTCTAATCTGAAAGAAGAACAGGTTTTCAGTTGTCTTAACTGTAGGCAAGCAAACTAAAATCTAAAAAAAATACTACAATGTTCATCTATATGGGAAACTATTATAGAGATAACTGTATGTGGCTAATACATGGAATTCTAGTACTGTATTCAGTGAAAGAATTTATCTTTTATTTGTCATACTGGGTCCAGACATTGTCTGTCTGCCAGTTTACCACCTTAAGCTGGCCATAAATGGATTGAATCTCAGCCGGTTCAGCAGGGACCGGTCTAAATTCAATCCATCTATGGACAGGCTGGTTGTACTAAAGTCGATCCATCGATCAACTTCAGTGCAACCAGCCTGTCAGATTTTTGCATGCGATCACTGCCGGCAGCTATAGCTGCTAGCAGTGATCATTGTATTCCTCCCCGCCAGCAGAACACAATAGCGCTGAGGGAAGGACTCCTCCATCAACATTGACTGACTTCCAAGAGTAGAAGGAAAGAAAATTGTATAATCTATGGCTTGATTGGACTGGAGAGACTCTACAATTATTGCTGCCACAACACTCATGGTGCCCTCCAAATGAGTGATGTAAGCCACTGCTGTGGCATTGTCCAGTTGTATTCTGACCGGATAACTGGCCAGAGAGTGGTATAGTGAAGCAATGACAGATGAGTTCCCAGTAAGTTCTGCAGGTTGATTGGAAGCTTCAATTCTTTCTGAAACCAACAATCCTGAACAGACAGATGGTGCAGAACTCCAGCCAACCCATGATAATCTTCCAATGTAGGGGAAGAAAAAATCTGCCCACTACCAAAACACCAGAAACAGAAACCATGATTACTAAAACTGCTTTGTTCAAGGATGTAATTGTATCATCTTGTCCAGAGAAAGGCCGGATTTGTCCCATGCCATGAGAATATAAGTTGCAGAGTTCTGCAGTAGAATTGGGCAAATGGATCTACTTTAAAAAGGTGGATACCATCAATCCCAGTACTCACATGCAGCTCAGCAGGGAAGACAGATATTGGGATTAAAGTTACAGAACCTGATTTTGCAGTTTTTCCTATGTCTCCTTGGGTAAGAAAACCTTGGCCTGAAAGGTATCCAGAAGACCTAAGTACTCCAAACAATGTGGCAGGATCAGAGATGACTTTTCCATGTTCAGGGTCAAGTCTATCAAGGTCCATATTGTGATAGAATCCAAGGCCAGCAGCAGGTTGTCTAGGTATCTGATAGCTAGAATACCCCTAACATGAAGATGACCCAAAGACCTATGTGAACACTAGAAGCAAGGCCGAAAGGAATGCCACAGACTCATAGTGGTTGTTGCCCACAGTAAAGCAAGGAATTCACTAATGTTAATGGATGCCAAGAAGACTCCACAAAAAAGGGAGGCAATAACTGACAGAATATATTCCATATGAAACGTTTAAGGATACACAAAAGCATTAAGAGCATTTACAACTAATGTGGGCGAGTACCACCTATGGGTTTCAGAACTGTACACAGATTTGAGTAAAAACCTTGAAACCTTTTTGTTGTGTAGCCATGTACTCCCTCAGGAGTGGCTGGTAGTCCACCTGCCCACTGCCCTCAATCACACGATTTCCACACACCCAGAGTCACTGAACAGGCAAGTACTTTGTTTTGTTGTTTTATTTAGGAGTTAAACTTGGATAGGGATAAGGAATGACTGTGGGATGCCCGGAAACTGAACATGGGACTTTCTACATACACCTCCGGTATATACACTCCTTCTCCTCCAGCACAATACTTACTGACCATTACTCTTCTCCTTTCTCTCTCCAGCACACTACTTGCTGACCATTACACTGTTGCTTCCCTGGTCCGAAAGGAAATTTATCAGACCTCCATGACACTTCCTCTTCACCACAGCTAGCACATGGTGAGACCTGCTCTGACTGCTAGCAGAGCCTCGGAACCACCCTTTTTGTGTAAGGGTCGCAGGCTTCCTTCTCTGAAGCCATGGACCCTCATTTGTGTAGCTAAGTACTGTACATTGGTGCTAGCTGGGCACGGGATGAACTACAACTTCCAGCCCATCCATCTTCAAGGCCCATCTGGCCTGCTTTGCGGTCTAATGGCTCTCCTTCCCCTTGATTGGCTTCTCCGACCTCTACAGACTGAATGCTATACCTTCCCAGCCTGTCTCAGCCTTTTCTTCCAACTCCCAGAGGCCACCGCTCCGTGGACTATTTGGTGGATCCTTTAAAGAGTCTCTTTCCATGTAGAACTCAGCTGCTCTCCTGCTTCCTTGTGCCACCCCAGGAGCCAACTCCCAATCCTGGCTGCACCCGAGCCCCAGGCCTCAAGGTCACCCCCCAGACTGGGGTCTCCCCTCCCGGGTGAGGCCTGATCCGCAGCTCCAGATACATTCTTCTCTCTTCCACCCGAAGTCTCCTGACACCTGCTGGCAGATTGCTGTATTTAAGGAGGCCTGTCCCCTGCCAACCCAGACTGTGGGTTGGTCAGGGATCCTTGTCATTAATCAGGAAGTGTCACCTCCCCATCCATCCCCCTTTCCAGAACTTTCCCAGCTCAAAGTGGAGGATTCTCCAAGGGGTTTTCTTTCCTTCCATCTCCAGCACCTCCCTGAGCCACTCCCCAGTTCAGATCAACACATTTAGGCCTGCATTCACTGTCAGGCCTGACTAGATTTTTCCTCTTCTACCAAAAATTTACAAAAATAAAGCACCTATACTATGGGGGTGCTACAGTTATAAGAATGAAAACGATAATGCTCTTGGTCATAAATAAGTGAAAGTAGGTCCATCTGACATTGCCAAAACAAAGAAACACATAAAACTAAGAAACAAAGAAGGATGAAGGCAAAAACTATTTTGTAACCTCTTTCGTACCCATGCATTGGCATTACAAGTTCCCAAATCTCCACAAAAGGCATCACAGAGGAGAGTATGAAAAATTATTAAAAATTAATTGGGCTAAGATTTGTCTAAAAGGTACGTGAAAAAGGTGTGATTAAAATGTAAAAATATATATTTTTTTTTTTTGTGCAATCAATCCCATGTATATGGGTGTGTATGCACACACACACATATACCCAGAGGGAGATGCACATTCAGACACATAGGACAGAATATAGCATATATAAAGAAAAATGGGGCGTATTATTTAGTGTGAGGGGGGCTGTATCCTTGTGCAAGTGTCCATGCATATACACACCGGGCCTACATATACAATTGTCACTTAGAGGTACAAAGGATAGGCATGGAAGCACATATAAATTTATAGCATATTTCCTCTATATAGGATATACTCACTGACAGTGAATCATACTATGGTTATGGATGACCGTAAGGGCCTGTGAAATTAAATGAGATAGGGTTAATCAATGAGCAGTATTGGGACCTGTATGTAGATTATAATGGGGAACTGTATAATTATGGTATATATGTAATGTAAAGATATGTATAGAGAGATGCGGAAAGGGCATGATTTCCAGAGCCTATTCCATTCTTCTCCAGTCCTCGCAAGATGCGGCCAATCTGCCGTGTAGGGTAGGTTGGGAGAGAGACTTGGGTCCAATTGATGGGGAAGTCTGGAATATGTGTCTTGAAAATGCTGCGCTGGTCTCGGTCCCTGCATCACAAAAGTTATCTCATATATATCTTCTCCATAGGACATATAGAACTCCAATTCAGTTACATAGATGGGGGAGGAGAATGACTCCACTTTGTCCCAAGTGTGGCAGAGAGGAGGGTACATTAATTCATATGCTATGGCGCTGCCCAAAGCTCTTTAGGTACTGGATGGACGTGATTAGTACTATATCTCAAGTGTACAAATTTCCTCTTCCGGGGGATCCCCTGGGGTGTTTGCTGGGGGCTCTGGATGAGGAACTGTTGAACCCACATGAAAGGGTGGAGGTGATTTGACTACTGTTTGTAGCTCGAAAACTCATTGCTAAATTTTGGATGTCTAGTACTGTACCAACTAAAAATCTATGGTGGAACAAATAAATAGCCTGCTTATTAGGGAAAAAGTGACGTACATGCATAGGAAGGTCCCGGGGAAATTTTCTAAAATGTGGCAACCGTGGCTGGATGTCCCAGGACTGGCCCCGCATCAACTCATAAAAGACAGACTGTTACAGGGGTAGCTGGAGAGTGAAGTACAGATAATCATTGGTGTAAAAACAAAATACATCCTTATACTTATGGTGTTATAGTTGCCTGAATTGCAGGGTCCTGGGGGGGACTTTGGTTTTAAATTCCTGTTTTTTCTTTTTCTTTCTCTTCCTTTTTTATTGCTTTATTCTTTCAAATGGTTACTTGTCTTTTATACTCTTCCTAACCCCGATACTAGGCTAAGAACATTTTGTCTGTGGAAAGAGTACTTGGGAAGAAAACACTATAGCAGAGCGTATTGTATACTATGATAATGTATATGCCAACACATGGTACTTCAGACCTCTGTAACGGATATGTCACTTCTCCAAAGTATATTTGTATAATATGTAACCTCTTACTTTAATAAAACTTGTTTTATTGATTTAAAAAAAAAAAAAAAAAGATATGTATACCAGATGGTGTAATGCGGCGTGGGGGTATGCCTATGAATCAGTGGATAAGTATCTAGAGGATGGATTGAATTTCCAGAACTTTATTCATACCTCCTGGCCACATAGAGTCCAAAGTATATATCCAGTAGGTCTCTCGTTTGCAAAGTCGCTTGTAGCGATCTGCTCGAGGAAGGTTTGGAGAGATCGATTCCAGAACCCAGACATACAGGCCCATGCTAGATTGTTGGTGGAACTCCTTGAAATGTCTGGGAATACTGTAATTGTCTGCACCTCCATCGACCGTGTGTCTGTGTTCTCTGAATATTTTACTTAGTTTTCTGATTGTTCTGCCTACGTAGAGGAGGCCACATGGGCAAATCAAACAGCAGACGACAAATTCTGTGGAACAGGTATAGAAGCCTTCAAATGCATAGGTTTTCCCTTTGGTTGTGAAGTGTTTTGATCCATTGTGGACATGTTTATAGGTTAATTCAATTTAAAAAATGCAACGCTCTCGACCATATACTAACTGAATAGATTGTGCAAAGTAAATCTTCATAAGAATATGAACGTAAAGTGCTCAATATATGAAACTTAATATTAAAAAAGTGCGTAAAGGTAAAAAATATGTAGGTGAATTATAATAATATAATAGTGCAATAATATAATCAATCTCAATATATCAAAATTCCATATGTGATACCAAAAAACCTTTTAGGCAATTCAGAATTTAAACAGAAAAAACTCCACACATTAAGTGCAATAAATAATAGTCCATCAAAAGAATATGGCCAGTGAAAAATAGGAGATATCAGTCCAGAGACAAAGAGATCTCTTAGAGAGAGAAATCCCGATCGTGGAGAGCAGAATTCACACCACACGTGCAAAGGATTAAATCCTCCACCAGATGAATCAGCCTCTCACCTCAATACAGGCAATATAATGCCTGTTACCCTCCCTGGGGTCAATGGATATAATCTCCCCTCCGGTCTCCTGCTCCTTGGTAGTAAGGTCCTATAGCATTCAATCTCCCATGTTCATCACAGCAGCCAGCATGTAAAATAAAAGATACAATATAGTGCTCTCTGTATAAGTTGTTTAATAATCATTAAACAATGGGAGCATGTCTTTGAATTCTGCTCCCAAAAATGGATGGGCATCATCATGGAACAAAGAGAATTGAAGATATAGGAACTCACACTTAAAGCCCAGACACTCATTGAGTCACTCACTGCCCAAATCTCTAATTTGCCATCCAAATGGCTACAAATCCTTCAGAAAAACACTAACAAGAAGGAGGATTATCTTATCAAGACAAAACTCAGCAAGACACGCAGAGATGTTGATGATTACAATAATCAGAGAGTCTTCAACTGGAAAAGACCATCATCCACACGCAACACACAAATACTTCCTCTCATGTCAGTCCATCAACATTAGAATACTTACTCTTCTGATATGACCAGACCCCGAAAGACATGGAACCCACATAACATTCGGACAAAACCCAGGAACCAACCTCCCAACCGCCACCCAAACGTGCGGAACTCCAATAACCCTCCAGTCCCATCCGGTGCCCAGCAGCTCCCTATGGTAGATGCCACTTCTAAAAAAAAACAACCAAACCACATCCACCAAATCCAACACCACCAGCCCCTCTTCAGTCATTCCACAGTCTTTTTTAGTACACACCCCCCTACCTGCCCAAAAAAGGAAATTAGAAGGCAAGGCAGAAGAGGGGGACAAACAGACACAAAGAAAAAAGGCAAAGTACCAAAACGGTAAAAATATTTAACCTTTTCACCCTTATTCTGTCAACAGAAGAAACATCCCTGCTGAGTAAGGGCCTCAATTTTGCCCCCTCAGCTCCCTCCAATCCCTTCACCCTCTTCATAGATCAACAGATTCCTCAGGAATCTCACAGTCAAGAGATACTACAACATCAAAGAAACTAAAGAGAGAGCCCTCCACAATAAGGAAGCCCCAGATGAAAACAATACCATCTCTATTGATGCATCCCCCGCTGCCAAAGAAACTATGGACCTCACGGCCCTGACATACCTGGAGGATCTGTATAAAGATATTGAAAATCTTTACCCTTTGCTTACTCAACACCTACCCACCTCTCTACCAGTACAGTACACCGAACTTAAGCCAAAACCCATCTTCAACCCCACGCAGAGTCCAATTTATCCAGACCTTTTACCAGGTAGTTTACACTGATGTCCTGCAGATGTGCAAATCCTCTACTAACTCACCCCGTAAATATACCAACCTCACAGCCAGAGAGAAAACATCTTTAAGCAAACTTTCACAGAACCCCAACATCATAATCAAACCGGCGGACAAAGGAGGAATAGAAGTCCAAGACAGAGATCAATACCTACGTGAGGCCTACAGATTACTATCAGACACAAACACGTATGCCTGCCTACACAGGGACCCATTGCCCCAGTTCAGTGAGGAAGCCAAACTCTTAACCACTCAAGCACTGGCAGATGACATCATCATCAAAAAAAGAAGCAGTTTTTCTCCACAGAGAATACTATTGCACACCATATTTCTATCACTTACCAAAAATACCAGCCCCTTCTCGATGTATATAGACCATTTTCTTCAACCACTGGCCCAAAATCTACCAGCCTATATTGGAGATGGCACACACCTTCTCGACACCCTCAAACACTATACTTGGGAACCAAGCTACTTGTGGCTCTCCTTTGATGTCAATTCATTATATATATCCATTCCTCATGAAGTTGGACTTGGAGCAGTTAACCATTTCTTTACTCAGGATCCACTTACCAACCCTAGGCAAGCTAAGTTTATATTGGATGCCACACTATTCTGCCTTACAATTACTTTATGTTTGAAGATCACTACTACTTACAGATCCAAGGCACGGCTATGGGGGCTAATTTTGCCCCAAGCTGCGCCAATCTAGCTATGGGCCTATGAGAAAATCTAAAAATATGGAACAATAACCCATTCTCTAGCAATATGATCTTGTTCGGGAGATACATTGATGATATTATCATCATCTGGGATGGCCCTCGCTCTGTAGTGGAGGATTTTGTCTCCTACTGTAATTCAAACCCCTATCAGCCTATCCTTTACATCAATCTGCGATCCTGACCATCTAGCCTTTTTGGATTTGGAATTGGGTCATTCGAACACCAACATACAAGCCAAAGACTACACCAAACCGACTGCTGGCAATTCCTTCC
Organism: Glandirana rugosa; assembly: GCA_018402905.1. Classification (NCBI taxonomy): domain Eukaryota; kingdom Metazoa; phylum Chordata; class Amphibia; order Anura; family Ranidae; genus Glandirana; species Glandirana rugosa. The sequence continues at coordinate 25,965 of BLSH010196674.1, read as the reverse complement.
TCCACTTTCAGTGCTGCCACCACCCCAGATGGATCTCGAACATCCCGAAGAGCCAATTCTCACGTCTTTGACACAATTGCACACACAGGGAAGACTATTTGGCTCAAGGCCAGCTATTACAGACAAAGTTTCTGAAGAAAGGATATCCACCATCTATAATAGAAGAAGTCTTCTCACTCTTCTCGTCAACCAGTCCTCTCAGCAAAAAACAAAACTGCATGTCACCAGACGCCATGAGATTCATCACACAATTTCATACTCAACACACATAAATGGAACAGATCTTCCGCAAACATTGGGGAATCTTCTTGGAGGATCCCCATCTGAACCAGTCTATCTCTAATGTCCCCAGAATTACATACAGAAGGGTACGTAACATCAAGGCAAAAATAGCCCCTAGCAAAATTAAGCTGAAAAAAACGACGACCGGGTCCCGCTTAACATTCTCTAACCTTAAAGGGATGTTCCAATGCTGCAAACTAAAGTGTCTAACCTGTAAACATGTCCAACATGGATGAAAACACTTCACAATCAAAGGGAAAACCTATGCATTTGAAGACTTCTATACCTGTTCCATGGAATATGTCATCTACTGTTTGACTTGCCCATGTGGCCTCCTCTATGTAGGCAGAACAATCAAAAAACTAAGTAAAAGATTCGGAGAACACAAATGCATGGTTGAAGGAGGCGCAGACAATTACAGTGTTCCCAGACATTTCAAGGAGTTCCACCAACAATCTAGCATGGGCCTGTATGTCTGGGTTCTGGAATCGATCTCTCCAAACCTTCCTCGAGCAGAGCACTACAAGCGACTTTGCAAACGAGAGACCTGGATAACACACCGCTAACACACTGAAGAGGCGCTGACGTCACTGCCATTGAGTGTTTGAAGTCTACAGCCGGCCGGCTTAATGTTCTTGGACGCCCTTGTTGTTTTTATCTGATGTAAGTGCAATACTTTTATATTATTAAATCCACTGAAACGTTAAAAAAAAATAAAAAAGCAGTGTGTTAGCGGCGCATCTTCCAGCCCCATGACTATGTCTCGGTAGATGAAACGTACGTCGGGGAAGACGCGCTGACGTCACTGCCATTGAGTGTTTGAAGTCTACAGCCGGCCGGCTTAATATTCTTGGACGCCCTTGTTGTTTTTATCTGATGTAAGTGCAATACTTTTATTTTATTAAATCCACTGAAACGTCATCACACTATTAGTACCTTCTCTTTCTTTGGGTGCCGTGGTGAGTTTTACCTGGGGGTGTAGAGAACCTTATTGGACTGCTATGCCACAAACGCCAGGAGGCGGATCCGGTTAGCCCTTTCCACTACCTCTGTGGTTCACCCAAGCCAACTCTGCTACATCAGGACCCCAAGATTGTCGTATTTATCCCCAGGGGGGACCCGGGCTGGGGTACAGCCAAAGCGCTTATGCGCTTACATCTGGTAAGCAGTTATTAGATGTGAGGTGGAGGTATCACTATTGAATTTGAACTATCACACGGTGGTCTATATCTGTGAAGATACATCTACATCTCTACTTTCATCTACACCATTTATGTTTATTTGGACTGTATGATTTACATGTATTTACTGGATGCATGCTATATGTATCTACCTGCCGTCATTTTAGCGCAACCTGTTGTTTATAAAATAGTGTGTTTGAAGTACATGGTTAGTATTGTTTGGTTGCAGCTGTGGTTACTTAGTGCTTTTGTATAGTCTAGCACGGTGTCATCCTCTTTTGTACTACTGGATATATACTTTGGACTCTATGTGGCCAGGAGGTATGAATGAAGATTTGGAAATTCAATCTATCCTCTAGACCAGCGGTTCTCAACCCGTGGGTCGCGACCCCCTGGGGGGTCGATTGCCGATTTCCAGGGGGTCGCGAACGCCGTTGCAATCAGGGCAGACCCGACTCTGTATGTACACAGTAATGTCGGGTCCATCTCAGCCAGCAAGCAGGGCTGGTACAAGGAAGTAGAGAATGCACTGGGCGGTACCATTTATTGGAGGGGGGGCGCAGGAGAAGAGCTGGAATTTTGCTGCTAAAACCAGGCTAGATATGTACACTAACTGTCTGTACACATCGCCCGCGCCCGCTACACATGTCTGTCAATCACATGTATAGATCGGACCAAAATCGTCGTTTTAAGGTCGAGAAGAGG